>JACJUM010002543.1:2087671-2261375 GCA_020976665.1 Heortia vitessoides
CTGATCTTATAAAGAATATGACCTTTATTCCAAACGCGACAGCCAGTAAGGATGTAAGAATGTTTCTGAGATTTTTACGCCAAAATGCTAAATTTATTTTAATAAGAAAAAATATGATAATGCTGGGGTACCGGCTGAGTGTAATGGTGCCTTAATTTGTACTAGAATATAGAGATGGCAGTATATCTACGAAATAGCATGGTATATGTCAGGTAACGTACCTTTTTGACCAGTGTGTCGATTGCCATCACGCCTGCCCAGCGCGTCAATAATGGGAAAAATTCCACTTTCAGAGCTCATTTTTTACAGTGTACGTTCAATGAATGCTATCATTATAATCATAAATGTGCTTCATCAATCAAACCAGCACCTAGGCTTTGACTTATAAAAATGTCCCTAAGTGATGTTAGAGCTAAAAAAATATCTGTAAGTTTGTGAAACATGCAATTTTTGAATCATTTCAACTATTTATATAACAAAACGTGTACGTTAAGGGAAATGCTTCTGACGGTCCGGATTTAATCAAACGAGAACTCGGACAATGATGCCGGCCACAGAAATGTAAGCGTAAAACTAAAATTTACCGAAAAAGTTTCACAGCACCGTAAAACAGTAAGAGATTGCAGACCTCGCCGCAAACAGAGAAATAGAACACATATCAAAAGCAACCATAAAAGAGCCAACAAAAGAAACATGAATAATTAAGCCAGAAGCAAAACTGAAAGGCAAAACTAAACGCCCAGTGGCCATAAACCGACTGTCCGGGACACACGACATGAAGACGTGAATTCCCGGACGCAATCCGCATTACAAACGTGTGATTCCCAAAACGAATAATCCAGAGCGAAACATTAGAACAGAGGTTCCCAAACTGTAAATATCCTATTGAACTCCTGTTGCACACTTTATTTCTATTTTTCTCCGTTTTTCCAAGAAAAGGGGAATTTTGCCTATAATAACACGCTGGTCATGCGTGACGGCTATTCCAAAGAGTGGCACGACGGCAGTGATGCTGCTCATCCCCACCCTGTTACATTTTTTCATCACCCTTTTCTTCTTGTAGCTAATACTTTCATTAAAACAATTTCAGCATTACCATCTTAAATAAGGGTAAATAATTATAACAGTCGAGGGGTGCCGTCGACACAAGTCGGGGAGGCAGTATTCCCAATAGACTAATTGAAAGTCCTGGTTTACTAAGACAATTTGTTTTTTTAAGGGTTTTTCACCATAAACAAACCAGATCGCAGCTATTCTATAACCTAGCATTATCGATTCAGTGTAAAAGATGATGTAGTGACAACATTAGAGAAGGGAATTTTAAGATGGTTTGGACATGTAGAAAGGATGAATGAAAGTAGAATAACTGCACAAATATATAAAATGGAAGTGAATGGAAGAGTTGGTATAGGACGTCCACAGCGAACATATCTTAACAAGATAGAAGAGGTATTAAAGAAGAGCTAAGTCAGAAGTACCAAGAATAAACGAGCGTGTATCAAAAGGACTAATGTGACTAAAGGAAGCAAGAGAGGCATGCCAAGATCGTAACAAGTAGAGATCCATAGTCTCTGCCTACCCTGTTAGGACGCAGGCATGATGTATGTATGTTTGTATGTATATAAACTTCTTTGTGAATTTAGCAGAATTGCACGGAACAAGACATCGTCGTACTGAGCCAAACCGCAGGCGGCGATTTAATGTGCTACCATCACATTGTTGTCTACAATGCACGGTATGGTATGTATGGTATATTATTTAGATAGTCACAAACAAATAGTATAACTTTAATATGTACATGTTTGATCTTATACTAAGGTCGTCTGTATTAGTATCTTACTCTCACCTATTTCTACCACCATATATCAGTGTTCACAATGCTGTATTCCGCTTTGAAGGGTGAGAGAGGTTATTGAATTACTAAGTAATGTGACATAATATATTCAAGTCACAAATTGGCAATGCGCTAGTGATATCCTTGTGATATCACAAGCATCTATAAGCTGCAGTGATGCTTATTTTCATGCGAATTGTATGCTTGTTTGTCGGCCTAGTCTGATTAATGACCCAGTTAAGTTTAAGTAACAGAAGAGAATTTTGCCATATAGATTCGAAGTTAAGCTTATCGAAAGACAATGTTACTATAAAAAAAAATTGAACCTTTTCTTTAAAAAATCTATGGGCACGGACTGCATATCATCCTCGTATAACTCATAAGGATTAATAAATTTATGTTTATATATTAATTAACATTAATAAATAATCTATGACTGTCTTATAATTGGAGTTCCATGTTATTCCATATTAATCTAAGAAGCTCGAGGAGCAAACAGATATAAATAAGGCAATTATTATTATCAATAGCTTAAAGTTAATTTTTATTTGCAATAATAAATAAAACATAAAGTAATAAGTTGAAAAAAATACAATCATAAACAAAAATTCTACCAGGTGGAAGGGCAACTTATAAAAATAAAATTGAACAATCCTTTGTGATCAGAAAACTAATAAAATAAATAAAATGGTAAAAAAGATTGATATTGATGACGATGTTCTTTTTGATATTTCATTAACGAGGATCATAAGTAACTTTTACTAATAGGTACTCGAGTTAGTATAAAATAAGTCAGATATCGAAACCGATAGATTACACTTCTACTTCGCCGTTGGACTACGCTCTACGAATGTATGGGCGCCCGCTTAGCTTTACAATTAAGGGCAAAAATCTCTAACACCCCCCCGAATAGGCAGTGAAATTACCAGGTAAAAGACCTGGTAATTACACTGCCACTCCCACTCTTCGAATCGGAAAATAACTACGAGTGCAGTTGTTTATATTATTAGTAATGGATTAGAATGATCTCGAAAGACAATCACTATTCCTAAAACAAAATTTTTAATATATAAAATTTTTAATGAAAGAACATCCAAACTTCCCACATCCCCGCCGCATACGCATGACCTGTTGACTCACAACATGGATGTTTTCCAGTGTTTAAGTGAAATATACTCAAATAAAAGGCATGGCAGTTATCATTTACATTTTTCAATTTCCACCAGTTTCGTGCCAAGAGTGCGTGGCGTTGCTCGCTATGGGCTGTTGGTTCAACTTCTGTACCGAGTGTAAATTTCAAGTAATGCCTTTTGACAACGATAGTTGTTTTGCTTATGAGATTTGATGATAGAACTGTTTCACTGGCACGTGAATCTCTTGGAATGGACTTACGAATGCTTTCGGTGGGCTAAATTAGTATTAAAAGATCTTGTGTTGTTTTGCATTTATGGTTTGTAAGGTAGTAATTAAAAGTTAATTGTTGTTAGTGTAATTATTAAAAAAATTACAGTACAATTTCTGAACTACTCATATAGCATACTCATACTAATTAAAGTTAAATCTCATGTGATTTCCATTTAAAAACGGTGGTTTAAATTATTTTAACTTGGCATAGTATTTTCTGTGATGTAATAAGCCGTCGTAAAGCACTTGTGCTACGGACGCAAAACAATAGGGGTAGCACAAATATACTACTTAAATACATATATTCAACACCCAGACACAGAACAAACACAAATATCATCATATATATATTTACTCTGAGTGGGAATTGAACTCACAACCCTTGGCGCACAAGAGAGGATCGCTACTATCTGCGCCATTGGGCCTCTCGGTGAAACTTAGTTCATCATACCAGCCATTGGAAGTCTACTGCTGGACATAGGCCTCTCCAAGAGAAGAGTTTTTTTTGCCCATAATTGCTGCGCTGGGCAAGCGTATTGGCAATCGCAGAGCGTAGTTTTCGCAAAGGGGATGCTGCAGCCCATCCCCGCCCTGTGCATTTAAGCAACACAGAAACAAGCAGGATGGATATACCGCCTCCTGTCGATTATGGTACCTTAGTCACCTCTTATGACACCTGGTACAGTGGGAGATACTATTCTACTCTGCCGGTACCTCATGACATTATAGTTAAAGATATTTTGTTAATGAAAATTGTGTTGTGTTTATTTCTAAAACTGATCATGCATACTAAAGTAACTTCTATAATGTATCAATTAATGAATACCCGACTAAAAAATGAGAAATATTTTTTTTATAAAAATTGTACTTGAGCCCTTTTGCACACAGAGACGCTATTAAGTGACGTATCACGTGCCAAGGGATTGTCGTCGCATGTTGGATTAGAGTTTTATTTGTTGTACGTTCGTGTTAAGAGTTTTCGTTATTCGCCATTGTGGGCACAGTTGTCGGTGCACTCTTGGCGTACAAATGTAAATCATTTTGTGGAATTGTTTAGTGCGATAGGTGGAATTAATTGATGTCATTGCATGGTTGTTTTACTTGATATTGCAGTTATGGTTGTATTACTTTTTTATTTGCTTCAATGTTGGACGGTGAAATGAGTGGTAAAGAATCACTTTGCTGCCATATTTTTTTCAGAAGAGACTAGGTTTGGAATAAATATTTTTGTTTACAATGGCATCAGAGATATCTGCATTTTTCCACGCATAAAACCTTTACAGTGATGAATTACCTTAGTTTCCTTTATTAAGCCTTGTTAATGTTATCTGCTATATACTTGAACATTGAAGAGATAGTAATGATTTCTAAACACAAAAAGAACACTTGTAAAAATCGATGCAGCGCAATACTCCGGCAAGGAAAAGATGCAGTTTTAAGATACTTCTGAAATCAAGTAGATTTTTTTCTATCCTTTAAAGTCAAGCAAAATCCTTTAAAGTAAAAGGTTGTAGTATTTTTTGTTTTCTTTTTTTAATTTAAATTCATTTGTTTATTTTATTATAAAACAGACTCTATCTCCAAAACGACAACAAATTAAGTAATTAAAAGACTAATGGTTAGGGTCGCCAATATTTATCTCTAACAATACAACTAGTTCTTTTCTAATGCTATTCCAATAGTTACTAGTACTAGTAACTATTGGAACATGTTCAACACAGGATTCTATGTTGGTACTATAACGTACCTATAAGGTACCGTGTGGTACCGGCGGAGTAGATTTTTTATTATACTATCAATGGCAGTAAATCTATTCAAAGCGTGTGTAGCTTAAATACAATAGGGTAGGAATGAGCAGCAGCATTCTCGCCAAAAAGCTAGCCCAGCGCGGCAATTACGGGCAGAATTCCCCTTTATTGGGGTGGCTTATGTCCAGCAGTGAAGATTGTGGCTGCTATGATGATAATAAGATCATTAAGGTCACCTATAAATAGAGTTTTTGACCATCTAATTTGACTTTTATTATACAGTCTGCCTTATACGCTTTGATAAAATATACTATATCTATATATCGAATCCCATAATATGTTTTTATGTCATAGAAAAAAATCTTCCGCGGTATTATAAAATCCAGTGTTTTCTCAATCGGAAATAAAGTATTCCCGTTTCAATCATAGTTTCATCATAAAAAGCGGTATTACAATATTACAATTTGCCATGGCCGGAACTACACAAATAAATCGGAAAAAGTGTTCTCAGAAATGATAAAACAAAATGTAAACTGGCCGCTGTATGTAACTCACGAGGTACGCCATTACTCGCTTCCTAACGCTAAGATATGTAGCGGGTGATGTATGTAGTGTGCCAACGTAGGTTTTGGTGTGCCAATATTTTCTGATTGGTAATAGAGACATAAATAAAATTAGTGCTGCTTACTTGTTTTGAAGCTTATTGAAATGTTTAAATAGACAATATCATTTTCAGTTACATTATTTTTTTAATTATTTAAATAAACAAAAAATGTAAGTTATATGGTATATATATTTAAACAATAATTGTGTTCGTATTAAAAGATAAATAATAAAAATTATTGAAAAAGAAAAATGTTACAGAAAATTATTTTTAATCCTTACAAAATAGCGTTCAAAAATACCACTAGAAAGTCACGACTACGAATTCATATCCATTCGAATATTCGGACCCAAGACTAACTCGGAATCAACTACCATTGCGTTTATCGACCTTTCAGCTTTTACGATCGGTTGCGGCACCTCTATATATATATCCGGCGAGATGTTTAAAATTTGGTCTTATTTTAGCTTTACAGACGTTACAACACGTCAGAATACTCTACCCATGCGTCTTTTATCGAAAGCGGACGTATGAGGTTCTGATTCCGCGTATTGACGGGATAGTTACCGCTGGAAACGAGTTCCGTGAGGCAGTTACCAAAGTTACCGCGACTGTACAACTTAAGCCAGTGCCAGTTGCTGTAGTATCGGTGTTGTGTTAAGTGTGTGACAATGGATTACGATTCGCTGATATATTCTCAAATCGCGAACTACTACGAGGATCTGGTAAGAATTCCAATTGGTTTTTTTTAATACACTTCTAGATAAAAATCTGCGGTTGGTTACTGAGTGTACGAATTATCAATGAACGATACCAACGCATAATTTCATATTTCTATTGATACGGTGAAGGATGCAATGATTTGGCACACTGCAATATTCGTAAAATACTACTATACTATATATTTCTACATTTCTATGAATTAACTGTGTTTAATGATGACAACTATATATATTTTTTAGTATATACTTATAAATATTATTGTATGTGAATAACAATGTAAAGACACTTCGTAAAATCTTAGTACTCTGATAGATACAAAAAACTACTCATAACTTATAATTAATATTCAAAAGATAAATCATCTAGCAAAAAATTTGGTAAACGCAACGAAAATTCAAAACTAAATATAAAAAAAAATGGGTTGATGTTCAGCAATATTTGAAAAAGTTGTGTATTTATTTATCAGTTTACATATTAATTTTTCGTTTAATATTATATAGCAAAGAATTGATTTCTGTTTGTATTGACTAACACACTTTCCTTGCTTTCGCCGCATTGCATTAATTAATCTATTTATGCGTGACCGGTAATATTAATAACTGTCAGCGTATGAATGTCAATTTGATTTTGATTTGATTTGGCTGAACAAACCTTAATGAAATTTAATACGTGCATAGCTTTTTCGCTAACCTATCTTGTGCGCTAATGGTCGTTAATTCGATCTTGGTGTTATTTATATGTATTTAAGTATGATATTTGTAACACCTTTAACTGATGTCCGTTAAACGAGTGCTTTAAGTGAATTAACACGGAATTAGGACAATTTATTCATTTTATTTATTTAACACCCACACACAGAACAAACAGAAATATCATATAAATATAATAGATGGCGATCGAGTGCCAATGCGCTATCTAGTACGTCTATACTAATTTGTGCATTTGAAATTTACACTGTTTTTCATTGACAAAACATCGGCACGCAAACGGGAACATAGTGATAGATAAATGTAATGAATGAAAACGTCAACGCGCTGTGAAACGCCACGTCATTAGTCACAAGCACGAATGGCCGGCGAACGATTGGTTGGTTTTATTTGTCAGCCTCTTATACAGATTGATGAAAAACATACTTACAGTTTTCAACTTAACTATAAAAAATACGGTTGTTTGAAACTTTCCGCATTGTTTAATCTGTTGTTTAGATTACCGTATTTAAAAGCCGTTAAAATTAGTTTTAATAGACAACATTTACTAATTTTTTCTCTATGAATTGCAATTTTTATCTTCATTTTTAAAAGGTCGCTACATTTGATCTAGAACCCAAAGACAAAAGAGCAGCACTGTCAAATGATAAGATACTGTCAACACCTTCTGAGTGTTTTGAAAACTAAATATAAAAAAAATATGTGGAAAATTAAAATAAAATCTAAAATTCACACAATACCACAATATCTATTGTCATTCTTGAAATGTTAAACAAAAATGTAAAAAGTTAAATAAGCCGCGTTTTGAAGCCGTTAAGGAGTAGTTAATTATGAAAAAATTACTTAAACTCGTTTATGTTTTGGCGATGTATATTATATATAAATGGAGTTAATGGTTTTATATAAAAAAGGTATACCTTCTTTATATTGAAGAGGTAAAAAAATAACTGCCTGTCTCTCTGTATATAACGCTTTCACGGTAGAAATGGTAAACCGATTTTGATGAGCCTTGGCATCAAGATAGCTTGAACCATAAGAAAGACCATAAGCTGTTTTCAATTTTGAATTAGTTCCGAGTAATAAAACAAAGTCAATATGCGCAGCTAGAATCATCACATAAAATACGACGTTCTTTATAATAACTCCAAGTCACATCCAAGGAAAAAACTAATTTAATCTACCAAAGTAACTCTTTCTTAAATAATTCTTTATCACTGAATATACCGTGCAATTTGGCGGTAAAGTTGGAAAGTTAAATTAAGAAAACTTGAATTCCTATTAATTTGAATAAAGGGACTTAAAACTTTTAGTTGACAAAATAAGTTTGTGGAAGTTTTTGCGTTGAATATTTATCACGACGGAGCGGGGCTGAACCTTGAGGATCCTCGGGGGACGCTTTATTTTTTTAAAAGATATTCCTGCGCGTATGGAGCTGGAACTAATGTAGGTATTGGTCGTTTCTAAGAAAACATCTCTCTAATTTGTCTTGACACACATCTAAAGAAACATCCGTTTTATGTTTCAGATTAGCTACATTATTTTATAGTACATAATATGTTATTTATTTGTACTAACTCAGTGGTGTGTGAGAAAAATGAGAGATATTTTTATATATAAACGTTTATATTGAATATATCATATTATTGTAGTACCTGAAACTGACTGAAATTACATGATTTTCATTCACATTTACAAACTTACTTAAAAATTGCCTATACTCGTTATGTTGCAATTTATTTTTGTTGATTCTTTTAATATGTTTGATGTATCAATAAGCCGCCGAGCGGTATATCTCTACCGCTATCAATTAATTTTTTCAACAAATTTTATTTTAACAAAACGCATATGAAAAAAGATTTAACAACTCACAACAATAATATATTTTAAAATTGTAATAAAATACGTTTTTTTTTTATTTTAAAACATTTAATTACATAATTACAAGCATTGTTTGAGTCATTAAGATATTTTAATTGAATTCGATGTGCCTATTAAAGTTGCTGTTGTGATAAACTACAAATTAAGCATGTCTCAAGTCGACCCAAAAAGGTCAAAACGATCGCAACCAACAGGAACACGTGAGCCATACTAAAACCCTAACAAGATCCACATACGAAACAATTAAACTAATTCAAAATTCCGATCACAACATGCAACGACGACGGTAAACGGCAACGACGTATTCAATTCCAAACTAACAAACTATTAGCTTGTCCAAAACAAATTGCTTAACTACACTAAACATGCATTACAAAACTAACCATTTTACCCTCCCAAGCCTGCGGTCTGACACAACAGCCTGCTCAAACAAAAAGGTCTTTCACGAGCCTCCTATAATTAGTGGGACAATTAGACCCCGTGAGTTAGTGATCGCGCTCAATAACAATTAGCAATGCCTCCAGCGTGGCATCGACACAATGAATCACTGAGCACAATGAGGCCTGCTTAGGAATAGAACCAGGTTAAGTAATATTGGTTTAATAATATATGTATTGGCAGCGGCAGTGTCAGTTTGAATTAATAGTCGGGGCTATTTTAATTCGAATTTTAAACGCGGTTTGTTTTAATTTTAGTGTTGAATGCCTTAGATGTTTCATGTTAAATGTTTTTTTTTAAATAAAGAAGACATTTGATTTATTAGGCTTCATTTGTAAGAATTGGAAATTAAATACAGACATATTGTTTCATTTTTGTTAGACATTTTCGGTTACTTTCGGCAACTTTGTGCCAGGTGTTGTAAGAGGAGAATGAAGTGCGGACCGACTAATGGCGGTGTATCTATCCAAAACAACGCAGCTTATATAGATGAATAAGGATGGGCAGCAGCATCCTCTTTGCGAAGGTGCTTACCGTGATTGCATGACTGCCCAGCGCGGCAATTATGAACAAAATCCCATTATCTTTTGGAGGCTTATATCCACAGTTGAATGGAACTTATGGCTTATATAATTTTACCCATAATTGACTATGGTGACGTGTGCTCCACTAATATCTCTCAAGAACTCCTTAATAAATTGGATCGTCTATTAAACAACTGTCTTCGTTTCATTTTCTATTTGCGTAAATACGATCATATTTCTCATTACCGTTCTCTGCTCGGCTGGCTTCCTATACGAGAACGTCGCAAAATTTAAGTTCTAACCATACTATTTTCAATACTTTTTGATCCGTACGTACCAATTTACTTAAAGGACAGATTCCAATTCCTATCTTCCTCTCACGAACGTAATCTCCGTTCTTCTAATACTCTTTCGCTCTTAACTCCTTCTCATCACTCTAGTTTTTTGACAAACTCTTTTACAGTAACAGCTATACGACTCTGAAACGAGTTTCCGTTGAATATTAAGCAATCCCCAAACAAATTCATCCTGAAACGCTGTCTCCGTACTTTATTTACTGATGCTGCTTCTCTAACTTTATTACCCTATTTCTGATGTACGTTATTTTTTGTATGTATATATATATATATATATAATTTATTGCGTTTATTTATACGAATATGTATGCCACGTTTATTTGTTTTGTATATATATTGTCTGCACCACTATATATATATATATTTTTTTCTGTTTTGTGTAATGGTTGACTGGGAGATAATGCCATCTGGCATTAAGTCCGCCATTTGTACATTTTGTAACATTTTGTGCAATAAAGTTAAATAAATAAAATTAAAAAAATATATAATGATGACAACCTTTGTAATTCAATTTTAAAATATGTTGTTTTGGGATTATAAATTAAACAATTACTGCTTGTATATGTTGTACTTGTAATAGTGGCTAGTATTTTGAATGAGATAAGAATGCGTTAGTTCTACTTGTATAAAGTATTAAAATTGATTTGCAACAGACCTTGCTCATTTATCGGAATCTACAAGTTTTATACAAAACATTTTAACACTAACAGTATATACACCAAAAGTGTGTCTGTTGAATTGCTGCCTTAACATGCAAACAAATAAATTTGGGTTGAAGAGGTTGTACTTTTATGCAGAAAGAACTTTGATTACTATTACTCTCGAAAAGTTCCTTCTAGCGGTCACTTGGTGATATATGCATCTTTTCAATCAACAATCCCTCATATATGATCTTTTTCAATTTAGGTGAAAGAACTCTGAAGTTATATTTCAATCAGGAAAAGTTCTTATGAGTATCGTAGAATGTTTAAATGAACTAGATTCCTGGAGAACTGCGCGTGCGCACGATCCAGTAATGCATTGTTTATATTAACGTTGGCTAATAATAATGTTTAACAAATATACGCTTGGCCATATGGAGTGAATAATTTTGGTAAGTTGGTAAGAACTTGCTTCTGCAATGCTAACGAAAAAAAATCTTTATTCAACATGAAACCAGAAAATAGTACGAAATAGTTTTCTTGACTCTCAGGTTTCAAGAATGTCAGGTAAATGATATTAGTCAAGTGTACTTGTTTTATTTGATACGCTCCCTTAGAAAGAAGACCTTTTTACGCGCATTACATACTAAAGCGCGTAAAGCAAAGCGTTATTTCAACAAATATACTTTAGTAATATAGTCTTAAAGAGATCGATGTGGTGTGACAACAATAGAGAAAGGAATGTTGAAATAGCTTAGTCATGTAGAGAAGATATATGGAAATAGAATGACTGCATATATAGAGCAGAAGTAAATGGATAAGTTTGTACGTGAGACGTGTAAGAGAGGTTTTAAAGAAGGGCCAGGTCAGATATACCAAGAATAAACGAGCGTATATAAATGAACCAATGCGAGTAGAGGACGCTGAAGAGGTATGCAAAGATCGTTATAGAGATCTAGTGTCAAACTAGCCTGATGCGACACAGGATATTTGTGAATGTATGTATTACTAATAAAGGTATGAAAAAATATTTAAAAAATAACATTTTGACCTTCCCGCTCAGGTAAGATAGATCTTGACTCGAACTCTAAAAATAACTATTTTATTTAACGATGTAAAAATAAATTTAAAATGATCATATTTTTTTCTGCACTTAATTAACAATACCCAAATCTATTATTATTTTAATTTATCTTCATTCTACATTAATACATTTATTCTTTACATAGAATCAAAAAACTTCAGCAAACATCTAATACATATTTATTTTATATCCCAGGAGATTAAAACTGGTGCGTTGTTTGTCTAACTACGCTCTTTTAACCCTAGTAATATATATATATATGTCTTAACAAATTAAATATAATCTCAAAGTATAACAAAAATCTCATAATATTAAAATTCTTAAAATAAATTAATTTTGTAACGTTTTTTATGTTACCAACTGTTATTCCACTCTTTTTTATATATGAACTATAATGTTCTCTTTATCATTGAATTCAGTTTAAGTTATCATACAATATATCATTGTAATCAAGTCCTTTAAGTGAAAAAAAACTCCAAAATAAAGATAGGGAGATATACTTTTGCACTTATGACAAATAATAATTAAAATATTTTTCCATAATCAAGACATAATACTTATTAAATATAAAGTACAATCGTGGAAAAGTGATCGTTGGCAGCTATGCTAGTATTCAATTGTGTTAAAGCTGCCTGCTGAATAATAATAGAAAAAAGAAATTTATAAAAAGCAACTTGTAGTACTTAGGTATGATGATATCTATCTAAACGTAAAAGGATTTGCTATCACGGATCAATATTACAGTAGAAGACCTCAAATATCTTTATATGAATAAAATATAGTGTAACGTTCTTCTCAATACAACATAACTTCTAAACCACTGAACCAATTATAATATTTTTTATTACGAACAATGTCATTCAAATTGAGATATAGCATAGTTAAAATCTTAATTTATCATTATTTTTTTATAATAAACATTCAAAGTTACGACAGGACGCCTGTCAGGATAATATAAGCATACATAAATATAAATAGTGTACATTGTATGTATATATAATGTATGTACAGTATAAATGAACATTTCTAGTCTTGTGAGTAACACAGCCAATGTCACGACCATACAGCCCAAACTCGTCCTGTCGTTCACAATTTCTATTGTCCCCTTAACTCCGTACACGTTTTAAAAATAGTAACATCTAGAAAACATTTCCGTTAATTCATGTTCACGTTGGTTATAAATACAGCGGTATAATAACAAAATGATTCATGGACATGCGATGCACGTGGATGCATTAATGGGCTATTTTTAAAGCACCTCAACAAACGATTGAAAAATTTCTTTTAATATTGACTCATTGGAAATATAAAGCAGCGGTATGAAGTTTCACTACCAAATTAGAAAAAGATATTTAGATTATTATAAAAGAAAAATAGCCACTGCTGGACATATACCTCTCCAAGAAAGGGAAGAAACAACAGAGTAACTTTAATGGTTAGTGAAATCGAAGTTACCGATGCCTTTATTTCTAAGTTTCGCGATAAAAACTACAATGTCAATAAAGATGGTAGACAAAAATGCCAATAAAGACGGTAGAAAAATGTTAACAAAATATTTTTGAAAAACTCTGTATATATCGTCCTATCAGCCATAAAAGTCCTTTGTTGGATATAGCTTAAGGATAGGTGAATAATTTTGCCCATAATTGCAGCGCTGGGCAGGCGTGATGGCAATCGCAAAGTGCAATTTTGCGTAGGGGATGTTGCTGTCAATACCAACCCTTGGTACCTTGAGTGCGCTATTACTTTTAGTTTCAGAACACCAGTGCTAGTCTACTCCGCTGGTGCTCCACGGCTCTATATATGTACTGACATATTTAGAGTCGTATATGTAGAACGTTTAAGATATCGGGTAAGGGATATTCCCTCTGGAACTGTAAGCTGCAATTTAAAACACTGCATTAAGCATTGTGTACAAATGAAAAAGTTATACAATCCTAAAATTCTGGGAAAATTTACTTTACGAAGATTTACTCGACCTTTTACAAGCGAATGCACACACAAAATGTCCCATTTTTTTAATTTCACCAGATCGACAAACAAGCATACAGTCACACACTGCAGTCTATAGATGCTCGTAATATCACAGGGATATACTTGCGCGTTGCAAACCTTGTGTCACAACCATATTATGTCACAGTACCCAGTAATTTCACTGCTTCTCTCACCCTTCAAATTGGAACAAAACAATGCGAATAAATCAAATCAAATATTTTTGTTGGAAAAATGCTTTTATAGTATAGACATGATTATAGACGGTAGCGAGTATTGCTTTCGAAATAATAAATCAAGTTGTTAATTTGAATTGTTTTTAAAGTTTCATTGATTTTTGACAAATACTTGTGTTCTGAAAATTTACTCTGTTTTTATTGAAATTTTTATTAAATTATCATTGTTAATAATATAATTACAATTTAGATTTTCGTATTTATTGTCTTGAAATAAATTGAATTGAAATAAATTGTATCAAATTTATACCATAATGAAGTAAGCCCATTTAGGCTTTGGCCCACAAGCACTTTCGAATCGTTACAAATAGTCAATAAAACATTTTCAATTCGATATTGAAGTACAAATTTTGTATTATATACATAATTCTGATGAAGCGATAACCAACGGTATCATGAGAGTCATCTGACATATAAATTAGGCATACTTTTTACCAGTCTGCTGGCACCAGAAAGCTCTCAAATCTAAGTTCAAAGCAGGTACCACAGGAGCTACCAAAACATTGCTATTTGTTGGTAGATATAGGTGAGAGTGAGGATTGGTACCTGTCCTTTGTATAGTCTATCTCATGTACTTAACTTATACTTACCTTTACATCGTCATCATGTCAGTCATAAGACGTCCACTGCGAGTCATAGGCCTCCCCAAGTAATCTCCAATAGGACCGGTTGAATGCAGCCTGTGTCCAGCGCGATCCTGCGGTTATAGTCTGATCGTCTGTCCATCTTGCGGGTAGATGCCCTACATTACGCTTGCCGGTACGTGGTTACCATTCCAGAGCCTTACGAACTCTATCGGCCATTGGTTCTGCGTACCGCATGCCCTGCCCACTGCCACTTCAACTTACTATTCCGCCGGGCAATGTCGGTAACTTTAGTGATTATGAAAGCAAAAAAATAATAAATTCCTGAACATTATCACATCATAGTATCTTATAATCAATATTTAATCCGTACGCTCCGAGCAGTTAATTAATACAGTAAAACTGGAAGGACCTATGAGACGTTTAATTAAAAACAAACAGTGTTGTTTGTCCTCGTTTGTTAAATTAACGATCGATGCGTGTTATCTTTCAGCAAATCCGATTATCACATCATAACTGGAAAATTAAAACGGCCCGCGCCTTTTACCCGGGTGTCATTAACTTGCTAATTATTTTGATAACATGATTTTGTTGAATTAAACGTTGTGTTGGTTTCCAAAATTGATCGTGTTTAATACTAGCATCACTTCGCGGATTTACCCACAAACTCCCTTTCCTGTTGTAATATGATACCTATGTTACTTGCTGATAATTTCTATTCATGAAAGAATTCTTGAAATAAGTTCAGTAGTTTCTGTAAATATTTGTTACAAACGTACAAAATTACAAATTCTATTCACACAGTTATGTTTAGGCAGCCGTCTATTTTGTTCTAAAATATATAACATTGCCTACGTTACTTGATAAAAGAGTTTCTCTCAATTGGTGAGAAAATTTAAAAAATCATTCATTAAGTATGTTTGAGCTGAGCCTTAATAAAGAAACAATCAAATCTTTTCTTTTTATAATGTTCATATAAAAAAAACTTCGGCGAGTTCAGTTATAACCCGCGTTCGCTTTTTAAAAATATATAGGAATAATAAATATTGTTATATTAAAAAGAAGAAAATGTATTTTAAATAGTTTAAGTATAATTTGTGTTTATTAGTTATAAACGTGCAAAAATACATAACACATTTAAATATGTCCCTTTTAGGGAATTTTGGGATTTTTCTAGTAAATATAATATGGTTTATGTTACCTGATATTGCTTTTTATTAGTGAAATAATGTCTAAAATCGATTCCATATTTTCTCAGCCTTTTTGATACAAACAAAAATATATTTAAATTACAAAATCAGCAAATAATATTTCTCTTTAGTATGTTCGATACTTTTTTAACTATAGATAAATTAAGTTTAAACATTATACAATTAAAAAAAAACAGACAAATCAAAATTTTAATAAATTATAAGCTCGCAGTACCCACCACACTATATCTATATATATAGGCTAATAATTCATTCACCTTACCGATTAGTAAATTAAAAAATTCCTTTTCTAAACCTATTATAGTGTTAAAGATTATTTTAATGAAAAAACTGCCTGAGATTGAATTACTCTAACCTAGCTTTAAAAGAACGGTTTGTCAGCGCCGAAGCCGTTAGGAGTTTCATTTACACTAAATATTTAGTATTGATGGAACCTTAATCACCACTAGTTTGTCTTGTAGGTTTTTTTATGGTGGCTCGTGTAATGAACCTGCATAATTTTTTATGCAGTTTTAAGACCCGCCTGGTGCTGGTAGACTAGAATGAAGTAGGCCGAAATTAAATGTTAGATGACTCTTATGATCCCGTCGGGTCATTAAGGTCAGTATTATGAATGTAATATAATTTAGTACTTCTTACATGATCATCATCGTCTAGGCTACTGCTAGACCTCCCCAAGAGAGGGGGAAACATAATTGTGGCGCTGTGCTAGCGATGACAATTGCAGGGCGAAGCTTTCGCGACGGGGATACTGCTGCCCATCCTCGCGCTTTGCATTTCAGCTGTATTGTTTGATATACCACTGTCTGTCGGTTCTGGTACCTTAGTCACCTCTTAAAGTACCTGGTGCAGTAGGAAGTACTATTCTACTTTGCCGGTACCTCACGGCTTTATTAGTATATAGTGATTATTTATTGGAGTGATAGTATCACACTCTTGACACTGCATCATGGTAGCTGAAACTTCGATCTAAATTTAGTGAGTCATTGTCTGAGTTGCCATGTTGTATAAATTCGTGTTTCCGTTTCAGAATATAACAAAAATATCTGACATAAATGTTAAAGCTAAATAAACCGCACTTCAGTTTCCATGTAAAGGTTCCGAATATTAACTATGTAAAAATTTTATTACGAGCAACGTTTAACTGTTGGAAAATATGAAACTTATATATTTTTTTGACTCGGTATATTCCGAAATTTGTTGAAATAACATATAGGTTATTATTACAGTGAATTTCAGTATGGTTTTACGTTATACATGTTATTATATAAGGAATTTGAGAAATAAATGAACGGCCACTAGCGTTATTTTGTATGAAAGCATCCATAATTTTGATTCATTCGAACCGCTTCATTTACAACTTCATGTGTTTTAATTTTTGCTACGTGTTTTGTCAAAAAATTTATTGCTACTGAAAGTCCTTTTGAAATATTGGTTTAAAAATAATCCTCAGCTGTTTTATTCGATAAATACAATTGCTTTCGTCACTTAAACTGAATAACATGTCATTTGGTATCGTTACAACAAGTTAGATACGTGGACTGTAATGGAAATTTAACTAGAATGGGAATATTAATTTTCAACTAATTTCAATTGATTGGATGTTTTAAATTGACGCAGTTTTTACCCACCAAACAATTCCATTTTCAAGTTTAAGTCAAAACACGCAACTAGCAACAGCTCGGCCGGCACAGCATTTACCCACTAACGTTTTGCGTCAATCCGGCGTTTACAAACGGCACGCATGCATGGTTTAAGCCCAAAATGCGCCGAGGGCCTAATGTACCATTGCACAATCCCGCATCGCCGACTCTGTACGTACCGTAATACGAAAAGCTAGTGTTTCTATTTTAATCGCGAACCATCGTGTTACGCTGTAAATAACCGGTTCGGTATGGAATCGGGCGTTGTTAGTGTTCGACTAAAAATAGACTTGATTCCGCGATGACCGCGTACTGCGAGAGGGTTAAGATATCAGGAATAAATTCAATTGTTCGATATTGTTCTAGAGACATTTGTGGTGTTTATATCTAATACTTTTAGTTTGGTCGTCGTGACAGTCAATTACGTTTTATATCATATCATAGCAAAAAAAAATTTTCATTTATAAAATAACTATTATATCTAATTTTCTTATTGTGACTTATATTTGGTACTTATAAAGTTGTCTTATAAAAAATTATACTTTTTTTCTTAGCTTCGTGACTATTTTATGAAGTTAAGTTAACTGAGTTACTCTCCTTTAAGTTACTAATTGTTTAAGTATCTTGTCAATATACAAGGTTTAATGAAGGAACATTATAAATTTTGTATGAAAATATTAAAATAGCTAGACTGGCGTAAAATTCAATCGGTTTTTATTATTTTATAATAAGTATAAATATGATACATAAAATAAGGTTTTATTTTTTTATTTCGTGCAACCGTTTCACTAACACCGCTATATCACATTTAAAAAAGCTTTAGATAGGTATACGAAAATCTTTTCGCATGTCATTTATTTATTTAAATTTAAAAGCATAAAGGATTATTTTAAAAGTACTATTAACACACAAATACACACATACAAATTAGAGGAAGCACAATTCGCGGCTTGTTATGCCTAGACAATCTTTTAATCGAGAAAGTTTATGTTTTTTTCTTTTTAATTATAAGAGGTAAATCCCATACAAATATTATTTTCGTTGGTATCTTAGGCTTATAGGTAGCTAGGATGTGGACTGTATACCTATTTATAGATCTGGTCATATATATGTATATGTGTGTATATATATATACACTAAGGTTTTCTTTACATATATATATATATATGTGTAAAGAAAACTTCATTGATTTACGATTATTTTTCTTAAGTTTGTCTTTGTCATTTTATTGACAGGGACACTAGATGTTACGAATGACGTTACATTTTATGGAAAAATGTAATTGTGATATGTTTCACATCAATAGGATTTATTTGAATTTAATTGTAAAAAGACCTGAAGTAATGGCTTTAAATGTTGTTTTTTTCATTATTACGTTATTAGAGAAACGCAATTACGTCTTTATTTCATTTATTCCAATTATGGAATAATATCATTATCATCACTATATATATATATATATATATATATAGTAAACGACCCCGAAAATTGTAACATTTCCAAAGCAAGCTGCTTCTCCACATCAACGGGATGGATTAAATAGAAACAAAGTGCAGGTAATTTATCGTATCTTATACCTTAATACTGCCAAGTTTTGTTTGAAATTGCGCCAACTTGTCACCGGGGGCAGACAGGAAAAAACTACTAACAATTGCAGATTCTTTGGACTTATTTCGGATATTAATTCATGGAGATGTCATAAAATATAACTTTTTGTTTGTTAGAACTTTTATGTGAACGGAATACATGTTTTATTTCGGTGAAATACTCGTACAAAATATTTGTACTGATATCATGAATATGAAAGTCTGTTTAGTCTATCTACGGTAAGGGCAGTCTTCGGCTTGGTGACTAATGAGTCGTTGTTTGCAAAAAACAGAACTGAGTTAGCCCGGCCGCATTAGAAGCACGCATTTGTACGTGGTATACTAGTAAAAGAATGCCTTATATTTTTAAATCCAACGCCCTTAAGTGCACAGATATTAGTGATTTTATCTTAAGGACAAGTATGATGATATTTGTTAGTTTACCGTGTGGTACCGTTAGAGTAGAAAAGTACCTCCGCCTGTACCAGGTGTCGCTGAAATGAACATGGCGGGGATGGGCAGCAGCATATCGGTTTGTAAAGCTACGTTTTGTGATTATCAACACGCCTGCCCAGCGCGGCAATAATTGGCAAAGTTACCCCTTTCTTGGGAATTAATCTGCGTTAACGTTCAGAGATGTTTATCATGTGGGAAAACAAGATATACACAACTAACTTGATGGGCCTGATGGTGCAGATGGTAGTGATACTATCTTAAGCGCAAATATCTGTATGATGATATTTTTTTTTGTCTTGAGTCTGGGTGTTAAAAATATGTATTTAAGTATTATATTTGCCTGTTATCATGTTAACAATCGGCTCCAGTGCTATCAATTTGTATCACCATGTAGAGCAAGTGTCTGTAAGCAACTAAAAGCATAAAATTATGTCACAAGCGTCAAACTACAGAGGAATCGGAAACATATATAATCTTTAACACACAACACAAATATTCATCAAATAAATGTTTGTACAATTGAACCCTCCACCATTCGTGCATAAGATAGACCACTACTAAATGCGCCATCGGGCCAATGTGCAAAAATATAATAGTGCTAAAAGCGAAAAGTTTAATTATGCTTTGTGTGAGCGAGCATTACACATGTCGAAACCACAACCGCAAATCGATCTTAGCTAGCAAATTGAAATCCAATTTGGTCTAATCGATTTTACGTAGTTTGCTTTATCAAAATCCAACAGGACGTGAGACAACGTGTTACTAATGAGTCACAAATTTCTCGATAGATCGGTTTTATTCAGATTAGACGGTAGAATCAAGTTCAGACATGTCTTCAGTCTGGTACTTCAATTTTTCCTAGCTCAAACACAAAATATTCTTTATTCAAGCCTACTAAGCACTTTCATATTGTCATAAAAAAAAGAAAAACAATAATGTGTCAGAATTACAAAGTACTAAATTTTGTTATACTCATAACGATGATTTCCCAGATTATACTACAGGATCATAAAAGCAATCTAACATATGTAAAATATGCCTGCTAGCTCCAGGCGGGTCTTAAAACCAGCACCACCGTGAACAAACCATTGTCTTAAAGCTAGGTTAGAGCAACTCAATGCCATCCAGTATAATATTAATATAATCTTTAATACTATAATATCCTTAAAAGAAGCTTACTCTTAACGAAACCTTTAAATCCCTACAAATAAGTCTGTCTATAATACTTTTACGACAGCATTGTGTACCTGTTCCCATGCCCACTCAGGACAAATATCTTTGTGATAAATTGTTTGTACTGGGAGTTCAATATGTGACAAAGTATTATGGTTTGTGATAAATTTGTAATCTGAAACACAAATGCTTTAAGAAAACAGGTCAAGATATAAAATATTGTGAGAATTAATTATAAAAAACTGTGAATTAATAAGAAAAAACAAACTAGCAGTTTAGTAATAAAATTAAGTTCTTACTAAACTGCTAATTTGTTTTTTTTTTAATCTCCTCATACTTTATTTGATAGCGCAGAATACCTCCAGACATTAGCTTCTCCATAGTTTCTTTAGCTAATTTGCATAGACAGATATTTATATACATACGTTTTGACGATAAATGAGAAAACCGTTTTTCTTTCAATTTATTTGAATTTGAAATTCACATTTTACATGATCTCATACAAAAGGTCGTCTGCATTACTAACTCACTTTTACCTATTTCTACCACCAAAAAGCAGTATTTGCATTGTTGTGTTTCGGTCTAAAGGGTTAGAAAGGCAGTTACTGGGTAATGTGGCATAATATTCTCAAGCCACGTTAACAGGCTGCATGAACGCCTAAAATCACGCGAACTGAATGCTTGTCTGTTGACCTGATCTAATAAAGAAATTGGACACCACATCTAATACATTACCTGTTTCCGAGGTAAGTAGCTTAAATCACTTGTGTCACGGACATCAATTAAAAAGGAAAATCAGAAATATAATATGTAAATACATACTTTAACGTTTTTGTTTGTTTAGTGTATGGGTACATACACTAAACAAACAAAAACACCATCATAAAAATGATTGGCTTGGATGGTGATCGAACCTACGTCCTTGGGCGCATGAGTATGAGGATCTCTACCATCTGCACCATTAAAACTATTTATTGTATTTGTATTATACGAATACATATACGTGTAAAATAGGAATCCGAAATATGAGTAGTAACTGTGGTACAAGCTTCCAACCCAACGAATAAATAGACCACATTTATTACGTTTGGCAATTGACCAAAAACTGGTCAGATGATATCTACAAATCAAACATTGACTGACCGATAATACATCCAAGCGGTAAAAAATAAAACTCAAATGAAAATTCTAACAGTTAACCAAGATACTGGCCGAGTACCTTCCAGCCTCTAGGTATCGTAAGAGGCGACTTAGGTACCAAAATCGATGGTGGTATATCCATCCGAAATAGTGTAATTCAAATACATAGTGTAAAGATGCAGCATTTCCATCGCAAAAGGTCCACTCTGCAATTGCTAACACGCTTTCCCAGTGCCACAATTATGGGCAAAATTTCCACTTCATTGTGATCGCCTATATCCAGCGGTAAAAATATATGAGATTTACCCGCAATTGCTGCTTAAGGTAAGCATGGTAGATCAGAGAAAGAGCGTATCTTCGTGAAAGGAATGCTACTGCCCATCCCAGCTCTGTTAGTAGTTATACCGCCATCTGTCGGTTGTCGCCATATATTTGTGAATCCTCTGTTTTATGATGTCCATAATACAAGTCCTTCAAGCGACTTACCTCAGAGTCAAGGCAATGTATCAGATCTTGATAAACAAGCGCTTTACAGCTATTGTGAAGTTTTGGCTTGTGAACGCATAATCTTTTTCTTAGTGAACGCATAAACGCAAGAAAATATCTATAACACATTCCAAAACCAAGAGCCCATCGGTCGCTCGAATCGTCACAATGGCACTACATTTGTCATAAGACAAAAGTGGATCGAGATAATGGAAGAATTGCACCCGATGACAGAAACAAAGGTGTAACAAATGACATGGCTGTAGATATCGTATGATTAATGGCCGAAGCAGACCGGAATCATAAAAATTCAGAAGCACGAAAGGTAAAAGTGTGTAGAGCAGGAAGAAAATTCTATATCGATATTTATTTTAGGACGGCAGAAATACTTTATTTGAATCGTACAGTTTATATCACAATTATTAATTTATCCGTCTAGATTAGAAGAGTGAAATAATAATAAAAAATAATCCCACAACATATCATACATTGACCTCCATGATCAGGCGCTCAAAGTACTTGTGTTACGGACGCCAAACAACTGAGGAATTACGAATATACTACTTAAATACGTATATTTAACACCTAGACACAGATTAAACACAAATATATCTATATATCCCTTGGTGCACAAGAAAGCATCACTACCATCTGCGCCATCGGGTCCGTGACAGTAAAATAAAACAGACAAACTAATCTCATACATATAATATAAACGGTAATAAGACCTAATAAGAGAAACCTGTCTCCCCTCCCCTCGCCCTTCTCCGCCCCTAGTTTTTCGATCCGATATAATTAAAAGAAAACAAGCACGTACGAGACGTGCAACCGGGTGAGATTGCGGGGGTTCCGTTTCTACTGACGCTTTAGTATATAACCTGGATATTTAACAATCAACAAATGAGTTAATTTAAGTGTATTATGTTATCTTTTTTAAGTTTTTACTGTTGTGAACATATTTATTACTTTAAGTTTTAGATTTTGACAAACTAAATAATATTAAAGTGCGGTTGTTTTTTACTTATTCACGTTTTATCAACTCAAGTGATTTTTACAAAATTTCATACGGAGATTCCTGTTGGGATTTCACGAAAATAATACTTTTCTTACCAAAAGGGGTACTGTTTCTATAGAAAATTCACGCGAGCTACGCCATGGATAAAATAAGTCAATACTAAGATTGACAAAGTCAAGTTTAATACTTGACGACAATGAAATAATAAGATACATCAAGACACAAAACGATTTTCAAATTTCGCAAATTACATCTCTACAATCAAAGTGGTTACCGAATGCCCTCGGGTAGCAAATATAATATGGCTTCATATCAAGATAATTAAACCAATTTAAAGTTAAGCCGTATGTATGCGGCCCGTGCGTCATTGTTACTCTGAAACGGGGTACGCGTTTGAGCTGCACATTTGACTATCCCCGCGAGTTGTAACAAGACGTCCCTAATAATATTATATCGATATGTGGTGGAGTGAGTAAGGAGAACAAGCGTTTTTGTTCCAATCTTTAAAGTTGTATTTGCCGTGGATACCGGCGGAGTAAAATAGTACTTCCCTCTGAACTAGGTGTTCTAAGAGGCGGTTTAGGTACTGAAACGAGGATGTGCAGTATACCTGCCGCGATACTACATTCTGCAACTGCCCCCACACCTGCCTAGGGTGACAATTAAGGCAAAACTTATCTTGTCTTGGGAAGGCCTATATCTAACAGTTGACTTTCTACTGCTGATATGGTATTTATATGATAGTTGTACAATATTTGCGTAACGTCGAGTTTGCGAGCGTAGTTTTTCATTTTTCTGTAACAAACTTAATGCTGGTTGACTATAACGTCAGTCCTAGAGTCACCAGGCTGCTCATTAATAGGCGACCATATATACCCATGCTTTTCCCACATCGCGTGGGCGCCTTCAGCCTCGCTTGAGAAACCATTGTTTGGGAGGAGGAGAGCGTGGATACGATAGATATATGTAGGAGGGAATAGCATGCGCTTGTTTACATGATCACACACTTAATAACGTCTCGGAAAAATTATTTTCTCGCGGTTTCAAAGCTATACATCTTCACATCACATGTCTACATTTAAATTGGCTAATAGGAATTTGGTAAGTTTCCCATTGAAAATATTAAAAATAAATAATCATTTCAGTCTATGATTTGTGTGTTAATAAGTTTACATGGTTGGATCACAACACATTGCCTCTAAGACGGGTTTTGACTTTAATGAAATTATTTTGAGAGACTTCCTCTCTAAATAAATGCATTGAGGTTCCAACTGTTTACATAGTTTTTGATTTGAACCAGAAACGTTTTATTGAATAACGCAAACATAAAATAATAATTACTTACGAGTTACTTATTAAGCCAGTTGCGGCAGTTTGAATCCTATAAATGGAATAAATCATAGTTTCACTGAGACATTACATGAGGTCGACCTCTTACAAAGATCGTCACAATTCATACATCACTCTCACCTAGTAGTTTTTGCATTGCTGTATTTTGGTCTGAAGGGTGAGAGAGGCTGTGAAATTTCTGGGTATCATCAGTTCACAAGGTTTGAAAACACGCTAGCATGATCACTCTAGGCATCACCAATGAACTAACTTTCTGTCCAACAGTATTTAGTATGGTAATTTTGTATAGTTTCACAAGTTTCAGAGAAGGCTATAGAGATATGTCAGTACACAGAATATTGTCTGGCTATGGTCTTAAAACGATTATTCAGAGCCCCAAATTGAGCTCAGTGAGGCATGACACGGTCGTGCTCGGTATATCGTGTTGTTCACAATACTCATAAAGGAATAGCTGATGGAATGCCTTCGCAAAGAATGGGGCGCTCGTATTGATAATTTTTGCTTGCTATATTAAACCAGCTAGGGTAATATCGTGTATTTATAGCGGGGATTGTATTGGATTATTACGTTATGGTTATAATGCATTAGTAGTTCGTTTTCTATGTAAAGGAGTTTCAACTCTAATGATTACAGCTGAAGGTTTTGTTTTGCTTGAATTTAGATGTAGAAGAAATTTAAAAAGCTGTACGAACAATTCGACTAACAGCTTAATAGGTATTAAAAAAATGGTAATTGTCATTATGACTTATTTTATCCTAATTTCAATTTTATATAGAGTTATACTAACTCAAGCATATACTCAAGCACGTGCTATGTACTAGAAGAGCTGTCTGTTGCAAATAAAAAGAAATTAAAGTTGGGATTTTCCACGTGGCCGAAAATAAGCCTCTGGGTATCAGGATTTGCAGTAATGATTAGATATATGCTATCTTTATTTCGTGTATTTTTGATGTATTTTTGATAGATTTCTATAATAGACGGTATTTTTAAAATAAATAGAAGATATAAAATATGTATTTACTTAATATGTGATTTGTACTGAAATCAAATTAGACAACCGTGCAGCCACAATTCTAAAAACGAAAGACTATAATATAAATAATTTATAATGAAAGAGGTTTGTTGAAAGAGGATTTGCCGTGAGGTACCGGCAGAGTAGAATAGTACTAACTCCTGTACCAGCTGTCATAAGTGGCGACTTAGGTACCAGAACCGACAAATGGTGCTATATCTATCCGAAACAGTGCAACACAAATGTGCCGCGCAGGAATGGGCAGCAGCATGTTGCGGAAGCTGCGCTCTGCGATTGCCAATATATTTGCCCAATGCGGAAACTCTTCCTTTCTTGGGGAGGCTTTTGTCCAAACATCTAATGGCTGCTATGATGATAAAGATGATGGCATAAAAATACAGTTAAAACCATTATAGTAAAAATAAGAAAACCGTCTCAATATGAATTGTACTAACAGCTTCAAGATCAAAGTACCATTTCCTACTGAAAATTATTATAAGTCATGTAAACTTACTTAATATATACGTAAAACATAATTAGCCAAGTAGCAACATAATGAAAGTAATGCACATCATTTCCCTTATTAAACAATAAACTGGCGTCAATAGTCTAACCTCATATTGTATAGGACCTTCCATTCCACATCAACGAGGTTATACTACTTATACATCCAACACAGAATGCAAGGAATTCCCGCGCAAAGAATGGGGCCGCGTTCCTGGATCATGGTGTATTAATAATTTCTCCTTAACGTGTTATGAGAGTTGATGGCTAGCAATTATGAAGTTAACTGTTATGTTCATTCTAATGAAGTTCTGTGCGTGACTTTTATTTTATGGTTTCTTTAAGATACGGCTTTTAATTTGGTTTCATAGCAATTGTCATACGCCAATTAAAATAATTAGCGGTGGTTATCTACTCTTTATCAAAATGTTATATAAATAATGATAGTATTACTTAATTGATAAAGAATGAAATTATAATATATTTACATGACATTTTTTACTTTGATCTGACACCAAAATAAGTAATGTATTTTTAAATCCGTTAAATATGGTTTGAATTGAACCTATATAGGAAAAGCCAAAATGTTAGGAATTATTTCTTTCCCAATATTATCAATATCAAAGCAGCGTCGAAACGTCCTCTGCTAGATATGGCCTCGCCAAGAAAGAGGGAACAAGCCCATAATTGCCAGACTTGGTAAACGTAGTGGCAATCGCAGAAGGTAATGCTGCTACCCATCGCCATTCTGATCCGATACCTTAATCGCTTTTAACAATACCCAGTACAGAGGTTGTTACTATTTTACTCTGCCGGTATCACACGGCAAAATTGTAAAGACTCCTCTCTCAAAGAAAAGTAACTATAAGACAGTATTGTATTAAGAAATGTTTACTCAGATGATATAACACGTATTTCTCCGTTCCCCCTACAATGTCATCTTCGCGTCAACCCGTCATAACACCCCTACTTACATTTGTCCAATAATGGACAAGTACAATTTTCTATGGCGTTTATTTAATAAAAATGTCATGTCGACAAATAACACACGGATATTGATTAGAATCTAAGCAATAGGTTTATATGCGGTGTAAGTTACAAGAGGAGGATGCTTTGTTGATAATGAAAACGGTTTTATTAAGTATTATCCCTGACATAAAACATATATTAGGTGCCTATAAGAACAGGCTAGACCTAGTTTAGGTACCTAAGTATCAAAATGTATTTTAGTTTAAGTTACCTTTTGTTGTTGAATAAAGTTATTATTATTATTATATTATATTTATTGATAAAGATATTTACAATAATAACAAGTCAATTTCATAATGTATAAGCAATTGAATCCATAAATATATAAGGCGAAGCTAACTGATATATCGACGCAGAGCCTAAACTATAAAGCTTAGAAACTTGAAGGGTTAAGGGTTAGGTTAGGCATAAGGGTTTCTTTTTTAACGAAGGGAAGGACTAAGAAAGGATTTTTGAAAATTCACTCCTAAAAAAATCATTGAAAGTTTTGAAAGAAGTTAATTTTTTTTTACAAAACTCATCCCTTAAGCGTGCAAAAGAGAGGAGGCTACAATTGGTGAAGAACTGCAATTATTTGAGTTTATAAGTAAATATATTCGATATAAATTCACAAATGACAATAATTTTTTAATACTGTACTCAATATGTAAATCGGCACATAGTAAAAAATTATGTTTTAATATTGCATGTTACTTCTTTCTATAATATTTCAAAATATTAATATTATAAAATCTGGATCTTGAAAGATAAAAATTATTTTTTAAATAAGCTTTTGTCGATTTTATTCTCTATCTCCATTAGAAAAAAAAAACTGGTACTTTTGAATATCCACTGAATATTATAACCATTCTCAACCTATGCAGTTAGATTATATCAATGTTTTAATAATATATTTTGTTAATCACAATAAGAGATTGTTATTAAAAATTCTCCGACATTTTATAACTTGCACATCACGTTGTAGTATAGGATGGGTTTGCTATCTACAGAGGGTGGCGTCTGAGGCGTCGGCCTTTCTAATTGATTGATACCTCGACAGAGCGCCTGGGCTTTTATTTTATGCACGTACAAATATATATTTATGTACAGTGTAGACCTACATACTATTTAATGTAATAGTTAGTTTATACAGCTTATATCATATCTTCTATTCAAGACACAAATAGGTATAAATTAACTAATCATACCAGCCATTGAGAGTCCACAGCTGGACATAGGCCTCCCCAAATTAGAGGGAGTTTTATTTATAATTGCCACTGTGGGCAAGCGAGTTGGCTATCGCAGAGCGCAGGGGATGCTGCTGCCCTTTCCGCCCTGCATTTGAGCTGCACTAGATATATATACCGCCATCTGTTGGTTCCGGTAAGTTAGTCGCCTCATACAACGCCTGGTACAGGGGGAGGTGCTATTCTACTCTGTCAGTACTTCACAGCACAAAATATATATTGAATTAACCTTACTGCTAGAAGATTTTTTATTTAAGAACAGGTCGACAAACGATTATATAGACCGCGTGTTATAAAGCGCGCATCACCGTAGCCTATAGACGCTTGTTATATCACAAGATATCACTAGCGCCTTGTGACTTGAAGATTGATACTGAGATTACGTAATCCACTCCAGTAATTTCACTGCCTTTTTCACCCTTTACACGGGAACATAGCAATGCAAACACTAGCAGTGTTAGGACCTATATAGAGCTTATATCGATAATAGATTATATATAATAATCTAATTAAATTTAGTGATGTAATTTTCCCTAGCTGGTAGTCAAACCTTTGCTTCTAAGGTTATGGGATCTGGAATACATTTGATCTAATTTTTATTTTCTGAATTGAACGTAAAAGCTTTTTAAAATAATTGTCTTAATTACTTCTATTATCACTGAACTATTACAGACTAACTATTTTGAATCATTCTAAAGATAAACTAAATGAATAAACTTTAAATAATAAAACTAGTTTATAAAGGCTTTCAAATGCAAATAATTTTGATGTCACCAAGGTAATGAATAAAAAAAAAATAATAAGACTAATTGGTGAAGGTATCAATCTTTAAAACGTAAAATTTTTGCTGGTAAACCGCTTTATAAAAGTAGCTTTTATATAAATTATGTACGCGCAAATGTTATAAAATATTATGAACTACAAAAAATCAGAAAAGAGCACTCTAATAATAAACTAACAAGTTTATTTCTCTCATGAATCCAACGTACATTTCAGATCGTACCTTGTTTCTATTTATTCTCTATCCCTTATCTATCCAAAACATTTTTATGTTTGTTCTTTCTCCTTTTAGTGCACCAAACAGAGACTTACTCCGGTCTACCGAAGACTGCAAACAGTAGCGCAGATTTAGTAGTACAAAATTACGCCGCCGGCAACTTTGTGTCGGCCCTTTGTCGAAGCCACACAATAAAATTTTATCCGGAAACCTATTCCGAGTTACCTTTCATTACAATGTTGCAGGTGGTATCCGGTGATTTTTGAGGCCATTGTTGGGGATATAATGCCTTTTTTTGAATACCCAGTTGAAGTAATTGGAATATGACCGGTTCAATGTATTTTGTTAGGAATTGTTAATGAGGCTTAAGTGAATTTAAATTCAACCTCGCTACGAGCGAGCCCTTTCGAATTAATATGAAAGAAATATTTTTAAATTGATGACCCTAATGACCCTGATGACCCTGATGACCCTGATGTCGTGATCATAAAGGTCGTGTATGTTTACTGCAGGCTTATACGAGCCATCAGAAAGAATCATTCAAGAAAAACAAGTGGGGATGAAAGTTCCATCAACATCACACTTCGGTTTTAGCGTCAGCTTCATTTAATCAAACCTTTTTAATATCTGTGGTTGTCGCCATACAATATTTTTAGCTATGATAGGCCTAAGGTATTTTTGTTGGTTCATCGAGATCTGCTGAAGCTTAAAATCATTTCGTAATCGAACTTTAATTCATGTCTTCATACCTTGACCACATTTGAGATTCATATTTCAATCAAATTATATTGAAAACTAATGACTGAGGTACAGAGTCATTTTTGCTACGAAGAAAAAAAAACCGCAACCTACTGACAACTTATTCACGACGACAGAATAACCGCGGCTACTTCAGCGGATTTTTTTTCTAAGTCCCACAATAAAATTTTATCCGGAAACCTATTCCTGGTTACCTTTAGTAATAATGTTGCAGCTGGTATCCGGTGCTTTTCGAGGCCATTGTTGCGGGCGTAATGGGCCCTTTTTATTCCGGATTTTTGAATACGCGTATGACAACCCCGGGTCTTTGTGTCCACGGGTTTTTGGCACGATGACAAAAGTACGAGTAAGTACCAGCTATGGCTGCGTCTTTCTAGTTGGGATTGAATTGTAATCTTCATGCTCCTTGTATTATTTTTATAGCGTAATGGAACATTACGTATCGTGTTCGTCGATACTTGAGATTTTGGAGTAACATCAATTCAGAATTGGGGTCAGTGGTACCTGGCCTATTGCTATTGGGTAGAACAACTTCAGTTTTATTGGAAAATAATACTGTGTTGCATATAATATATATATAATATTTTACAATATTTATGCGTTCATTACTCAATCAATAAAGGCCAACATCACAGTACTTATTACAGACAGGTAATGTCAGCACCTACTGCGTGGATAGAAACGCGACCGTACAAAATTAAAACCAAAATATTAAAAAAGCGAAGGTACAAATTTGTTACTTTCAAATCCTGATTAAGCTATATTTTATCGATCTTGAGATAGTTTAGCACAAGGTAAATAAAATGTCAACTAAAAAAAACATTCAGCTTAATTGAGAACCTCCTTTTTTAAATTTGGTTTAAAATATTAAAAAGACATTACAACACAACACAGTTTTATCATGCATTACTAAGAAAGTATAAGGCCTTAGAACATATTATGCTTAATTCAAATTTTGACAGGGGCTTAAAATAGAAGATCTACTGACTGAACAACTGAAGCTACCCTATAATAATAATTCTCTCTCCGTGGCAAGTCACTTAAAGCACTTGTGTTACGGAAACCAGACAACAGAGGAAGCACAAATATATTACTTTAATGTATATATTTAACGCACAGGCACATAACAAACACAAATATCAACATAAACATATTTGCTCTTGGTGGGAATCGAACCTTCGACCCTTGGCACACAAGATAGGATAACTACCACCTGCGCCATCCGAAAACACTACTCTGAAAATGAGCCAAAGTTGCGGGTGGAAAACATAGTGATATTTTACAAAAATTATAAGTGCCTGAGTAACGTTTTTTAAATGTATATAATCTTAATAGACAATACATCGTAAGGCAGAGTAGAATGGTACGTCACTGAGTACCAGGTTAATTGTATTTGTTGTAAGAGACGACTAAAGTACCGGAAATGATAGATAATGGTATATTCATCCGAACCAATGTAGCTTAAATACATAGGGTGGGGATGGGCAGCAGCATCCCCGTCACGAAGGCTGCGCTTTGTGCGGCAGTTATAGACAAAATACCCTCTTTCTTGAGGATTCGTATGTCCAGCAGTGGACTGCCAATGCCTGATATGATGATGACGATTTTTTTTAATTTATTTATTTAACTTTATTGCAAAAAATGTTACAAAATGTACAAATGGCGGACTTAATGCCAGATGGCATTATCTCCCAGTCAACCATTACACAAAACTGATAAATATATATATATAGTGGTGCAGGCAATATATATACAAAATAAATAACGTGGCATACATATTTGTATAAATAAACGCAATAAATGCATATGATACAAATATATATATACATAAAATAAACGATTATGAATAGACTAGATTTTCCTCAAATAATACAAATTGGCTAATCGAGTTTCTAACGGCATCAAATATTTTATAAAAGGACTTAATTTGTTGTAACATTAAAGCCAAAATATGGGGGCTATGCTTAAAAGAATTAGTTTTATGATTTGCGTGTTCATACCAATTACGAGGCATGCCTCTTGTAAATGAGTCGATCGTCACCTTTGTTTAATAATATTAATAAGTTTGCTCGACATAATTGGAATATTGCTCCAACGTATTACACTAAAGCGTCAATAAATTATTCTTGTTTCTACTACTAGTACAAACTTTAAACTTGAAAATCAATTAATGCCATTACTCTCACGGCAAGTGAGGTACCGGTAAAGTGAAATAGTACCAGGTGTAATAAGAGGCGATAAAGATACCAGAACCAATAGGTGTCGGTATATCCATTCGAAACAGTTCATCTCAAATGCACAAAGTGGAAATGGGCAGCAGCATCCTAATTGCTAAGGCTGCGCTCTGCGATTGCCAACACGCTTGCCCAGGGCAGCAATGATGTGCAAAATCTTCCTTTCTTGACGCTGACTTGAGGCCTAGTAGTGGACTTGCAATGGTTAGTATGATGATAACTAGCTCTTCGTATCCGACTTTATCCTTAAGTTTTTACTTCATATCTTGCCCTTGAGAACCTCTTGTAAGTCTGAAAAGAAGATTTTTTATTTAATTAAGATTTTGATATATAAATCAATGTGCAAATGGCGGATTTAATGCCATAAAATAAGCTAGCAAATAGTAATGATTTTTTATAGATGAAATTAAAAAGGTAGAACTTATACCATGGTTACATATTTTCAGTGAAAAAGCCTGTTTGTAATTCATTATAACAACAGTAGTATGGCCACTAATTGATATTGCCGTCCCCAAAGAGGAATGTTTATGAATAATTGGGCAACAGTGGGTAGGCGTGGTGATCGCAAAACGTAGCATTGCAATTGGAATGCTACTGCCCATTACCGTCCTATCACATTTGATCTATGTTGTTCCAAAAGAATACACTTGCTATTTGTTAGGTTCCTGTCACCAGTAACAAAACCTGTTACAGAGGGAGGACCTGTTTTACTCTGCCGGGGCACCGGCCAAGTCTATCAATATCCTTAGTGACAAATTTTACCCAAAGATAATTACTGATTCTCGCATGCGCTTTCCACCTAGATGTCCCTTAGACGTCAGAAACCAGCATCTCTGTTACACAACTTTTTTACAACAAAAAATAATTATGCTTAACGGAATGTTTTTAATGTCATTATTATTAAGTTTCCGTTTATCTGCACAAGTTTTTATATTTAATTTTACCCCAAAGTACACTGAGGGCAAATATAACGCACCCCTATGCCACTAATAAAACCACACCTAAAAATAAAAATATCCCTAAGGAAATTGTTAATGACAGAGTACTAATTTACCGCACCCTACCTCAGTAGACAAATAGAGGCGTATATTAAAAACTAAGGTCGTAATATTGTTGTTGTCGATAAAAAAAAATATCATGGCGTATAATTAAAAAAATACGGTAGAGTACCAATATACAGGTGACAGTATATCCAAATCAGTGAGCTCAAAAGGAATATGATGGTGATGGGGAACAGCATCGCTGAAGCTACCTTCTGGTATGACCACCACGTCTACTAGTTATTCTAGGCAATTATTATCTAAAATGAAAATTTGGACCAGTAAAAATAGCAGTCCTAATGGAAACCCCTTTATGGCCTATATCCAGCATTGGACGACCTTCGGCTCATTTAGCGATGATATCCAACAGTGAACATCCTGTACTTGTCAAGTATATCATGATTGACTTAGTATGTTATCGATTATGAGCATGTCTTGACGGAAGTACTTTTAATACTACGTTGTAGAATTATAATTTTTCGTTATGATACGAGTCTTACCCTTAAATTTATAACTTTTAATACAAAAAATTATAAGCCTCTCAATCAAAATATCTGTTTTGGGCTAAAATGAATTCATAATGTTTAGCTTTTACAAAACATAATCTGTTTTATGTAATGAATGACTGTTCTAGAGTTGAAGAGATTCTAAAAGTGGTGGTTCAGTGGTACATTGCAGCTACAGATATATTTTTTGATATCCTGCGTAACCTTACTAAAGACATTTTACTAAAGACAGTTTTAGGACTTTATATAGTACACAAATATGGCGATGCAGTAAACAAATATTACAACTGAACTTTCTTTTTTATTTGAAATTTTTTTTTGTTTCCAAAACATTTCATACATTGACCGGATACCGTGATAAGTCGCTTAAAACACTTGTGTTACGGACATCAGACAATAGAGGAATCATAAATATACTATATAAATACATATATTTAACCCCCAGGCATATAATAAATATAAATATCATCGTATAAATATTTGTCCTGGGTGGGGATCAAATCCATGACCTTTGGCGCGCAAGACAGGGTCACTTGCATCTGTGCCATCGGGCCCGTCAAATTATCAGAATAAGAGATTACAACATGCTCAGTTTCTTTCCGGAAAATTGTATAGTTTTTCTATAAGTGGTACACCGAAGCAAAGTTTGATCTTATTTATACTTGTTCAGTACTTTATCTAACTTTATATATTCTTTGAATAACGTTTCGTTTTCGAAATTGGCAATAAAAAAAGAGTTTATTAAACTGTTTCCCGGGGCGGCTTAAAAAACAAAAAAGAATTGTATAATTCAACTGCAGCTGACGTTTTCGAAAGTACTAAATAATAAATGGCCGAAATTGCGAAGCTATACCGCATCGAACTTAATTATCGAAGTTATTCAATGTAAATTTACTTACAATGCAAGTGAGGGGTTGAAAGTTCCATTTTGTACACAATATAAAAGCAAGTCATCCTGACAAATCTAATTTTCGTATTGTCTATTGTTTTGTCGATGAGGAACTGACAAAAGCGGCATTTCACGGATACTTTGCGTTAATTTACTGCGAGGAAAATTAGTATAGTGGCGTCATCATCATTGTAAAGGAGGACGAACAAGGCTGTAATCATAATGAACTGTAAGATTTCGTGCTGTTGTATAAACTACACCAATCTATTTTCCTATTGACGCCAACAACAAAATTAGCCAGTACAGATTATCCCAATTCTGGTTCCTTATACAAATTAATACCGTGAGGTACTGTCAGAGTAGAATAGTACCTCGCTCTTTACCAGGTATCGTAAGAGGTGATTAAGTTACCAGAAAGGTATATACATCTTATAGACTGTGCAGCTCGAATCTGCGCTCCGCGATTGCCAACAAAATTGCCCAGCGTGGCAATTATGTGTAAAATTCCCCCTTTCTCGGGGTGGCCTATCTCCAGCAGTGGACATCCAATGGCTGTAATGATGATACAAATTAAAAGCACACACTCGGAAAATGTTACAGCAATGATACAATATGTGACGGGCCTGATGCCGCAAATGGTAGTGATGTTATATTATCGTATTTGTCCTGGGTGGCGACCCAAGAAAAATATTTGTATGGTGATTTATATTTGTTCTATGTCTGGGTATTATTAACATATATTTAAGGTTTATATTTATAATTCCTTTCTTGTCTCTCATATATTTGATACCCAGACACAGAACAAATAGAAATATCATCATATCATCTGCACCATCGGGTCATCCAAACCAATTATGATAGCAGCATAATAAAAGTAAGTACAGTTTAAATTAAGTTCTGATATTTAACGATACGGATATGGGTTTTAAGCAAAACAATAGAGCTAAAGTACAAAGCGTAATAAAAGTGGAAGCCTAGAGACCAGATGCAAGTTCCCGCAAAGGATGTGCAGCATATTTGAATGCCCTCAGTAATAGACTTGAACCGACGCCAAGAATTCACCGATTGATTATTGATATTGCAATGCTATATTAGTTTCCGGGAAATGAGCCTGAACGTAACGGTCGCTACTGAGATGGTATTGTTTGGTGGAATTTAAATTATTATTTGTCTGTCTTTAAAAAAAGTTATTAAGTATATTATGAATTTCATTAAGCTTTCCACAGCTTTATGCTGTGGAAGAGCAGGATATCAAAGTAGAATAGTACCACCCTAAGTAAAGGTGTCGAAAGATGGGACTGAGGTACCGGTACCGTTAGATGGCTGTACACAGCGCGCTACGCTGGATGATGCGCTTTGCTATCACTAACATGCCAGCCTAGTATGACAATTATAGGCTAATTATCTTTTTCCTGGGAAGGCCTTTCTCAAGCAGTGGACGTTTTATAGCTGCTACGATGACGATGATAGTTGAAGCATTTGGACGACTTATTTATACCTGATATTTAACTTTGATGTTTAGGCCATTCCTTTGCTTGCTAACTAGATTTTCATCATCCAAAAGACAGTCATAGAGAGTTTACTGCTGGGCGAACACTTTACAATCACCAGGTGTATTCTAGACTGTAAATTGATGTTCTACACTTCGTTTGTTGGTGCATGGTTTAATACTATTTGTAATACTAACACCAGCGAAGTTACTTTAAGTCATGATTTATTAAGACATATTCAATAGACTTTGTTTACCTTTAATAGACACAGTTTAACCTATTCACAAATACTATAAAAGAATAATTCAACTTAACTTTTTTCATCAATCACTCCAGCGCTTAGTAAGAACTGTAAGAAAATTTTCTTTGTATTTTTTGAGTTTCTCGTATTTTAACAGATTTGAGGTTTTTTTATATTCTAGCTGTGCCCGCGACTTCGTTCACGTGAAATAGTTTTTTTGGGTACTATACCTCTTTACCTTAACTTATATGAACGAACTTGAATGTCATATTTATTTATAACGAATGAATGACCTGACAAATAAGTTTCAAATTTCTAGCCCTAAAAATAGCGATACTTCCATACAACTTTACATCTCCCTTTTCGACCCCTTACAACCCTTATTTCGGATTAAAAAATACGCTATGTCCTTTCTCGGGGTCTAAAGATAGTCTGTGCCAAATTTCATCAAAATCGTTTTAAAGGTTTAAGTGGGAAAGCGTAACAGACAGACAGATAGAGTTACTTTCACATTTATAATATAAGTAAGGATATGAAATTATTTATACCAACACGTCTTTGGCTGTGAAGGACCTATCGTAAGAAAGTACCAGACGCGACCGCTGTCAGTATCCGAAATAGCGTAGCTCAAATACACGGGACAACCTCCCTGTCGCGAAAGCCACGCTCTGCGATTGCCAGCTCGCTTGCCTGACTGGCACGGTACTTATGTTCAAAATTTCCCCTTTGGGGGGGGGGACACTACAATCTGCAGTTGCCTTCCAATGGTTGATATAATGATAAAGATGGTGTTTTTTTCTGATTATTTAATTTAACAACCGTGTTTTCTTTTTGTTACAGGTAAATATCCTGTTATTGCTACGGATATTGGTAAAAAATATTAGAAAATCTTTTTGAATTACAATTTATGCAACACCTGACCGTGTTTCATGTATTCGAGCAGGTTTTTTATAAATTATATTTAAGTATGTAAGTTGTAAGCGCTATATCATGTAATAGTAGATTTTTTGTAACTGTCGTTTAAGTAATCAGTATTATGGACAACTGGTAAGGTTTCTGGTTGCCGTGATAAAAATATGTACAACAATCTGAGACTGGGATTTGAGTTCGTCTGCAAGATTTTGATATTAGATTAATATTTCTGAAATTGTTTTCTGGATATTGTATGAATTTGATATAGTGATGTCAATGTACTATACTATACTCTTTTTTATCATGTATGGCTATGTCGGGTCTATGGCAATATATTGTTCTATCGGTCAGTATTATTTTATCCTAGTAAAAATTGAGTTGGATCGATCGATCGCTTAGATCGATTTTGGTTTCTATTTGTAATAGGAGGTCATTTCTGAAATAAAACTATATTGTATTTTAAAATGCTGCAACCTGGTCATGCCGAAGTTTGTAATTGGTTTGGACGAGCGCCGAGCAAGCCCCAGTCATGTGTTGTATGGTCTCGGATGTACTATTGCAACGTCTACAAAGGTCGGTGCGTTGATTGAAGTCTTTTATTGAATGTTTTCTGTAATTAAGAGTAACTATTGTTTCGTTCTGTATCGCAAGCATTATAATTTTTATCATTATTAAGTATTATTTGAACCTTAAAATACATTTAAATTCAGAGTTATTATAGAACATAATGATTGCCAACCAAAGCTTTGATCTACCTTTGAGCCTTACCAATCCGGAGATAATTTACAAATTGATTTCAGGCGTCGGGCTCTTGGCATCGTTCGCGTGCCGTCCACCTTGGTATCTATAGATATACATTATAGTATATTTTACCAGGAGAGATGTCTTAAGTACTGAATGGAATTTTAACCATAATTATTTAATAGTATCTATGGGGTAACTGAAAGTAAAAAAATAATTAGCCGTGAGGTACCGGCAGAGTAGAACAGTACTTTCTCCTCCCTGTACCAAGTGTAGTAAGAGGCGACCGGGGTCAATATATTTTTACTAATCTCTTTGCTGTTATTACAAGAAAAAAAGTTATAGTTATATTAATTTATTAATATATTACAACTACAAGTGTACGTAATGATAAATTAAAGGCCTTACTTTATAAGTAAGCATTGTTATTAATATAAAAAATAGCCATAGTACTCAAGCCACTGAACGGTAAAGGATTGTATTGGCTGAACGCTAAGTAATATTGTAAGCTATAAACTTGAAATGAACTATATAATAAACGTTTACTCAAACTAATCCAAATAAATGTGAACAGACATTGACAGTAACGATCGACGCCATTTTTACAGTCCTATTTCTTATTTCACCGGACGCTGGAGACAGTTTTATTTTCTTACGTAAATAAAATACAAATTGTGCCTTATGACGCGCTTAAGTAATAGTATAATAAATAAGTTAATATTTGATATTAAATATTAACTTATTTAGTTATTTAGTTGTTATGTCCAAATAAATTATTGAAAGGAGAAACGGAATAACGCTCTCTATTTTGATGGTCTTTTGTTTCAATTTTTAAAGGTGAGACTCTTGAGGGTTTTTTGTGACAGTTGTCTGAATTAACTGAGTACATAGTTTCAGTTATTTGAAACAATGAATATATAAATATATGTAGTCGTATATGTCACAGCCATATCAAAGTTGTTATTTATCTAGTGAGAAATAAACTTAATTTTTTGCCATTTTATTATATCCCCTAGGTACATAAATATGTAAAAAACAATTACAATTTCATTCTCATTGATGTATTCTCTAATTCTAAAAAAGTTTTAAAAAAGTAGTGTTTAAGCTGGTGGCTTTCCAACCACAACCAGACGTTACGACAAGTCGTGGTCACAATTCCCACGAGATGTAACGACGTGAACGACTGTGTCAGTAACTTGTGCAAAAAAAAAACAAATGAAATATTCTTAAGGATACATCTGTCTTTGTAAACCTTCAATTTTTTTTTGTTATTTCACTAAGCAGACTGATTTAGCAAAATACTCGTAGATTTTATACAGCAAGAACAAGAATATAGGACAATTTTTGAGTACACAGATGACTACGAACATAATTAATAAGTCATTAATTTTACCGATCAATAATAATAATAATAAATTCATACAAAATCATAGGTTGTCTCTGAGATATATAGCTTTAAGTGCTTGTGTTACGTTTATCAAATAATAGAGGAAGAACAAGTATAATACTTCATTATCATCTCATCAGCCTCATCTCTTTTAACTACCTACGATATTTTGGGTGGATATACCGGGTCCAGTATCTTAGTTGCCTCAAACTACACTTGGTATAAAAGAAGAACTATTCTACATCGACAGGCTGGATGGCGTAGTCGGTAGAGATCCTATCTTGTGCGCCAAAGGTCGTTGAGTTGATTCCCAACCAGGACAAAAATGTATATGATGATCATTGTGTTTGTTCTGCGTCTGGGTGTTAAATACATGTACTTAGGTGTTATATTTGGGAATCTTTTGTTGTCTGATGTCTGTAACACAAGTGCTTTTAGCGAGTTTTCTCTTAAAGTACTCGTGGGATTGTGAGATGTTGTGTGAATATATTATATTAATTATTTATCTGATTCTATTTAAATGTAACACACTTGACAGTAAATGATAATAAAAACTTAAAATATAACAATTAAAAAGTAGGTAAAAGTATATAAAATATATTTTCAACAAGTTTGTCTAAAAAATGAGGCCTGTCTGGAATTTTGGTTGCTCTCCAGCCATCTGGGATCGCTAGCAAATTTCTCCCGCGGGATCTCCCCAACTGCACTTGTCTGCGGTATGGAGATAAATAGGAAATTCTCTTTTTACATCTCGTGTACCGTTCAGGCGGTGGCTATTTTGCGTTTACGAAAATGCAATATGCAATACTTGAATTTTGTGATATATTTTTTTACTAAGTCTGAATTATCCTTTAGGTTGCTTGTGACTAACTAATAATAGATATACTATTAAATATACTATCTTATACAAAATTGCTAGAAACTAAATTTAAGATCTAGTTTAGTTGACGGACCTGATAGCGCAGATGGATCCTAACTTGTTTGCAAAGTGTCCGGAGTTCATTCCCAACTCAGTACAAATATTTATATGATAAGTATTTGTTTGTTCTTTGCCTGAGTGTGCAATATGTATTTAAGTATTATATTTGTGATTCTTCTTCTGTCTGATCCTTAATACTTTAAGCGACTTGTCTTAGTCAATGTATAAGATGTTGTGAGAATTTATTCTAACTTATAAAAATGTATGGACACGAGCGTTTATTTTGTGGTTTGATACTGTCTTAAGTAGATTTATACTCAGTTATTATCTTATCATTATATCGATCGTAGGACGTCCATTGTCCTAAGTAGGCCTCTTAAACTGTTTGCCTATAGGACTTATTGTTTGCGGCTGGCATCCAGCGCTATTCTGCGGTCCCTCAGCTGTTCTCATATTAATCAAAAAATCATGAAGTCACGAAATTTAAGAGGAGAAAATTAATATCACAACATAAATATATAGAGTGGATGTGAATGGGAGAGTTGATATAGGACATTCTAGGCGACCATACTAGCCAGGTAAAAGAGGTTCTACAGAAAGGCCAGGTCAAAGGTGCCAAAAAACAACCGTGTATGAAAGGATTAATCAAAGTAAGAAAAGTAAGTCTCTGCCTATCCACGTAGTAAGTCTCTACCATAAAAAAACGCGATAATTTGTATAGGACAGCGTTGACACTGGTCTCTATAACATAAAAATGTACGGCTCTATGTCTGTAGGTAGTATGTAATTAGAATAAAAAAATATTTCTTAAAAAAGATTCATTAACTTCTTAAACACCTGAGACAAGTATATGCTTTCTTGGAATCATCTTATATATAACTCAATAGATTAATTAATAAAGATATTTTTAATAGAATGGGCAGAAATTCTCCAGTATTGTATCGCCCACAAAATATTTAGCAACAAACAAAAGCTAATCCGTAATATAGCTAGACTTTTATAATCAAGCTGTGATCTATTTTCTTGGTCATAACAGACACGCCTTGGAGGTGTGGCGATAGACATCGACAAAACTGGCGAGGTTTGACTTGGCTAAGGAATTACGTTGATCCAAAAATATAAGGCCTATCGCGATTTTTATATTTATTTGTTGATATTTTTAAATATAATATCTTGATTGTCCCGTTGGCGCTATTGCTAGTGATCCTATCTTGCATGCCGAGGTCGATAGTTAAGGCCCCACTTTAGACAAATATTTATATGAAGATCTTTGAGTTTGTTCTATGCCTGGTTTTAAATTTAATACTCATTTATATGCTAAAAACATATATTACAAGATAATTTAAAAAAATATTTTCATACCTTCTCACACACTGACCTAATTCGGTGATAAGTCACTTACAGCACTTGTATTACATTTAAATGTGTATTTCTGTAGAATGATATTTATATATTTGTTTGTTTTGTATTCCTCTGTTGTCTGATGTCTGATTAATCTGTTATCCCTTTTTATCCTCTTAAGAAGACCTTCGATGTAAAATTTTAAATTTCTAAACCTGATAGATTACTGATATGTCGGTACGTGATTCAGTCAGATCTATCAGTCAATCAGCTTCTCCTTTTAAAAACGTATGTGAATTCGTTGAATTAGTTTTTGTACTATATTGTAATAGCCACAAAGGCACACGAATATTTTATAAATAAGTAAACCGAATAAGTTACGAAAGAAAAACGAATAATACGGCTTTTCGCATTTATAACACCATTATGAATTGAAAAACAAGTCCGTACTTAGTCTAAGGAACGTACCCATTACCTCTAACCCCATTCATACATTAAACAACAAACTCGTAATTGAATTAAATAAGAACCGACCGATTCGCTAAACTAATCTCTTACCTGCCCAAATCCCTGCGGCGCCGCGCCTCTTTTAAAAAGAACTCAGAATTTTAGGTGTGGTTTGGTTAGGTTAAACCTATAGATTAACATTCGATTTTGGGCCTTATTACTTTAAAAATAGAGTTGCAAAAATTGTATTGTCGCCAGACATCCCGCCCGGGACCACAGAGCTAAATTGGACTAGGAGACTGGACACTTCCCTATTTCCGATCGGATAGTTTCTTACTTATTCTTATTGCCCCTTGGGTAATGTTTTGTAGACTTTTTGCTCCATAATGGGAATAGGGTTACAGAAATTCTATTTTCCTTTAATTTTTTTTAATAAAACTTAAGAGTTATTTCGACATTAAGTTAAGTTCTAGTGTTATTCATATTTCTTCAAAATATGTAATTCTTTGCTTGGATAGAAATAAAAATGGATTTACAAGTTGAAAGGTAGCAATGAGCCGACAGCAGATAGTTCTGGTCTGGACATTAGGTAGTTTTATATAGAGCTCAACTGCATTGGTACCTCACTCTCACCTAATTCTATCGCTGTATTTGCATTGCTTTGTTCCGGTTTGAAGTGTAAGTGAGGTAGTGAAATATTTCTTGGTAATATGACAATATTTTCAGTTCACAGCGGTGGCAGTGCCCTAAAGATATCCTTTCGAGTGTTCATAGGTTGCTGTGAGTCAACTTGGCATGATAAATAAAATAGAGATGAGGTGTTGAAAAATGCAGCATAGGAAGTCCACCCACATAATTATGGATAGACGGTTTGAAAAGAACAATGAAATTGCGTTGGATGCGAATTCTACAGCTAAAATAGGCGTCCTTCAAGTGTATCCCAATAGGACCTGTTGTTGCATACGTCAATGGACGTCCTACGGTGAATAAGTTGAAAATAAACTACACCCATACATCATTATATCAGCCATTGAAAGTTCACTGCTATACCTCCGGAGATATACCTCCTAAGAAAGGCGGAATTTTGCCCATAATTGCTTCACTGGGCAAGCGTGTTGGCAATTGCAAAGCTTTCACGACGGATGCTGCTGCCCACCCCACCCTGAGCATTTGAGCTGCACTGTTTCGGATTGATATACCGCCAACTATCGATTCTGGTCTCTTACGACACATAGTACAGGGGGAGGTTTTAATCTACTCAGCCGGTACCTCACGGGTGTCTTATCTATATGTTTATAAGAAAATATATTACGACTATCAATTGAGATATAAACTATCCTCATTTCGGATATACGCCGTGACACGAAATTATATTATTGTTTTATCTTTAAACTATATAATTTTGTTTTATTTTCTCTAGTTTACAATTTATTTTATATCAATTAATAAACCCATAAACGAGGCCCCTTCTGTTCTAAATTTATGTTGTAATAAATGAATAAATTAAATAAATGAGAACTGTAACTTATATCTGAGGGAGGACAATGGTTACTTTTGAACAGGATAAATTCTGCTTTAGAGTAAAGCATACATGGAAAGAGTCTTTTAAAACGTCTAAAGACCTTTAAGTACTCGCTGCCACATAAATTTTTAATTCAAATTAGACGACTAGATACACCCCGCGGTTTCAACCTCGTTAAGTTGTAGAATAAAATGAGTATTATTTATGCTCGTCTGTTATTGATCCTAGCGTGATATTACATCTCATCATCATACCAGCCATTGGGAGGTCACCTTTGGACAAAGGCCTCTCTAAGAAACGGGGTTTTAACCCATAATTGCCGCACACATGACAAAATTTGTATGATCACATGAAAGAAATACTGCTGCCCATCCCCACCCACAGCATTTGAGCTACGCTGTTACGGATAGATATACCGCCATATATCGGTTCTAGTACCTTAGTCACCTCTATTAACAACTGGTACAGAGGAAGTATTCTACTTTACTAGTACCACAAGGCTAAGTTACATACTAACTCTTAATAAGTGGATTATGTATTTATTACTGAATTTTTATGACGCTGATATTTTTATAATATAATTTAGACCCTATATGTCTGTCAGTCAGTCAGCTGTTTTGGCCGCAACTTCGTCCGCGTAGAATAGTGACTTTGGGGGGTATAGTAGCTTTTCTCCGTTATTGCAACATTTTTCACTGATGCTCCGCTCCTATTGGTTTCAGCGTAATGTTATATAGCCTAAAGCCTTCCTCTATAAATGGACTAACCAAAAAAGAATTATTCAAATCGGACTAGTGGAACCTGAGATTATCGCGTTTAAATAAACAAACAAACTCTTCCGCTTTATAATATAAGTATAGATGTGTGTCGTCTTTCAATGAAGAACCTTCATACTGTACCATAAACAGCTAAGTTTTGTACAAACTTTGCATTCTCGTATTACCGTTTTAGGGGGTTATTTTTCAAATAATTTTTATTGCTCTCTTATAATATAAAAAACCCATGTGCAAAATTTAAGGTTCCTAACCTTTATAGTTTTGGCCCTGCGTTGGTATGTCAGTCAGTCATTTTCTTCATATATATACATAGATTTAGCATAATATTCTGTCTCTTAAACAACGGGTTCTTTTTATGCAAACATGCGAACTCATCCCAAATTTGTATTAATTTAACTGACCTTACAATAAATTCGTCTCGAAAGCGGGAAGCAAGAACAATAAAATGCAGCAACAAACGGAATCGTAACAAAACACTTTAACATGTTTACAATCGCGCGATTACTGTCGCATGCGCCTTCGAGAACACTCCATCAACAGTAAAAAGGTTTTATATTTAATTATGTTGGATTTGTTTTCCTCCGTGCTTCGTAGAGCAGCTACTTGGTTCTGTATCCGACGTGCACTTGTGCCCTGGCTGCGAATATGAATAAAAATTCTGAAGTGGTACTTATTTCTATTTGTGTAAGGAAATCATGGCTGTTATGTTGTTAATACATATTTATTGTAATTTGTGGTTTGTTATATATAGATACACGCCGCACTACCTATTTAATATTGAGTTTTCCATCCAAAGGTTGGAAAAGATGTCTGAAAAAGATATCTTGGATATATTCGTCAATTAGCTTCTCCTTTTATATTTTATATATAAATGTAAAAAAAAATGTATAGCAAACGGGAGCGTCTGTATAGCAACTAAATCATATAAAGAAAGTGTTAGTTGAACGTATTTTGAAGCTGCAAACTGCTAGAGTCAGTCGTAATTTGATATAGGTCTCTCAGAGTCCTACGAATATTAGACACGTAAAAGTTTTTATTGAAAGTAGGGTGGATTTTTGTTAGTCTATAACGATGGAATAGCTGTACAGACCTGGATTGTAATTTGTCAGATTTTATTGATAGTCTGGTTCCCATTGGATAAATTTGACATTTTTCTTCAAAGAACCGGCACTGGCTTTTTTATTTTAGCTGCCAGAGATCGATTTAGATATGCCGGAGTAACAAGATTTCCTTTGATAAAATATTAAAAAAAGACGCAAGAGACAATCACTAGTTTACGTGTGTAAAATTCTTTATTTGCTATAAGTTTCGACAATTTATTTAATAAAATCTATAAGTAAATAGTAAGATATATATACTATAAAGTAATAAAATATATAAGTCTGAGACATGGACTATATAAACTCAAAATACGTTTTATATTTTCTAATTTGCATCGGGAAGTGCGAAACATTTATTCTATTTCACGGGATATCAGTTCCAAACATAACCATTTACAATTCTTATACATTTCGATATTATCCATGGAAAAACACATTATGTTTCATCCATAAACAGGGCATATGTAAATTTTATGAGTCATAAAACTTGCGGAATAGTCGATTAGCCACATGTTGAGTCGTTATAGTATTTTCGAAAATCATTTCAAAATATATTGGATTAATTCTTTCCATAGTTTGAACATTAGCATAAATATATTTTTAATGGTATATAAAATTTATAAGCGATTTCCTTCTTATTATATATTTTTTAAGGTAAATTTCTATTACATAGCCCTATGCATTTGGCCATAACTCAATGCCACTACAAACCCGCAATGTATATTGAACAATTTAAGAATCAATGTTCTATAAATGATATCACCGACAAAGAAATATCTTCGTGAACTCAGCCGTTATTCAGGCTACAATGGCAGCAGTCCAACTTGTTGAAACGGCGTCCAGCGAGTGCTGTTGAGGTTAGGTTAATTACATTTCTATTACTCCTTTTTTTACTCAAATTGAAGGATTTTGTCTTTCAGTAGATAGCATAGAATTAATTTCGACGTGTAATAATTTTTTTTATTTCAATTCTAAAGAGTATTTTAATTTGGTATTAAATTATTAAAAAATTCAAATTATTTCTTTCTACGAATAAATTGCATACTTACAATACTGCAGACTTTGCCGATTTTCACCCCCAAATAGCAGTGTTCGTATTGCTGTGTTCCGACCTAAAGGGTGAGAGAACAGTGAAATTTTTTGAGTGATGTGGCATATTATCTTCAAGTCACCAGGTTGGCAACGCGTTAGTTATATCATTGTGATATTACGAGTATCTATAGGCTGCAGTGACGCTTAGTATCAAGTGGACTGTATGCTTGTTTATCGATTTAGTCTAACAAAAAATGGTGGCGCTGATTTTGCAGTACAAAAAAGAACACTAGGATAAATTCTACATCTATAAAGTTCTCGGTAGCACAACAGTAGTATAGTCCCCCGGCAAGGGAAAGATGCAGGCTCAAGTCCAGTCTGAAGGCTGAGTTGTTTTGAGTCAAACTGAATCGTTTCAAAATATTATCTGCTATGTGATTAACAACACGCTTGCCGATCGCTGCAATTATCGGCAAAATTCTCCTTTCTTGGGAATGCTAACAAGCCTTTGTTGCTTGAATTGGTACCTAACTCTTACCTACTTCTACCACCATATAGTGTTTACATTGCTGTGTTTCGGTTTGAATGGTGAGAGAGGCAGTGGTATTACTGGGTAAATGTGACAGCATTTTCAGTTCACAAGATTGGCGAAGAGCTTGTGATATCTTTGTGGTAAAACGAGGGCCTATAGTTTGTGGTCATGTTTATCATCAAGTGGGCCATATGTTTGTTTATTGACTATTCAAAATTTAAACAAAGAAAAAAAGAAATATATAATAAAAGTCTAATAGATAAAAATTTATCTTTCAGTTATACGTGCTATAAAATTGGCTCATTTAGAAAGACTCCTAAAGTATCGTATTATGATAATTGATACTATCCTCATCCAGCATGGTTTGATTCCTACGACATCTTAGCATAGTTCAAGTCGATCGTCTACCCTCCATTAAGACAAGTGCCATTAAAACCCTCCACCCTCGAACTGATCATAAAACGCTGAAACGTCTATTTTAATAATATCTTAAGAACTTTAATGACCAGCAAGGAGTTTTATAGAAGAGGTATCCAATATTCGTAAGTACAGTTGGCGTGTGATGTAGACTCTATACTATTATATCCAATCGAACGAGCCTAGCTTAAATATAACAAAAGCGTTTAAATGCAGCTTTTCTATCATGAAGCGACTCCTTGCAATTGCCACCAGGCATGCCCAGCGCGGCAAATATGGGCAAATTCTCCCTTTCTTGGGGGGAGGAGAGCGCAGCTGCAGCGCAGCAGCAGCGCAGCAGCAGTCCAGCAATGGAGGTTTTACGGCTGCTTTGATGATGACAGTTACGATAAACTGTTGGTTGAAGGCTTACCCAAGAAAAAGGAGTTTTTCTTCTCATAACCGTGCTAGGCAAGGCAAGATGCCTGGTGGTATCTCTTCCTGTAAATTTGAGCCATCTGTCGGCCTGGTATGTCAGGTGCCCTATTAGGACATCTGGTTCAAGAGGAGATGCTAATGCCTCACGGCTAATATATTTGTCTATATTGCATAGGGTTCAGCTATTCATTGATCGCTAGAAATGAGATATAGCGATGTCGACATGGACAAACCCGTGGGTAGATAACTTGATATAAGTAAATTAATCCGTGTATCATGTGGATGAAAATGCGGTCCTCAAATTATATGAAATTTAAGTATAATCATCTTCACATTCAGCCGCATTTTTGTTGCTATATGTGTTTTAGACTGAGATTTACAAGTATTTAACACGGTTATGATCAACAAAAAATAAGGTAGATCTCATGTAATGTTTTCTACTTTTACCAAGGTATAAAGGTTTTCTGCATTGGTACTTCATTCTCACCAATTTCAACCGCTAAAGAGCAGTGTTCACATGTTGTGTTCCTGTTTGAAGGGTGAAAAAGGAAGGGCAATTACTGGAAAACATGACATTATAACTTTAAATTACAAGGTTGGTAGGGCGTAAGAGATCCTTGTGATATTAATAGCGTCCAAAGACTTATTTGTTGAAATGGTATACAAAAACAAGAAATGAATAAAGCCGTCTATTATGTGGATAAAAACGCGGTCCACCAATTTTATCATCATCATATCCATCCGTGGGACATCCACTTCTGGATAAAGACTTCAACAAGTGATATCTAATAGTACCGGTTGTAATATTGTCGTAGTATCAAGTTAGTGATAGATTTATTTCGTTTAAATATGAAGAACCTCTTCAAAATTTTGTTTATTTAGTTAGCTGGTATATTATGAATTAAATGCAGACTTTATCGGAACGTTTTTCGAATATCGTTAGAAATACTCGCTGAATCCCACACAAAAGGTTGTATAGGTCGTCCATTGGACGTTGAATAGCAAGATTTTATAGCTATACCAAGGTGAAGGAGATGGTAGAAAGAGTTCCAACTCGATTGGGATTTACGGCGCACGAGAAATATTTATAGTCGTTCGATACGAACTGATTACCATTTCATTAGGTTCGATTCTGCTGCAGATTTTAGTTTTTCAGCGCTATATATTACAGCTTAGATCGTTGGGCGTTGGTTTTTCAGTATTGTTCTGTGGTTAACAGTGAAATGGAAGTGTACATATTAAAAAAACTGTTTTTAGATACCCTTATATAAAGCTGCCAGCTGTTCCGTCGTCATTAAATAACAAAAAATATAGTTATGCAAATTAGACGTAGTATTTTTGGTTAGGCGCATACAAAGTCCTTAACGATCTATTTATGAAAATGAGTAATTTTATACATGAACTGTATTGTTAGAGAACTATAATACTACGTAATCAGTATTAGTAAATAATCAACTGAGAAAAATATCATCATCGTCATCATATCAGTCATTGGAAGTCCACGGTTGGACATATGCTTCCTGAAAAAGGGGGAATTTTGCCCATAATTGCCGCACTGGGTAATCGTGTTGGTAATCGCAGATTGCAGCTTTCACAAATGGTTTGCTACTGCCCATTCTTGCTCCGTGCATTGGAGCTCCACTATTTTAGATGGATATACCGCTATCTGTCGGTTTTCGTACTTTACGTCAACTCTTACTGCACCTAGTAGAGGGGAAGGTACTATTCTACTCTGACGATACATCGCAAAAAAATATATTTCTTGATTAATCAACCTATTGATCGCTGCAATGATTACAGGATACACCATAATCGCATACATTATATAAAATATACATATAAACCCTTAAATAACATAAATAGATAAACTAGGTATTAATGTTTTGCTATAATTCATTCTATAAACACTTTCTAATGAAAACGTAACTTGTATAGGCTTACTACCAAACGATACTATAGCTATAGAATATTCATTCATCCTTTTATTAACTTATAATACTCATATGTTTTGTAATATAAATAATAAATTTCCACATCATCTTACACATTGACCTGACTCCAAAGTAAGTCGCTTTAAGCGAGCAAGCTTAAAGTGTTACGGATGCCAGACAACAGAAAGATCCCAAATATACTACTTAAATACATATATTTAGCACCTAAACACAGAACAAACACAATTATCATCATATAAAATATTTTGCTCTAGGTTGGAATCGAAATCACGACCCTGGCGCACTAGATAAGATCACAAACATCTCTTCCATTGGGCTCGTCAGCATTTATAATACTCACATACTCAACATTGTATTCGCCATACAAAAAGACCTCTGTAAAACTTTAGTAGAAGTAGTATTCATTTTATTAAAAAAATATATTGCTTATAGTTTTTAAAGAAACACTTAGTTTCAATCTTGATAAATTCTAAACGCATGTATATTAGCATTATTAATAGCATGTACATGTAAATATAATTAAGATTTAAGTGTAGGATTATTAAAATAGCGATTTAATATAAGCTTACTTATGTAAACAATTTTAATCTAAATAAGCCTATTTATGAAGCATAATCACCCACCCAATGGTCTCATTTCAGCTTTGTAACTTTGGCGAACGGCTCAAAACCAGAAACTAGTCTGAAAACTATTACACAACATTTTCATGCCTACACTGGAACAGAATATGACATGTTCGCAAGTAATCCGGCCTACCGAATACTTGGCGGAGCTAGATTCAGTGTACTCTGCCAAGTTTCTATCAAACACAACTTGCTAACTTTGATAAATGAAGTCTGTATGCGAATTTTATCGACGGTACTTTAGTGTTTGAAGTCTAGATTTTTTTTGTAATCTGTAAAAACTTTAAAAATATTTGCTGCTAGCAACTGTACAAGATCTCTTACAAATTATTAGGGTTAACCTGTTTGAACGTTATTAGCAATTATTTATATTTTCTTGGAAAACAACAATCGTGTGGATGAAAATGCGGTCTTCAAATTAGGTTTCATCATATCATCAAATTCATATCCAGCCACATTTTAGTTGCTATATGTGTTTTTGACTAAGCTTTACAAGCACTAAACATGTTTATGATCAACTAATAATGAGGTAGACATCATGTGAGGTTTTTTGTCTTTCTGGCTATACTTCACACAAAGGTCTTTTGCACGTCACTCTCACCAATTTCTACCGCCAAAGAGCAGTGTTCGCATTGCTGTGTTCCGGTTTGAAGGGTGAGAAAGGGAAAGTAATTACTGGAAAAAAATTGCTTTTCCTTTTTCTCTATACTAGTGCTAAACTATAGATTCTATAGGTTACAGAGGTGCTCGTAATATAGCTAATATTAATATAGTTAACTAGCACAGGTAGTATACTTGTAAGCCGTATTAATATTTTAATAACAAATCAAGGTAATTTTGTATATTTTCACAAATAGTACACGAATTGAAACTAACAAATTCTATCTTATATACTCGTATGGCGATAACAATTACTGAAAACAAGGTATTACAAATATGAGCCCAATAGTGCATTCGTATTTTAAACTTTCATCAGTTCAATTTATGTGCGAATTCTTTAATTATTTACAGTTATTCTTACATTCTTTTTTTAAGCTAGTTGGTATAATAATTAATCTAAATAATTAATAAAATTACTTTAAAATAACTTATTCGAAGATCGAGATTTTTATTAAATATTTTAGGCTACGAACATAATATAGCAATAATTGTCTCAAGTTTGAGTATATTTTTCAAACCATTAACTATGCTTTTAGAATAATCTCTTACCCAATTCAATAATGATAACAAAACCTTCTGTTGTTCAGCAAAATTAATTACGCTCCTACATTCGTGATTTATTATGAATCGAGCACTAAATTCCTTGGGGATTTATCTTCACCTCTGCATACTTTAGAGCAACCAATCTTTACATAATATCCCCAGTGACATTTTTTACCTTCATCAAAAAACTTGGACAAATTTCACTTGTAAAATATTCAGCACGCTCTCAGACGAGCGACATTAGTTTTTTAGTAAATGTTGTTTTTACTTGAAGTTCAGTAGAACCATTTGCACTGTACATTCTGGAGGCATTAGCACAGAGTAAAGATCGTTAAAACTTTGAAGTAGCTTAGTCCATTAGCCACATTCAGGCTTGTCGTGGAATGGCGCAGCGATACATGTTTTTTTTTTAAGTTACAGCCACGCGTGTAGTTTTGTTGGACGCTGAAAGAGGCTTTGCTTTCGCATTGAAATCGTCTAGGTATCGAATATTCTGACTTTGTTTCTAGCTTATTCAAGATTCTAGTTTTCTTTTTGGGTGCTGTAGCTTTGGTAGTCAACATTTTTATGAATAAATAGAGCCTCTTTGTCCTTTTTATATAATTAACGAGATTCAAATTTTAATAATTCTCAAAAAAACACATGTTTTTTAATGATGTATTTTAAATAAGATATTTAAAATATAATTTTAATTCTACTATCTAATTCTATATCATTTATTTATTACCTATCTCCGAACCAACCTAAAGATTTCTAAAATCAAGTTTAATTAAAATTTTAAATTGGAGTTAAAGTAACATTGATACTATTAAGCGTACTGTATTAAGCTTTTGTCTCGTCTTAGCCAAACTTGATCTTTTTCACACTCAGCCAAAGTAATACAGTCTAACTCAAGACTGGTAAATTCAAATATTTTAATATGAAGTCCTCTGGTATGATTAATGTAGGAGACAAGAGGAATGCCCTCAGATGAAGAATGTATTAACAGTCACGTTCATGACAATGAACTCTTTAGTATGGTCTAAGCTATGAGACTTAAAGTTTCACTGAATGACTGAAATGCGTCAACAATCGAAGTTGGTTAATACTTCAGGATGTTTTACTCAGCAATTTGTATATGCAGAGTAATATATTTTTTGTTAAAAAATTGACGGGCTCAATACCGCAGGTGTGTTCTCACCTCACCCAGGTCAAAGGAGCAGGAGGAGCAAGAACGGTTGAGGAGTTGATGTATGCACCTGGAACAGCAAAGCTCAAATGCAGCAGGGCTAGGAAGGGTGGCAGCACTCTCGACCTGGACGTTCAGCGGCTGTTTTGTGTATCTTCGCGACGGAGATGCTTCTGCCCGTCCCCGCCCTGTGCATTTGAGCTAAACTATTACTGATAAATAAACCGCCATCTCTTGGTTTTACCACTTTGGTTACCTCTTAAGATACCTGGTAAAGGGGGAGATACTATTATTATCTGCTGGCGTTCACGTTGCTATTTGCAGGGTTAGAGAGGCAGTGAAATTACTCGATAATGAGACATAATATCTTCAAAGTATAAGGTAAGTAACATGTTAGTTCCTTGTGATATTACAAGCGTCTATGGGCTTACTATTACGCAAACTGTATGCTTGTTTGCCAACCTGGTCTTATAATAATAAAAAGGTTCTCATGCATATAACTATTGTAAATGTACCCTATGTATCTAAATCTAACAAACAAACTATTGTCTTCCTTTTTGTGAAATCCAGACCGCTTGTATCTTGAGGCAAGCTGAGTGGAGAAGGTTCGCAGGTGAGCTCTCCTGAGGCCTCGTAATGCAATCATTAGGAGGCCACATTAGTCCGTCCCTCCAAGTTTGGCCACGGATGTGGGGGTACCCAATGTTGGGATGGGTTAACTATGTTTGGAGAACTTGTGCTGTTAAATTATACTCTTGAAGCTTAGACGTGTTAGCAGTATCCGTTTTTGAACGATAATTCGTAAGAACTGGTAAAAATATATATTTAATGGTCGTGTATTTTTACTTTCTTAGGAGTTTATTTTATTGATATAAAGACTGCTAATATTTTCACCAAAACTGCGAAGCTCCTACTTCCGTGAGCATAACAAATACATTAAAAGTAGCAAGTTACTTTTTATAACAATCAAGCTATCTGCCAATGAAATTACGATAACTTACAAGTGTTCATAACTTGTAATGAAGAAACATCATCCTGAATTTCGTTTGAAAAACTTCAAAAACGGGAATGTGTCTTACTAACTTTGCACTCTTGATTTAACCCCTTAGGGGGGATTATTCAAAAATAATATCTTAGTGCTCCCCTATGTTATAAAAGTTCCTTAACCTTATGGCTTGCTATATCAGTCAACTGCTCCTTTTATATACATGAAAGGCTGTATGAATATAATGTATTGACTCAATGATATCGGTAAATGCTTCAAAAATCGAAGTTTTAACTTTTGAATTTTGCTCGGTTCTAAGAGTGAATTTTATTTCAAATGTTTTATGTATGTATGGTAAGTTAAGGTGATTCGCGGGTTCGATAAAATTTTGTATATTGTCCGCGTATTGTTATATAAATATAAGTGCTGAAATTCATTTATTTTGATAACAATATACATTATTGCATCAGAGATATAGTTAAAGTCGAAGTCAAAGTCTAATATACTTAATAAAATTTTTAATAATAAAAAATTAACATTAATATTTCCAATAAGGCAGAGATTGTATGCATAAAAATAAATAATACAGATGACCCCAATGATCGAAGGGTTCATGAAAGTCATCTAACACATAGATAATTTAATTAGGCCCACCATAAAATGGTTTGGTGGTACCAGAGTCTTAAAATTAAGTTAACTGCAGATTCAATAAACGGTTTGCCAGAAAGGAACCTGCATGAAGAACTGGTAGTGATAAAGGTGCCACCAACACCACCTATGTAGTAGTTGGCGTAGGTGCTTACAAAACAACTATATAAAAAACGTATAACTACTTTATATATTATTTTAGTATTCTATATATCTATACAGTATTTTACATACAAGTAGTAGTAGGCGGATATATTTCGTTAAATGTTTTTTTAACCGTATGTTGTAAGAGGCGACTATGGTATTGGAACCAGCAGATCTCGGTACATCCATCCGAAATAGCACAACTGAAATACTATCGGGTGGGGATGGGCAGCAGCTTCCTTGTCGCGGAGTAATGCTCTGCGATTTTTATGATGCCTGCCCGCATTTCCTGACCAGGTACATGTGTGGTAATTATGGGCAATAACTCCTCTTATCTTTTTACCAATCTATATCTGGTATAATAATAGTAATGTATATGTTATAATATACAGTTACATTATAAAAATACAGTTAATTTTATATATGTATATATATGTGTATATACATAATGCCACTAAGCATTAAGTTCGCCATATATACATTGTATTTTTAATGTCCAAAAAGTTAAATAAATATCAACTTACAAAACTGCCAAGAGTTTGAGTTAAACCGTAATTAGTGTCTCAGTAAATACAACTGGAAACCCATTGTCTTTGCTCGGATTGATCGATGGGGCAAAAAGGGGAAAGAGTAGGGTTACAATGTTCTTTGGGACCGCCACATAAAAACTATAGATGCAGCAATAGATGTATCACACTCGCCTCGCTTTCAATTATCTTAAGGAATTTTCGGTTTGTTGAATCTAAATCAGGACATAGGCTGAAGCGAATAAAATATTAGTATTGCTGTGTTTCGGTTTGAAAGGTGAGGAGAAAGGTGGTGCAATTACAACATGCATTGACCACCCAAAAATATTACAAAAAAATCATACAATAAGTAGCATAACAGTCACAGATAAATGCAAGAATACATAAAAAGTATGAAATAAGACTACGGCGAAAAGATTATGATCAATCAATTATCACGTAGAAATTTCATAAATCATTTCCTAGTACTTTTCTACGGTATAAAAGGAACCCCTGTAAAAATTTTAAGGCTAGCCCTTATAGTTTAGGCCCTGCGTTCATATGTCAGTCAGTCAGTTTCTCCTTATATATATACATAGATTTGACAACAGCGTATTCTGTCAAAATATTTAAACGTTGTATGAACATATATATCGAGAGAGAAAAAAGTGTACACATTTTTCAAGAACGTTATTTATTTTTGTTGAAAATGTTCCGAAACTTTTTAAGGCACTCTCGCTATAAAGGGTACAGCCTCCTTGTACCTACGTACTTAAACGTATTTAGCATAAATAAATAATACTGACGGCAGTTAAGGCTGATTTATGGGTCCCGTAGTAATTTTTGTAGCATCCTAATTGAATAAAAAGTTGGACAGGAGTTTTTGGGCTGGGCGATGTTAGTAGCTGTTTTTTCGTACTTTTGTTAGGGAAATTTTTCGATAATTCATCTTAAATTCAGTTAAAATTATATAAATACATTATTAAATTGTTCTTTTGTGTGTCATTGTTACTCTCCTAAAATATTGGAATATCATTATGAAAAAGGTTAGTTTAGTCTTTTAATTTTTCACTTTAACATGAAATTGATCACAAATATATATTTATAATTGATATAGTCACTGTTTTTATTTATATTTCATTCCTGAGGAACTTTTGTCCTTTCGTTAACGGGCCCTGTAACGACGGATGCGCTCGTGTTCTTGTGCACCAAAAGTCGTGAGTTCGAACCCCCACTGAACAAATATATGAGACGAATATATTTAAAACATATGTTTATTTATTATGTGTATTATATACATATATAAAAAAAACATTTATGTTGACCGAACAAAATAAATAAATAAACAAAACAAAAACATATGACAACACAGTAAGTAGTGTGTAGAGAAGAATAAAAAGAAGAATGAAAAAAGCAGAGAATGTGAAATAAGGCTAAGATGAGAAAATGACATCGACAGGACTAAATATATATATAAGATACTTTATATATGCATATATATATATATATATATATATAGAAGAGAAGAATAAAAAGAAGAATGAAAAAAGCAGAGAATGTGAAATAAGGCTAAGATGAGATCGACAGGACTAAACATATATATATATATATATAAGATACTATATATATGCATATATATATATAAGATACTTTATATATGCATATATATATATATCACTGTCACTTGTAACTACTCTGTTGTCTTATATCTGTAACACAAATGCCTTACGCTCATTTTAAATCAACCTAAAAGGCATCGTGTAAATTTCATATAACTTTTTTTTTAAAAGAAGTACTAGAAGACTAAAATAAAAAGCCAGATCTATTCAACGTGCACATATTTTCGGGAAAAATAGCCTATATGATATTTCACACTATAAATAGTCCTTGTGCCAAATTCCGTTGTGATTTGTACACCAGGTTCGGCGTTCTAGTTCTGTAGACCACATTGATGGCATAATAAAAGAACACTCTCTTTTATAAAGTTCTTAATACAATTTCATAGGATTTCTAACTCTCAGTATTCTTTCTAAATGTGCCATTAACAAATTCCTCTCCAAAACCATCCAGATACAAAAGCAAGTGTTATGTGATCATGTGCACCAATATACCCAATTAAGTAGTCTTATGAGATTACAGAGTTCCACAATTGTTTTAAATGTCGCCAGTAAATGATAATAGTTTCAGTATTGTGAAGCAAGGTGAGATTTTGCCGAGTCGCCAACTAGTGCTTAGTCGAGCCTTCAAGGCTATGAATAATTTAGTGTTAGAAATAGGGCGCTTGCCTAACAGTCGGGACATACGGAGGATTCTATCCGGTGGTTCTTATTGACCTTGGATTATTACAATGCCGCTTGGCGCATAATTTTTCTAAAATTGCCACCTGTGCCAATGAGCCCATCAAATATTATTAAAGAACAGACTTATTTGTCCTATTTGTAATAATTTAATTTTTCATTTTTTAAATCAAAATAAGAAGCAAATAAAAAGATCTGTATTCTATCCTGTATTCTCTCGTTAACGGGAAAACGGGCGAAACTGCATAGTAAGCCGACATCATCATTATATCGGCCATTGGAAATCGACTGTTAGACATAGGCCTCGTATGGAATGGGAAATTCAGACCATAATTGCCATGCTGGGCAAGCATGTTGGCAATAGAAGAACGCAGCTTTCACGATCAGGATGCTGCTGCTTATCCCCGGATATATATACACTATTACGGATACATATACCGCTGGTTCTTTTACTTCAGTCTTCTCTTGTGACACCTGTTATAAATAATCTCATCTCATCTCATCATTTGGCTGATTGTTAAGAAAACATAATAGAAATCTAAATTAAATAAATCTTAAATAATATTAATTCATTCATTAAATGGAATATAATTATAATGGGGACGTATATTTTATTTTTGCGAGTGAGATATCACTCAGACGTTGGCAACCTTATGATTTGAAGATAGTATGTCACATTACCCAATAATATCTTTGCTTCTCTCGCCTTTTAAACACTGCAATGCGAACACTGTTATTTATTTGTTATAGTTGAGAGTAAGAGGTCTACCTCATCTCATGACATTGCTCATAGTGTTACTAAATAAAACCTTTCCTCGTGATTCTAACCAGCCGTATATCACGCCTGTCTCGGCCACAACCCCAGACTGTCATCGCGAAATATCAAATTTTCATTAGTCCCAGAAAAACTTGTTTAAAGGAAGTTTGTTTATTCATGAAAGGCGCGCGCGAACGGTCGCCTTGATTTCCAAAATAAATTAATTAATATGGATTCTTTTCTTGGATTATTATATTGAATTAATATATATGTATTTACTCTAGTGTCTAAATGTTGCTACGTAGAAGAAGAACAATTTAATAGGCCCAATAGCGCTGATGGTAGACATCATTATCATCATACCAGCTATTCGAAGTCACCTACTGGGCATAGACCTCCTCAAGAAAGGAAGACTGCCCATAACTACTACATTGTGGCACGGGATACTACTCTCTATCCCCACTCTGTGCGATCGAGCTGTACTGCTTGAGATGGATACCACCATCTGTGGGTTCTGGTACATTAGTAAGGAGGTACTATTCTACTCTACCTCCCGGCATAAGTGTTAAACATATGTATTAAATTAATATCTTCTTATTCTGTTATCTCACTTCCGTATCCTATAAGTGCTATAAGCGATTTTTGGAATCAGTTAAATGTATGTGATGTTTTGTGACAAAATTTATTATTATATTATTTATCCTCACATGATTATTACCGTAAATAGCACTGGTGTAATCTTCGTGGAAATGTCTCGACATCACTGACAAACGACATCTTCTGTTGGACTCAAGCCTCTATCTGTATAATAATACTTTCCCGTTCCGTTTTTGTTTCAGAGCTAAATATGTTATCCCAGTTGTTTCTGTAATCATGGGAGTTTTCTTCCTGTTTTTAGACTAGTAACCTACAAATTACCAAACTCAATACATATAACAAATAATTTTAATAAAACTACTCTTTTAACGAGGTTTTTAACTGTGTATATTTCATGTATGAAGTTGTTACGTGTATGTTAGAAAATATTATACATATTTTTGTTTAACTATATAAATTTTCTGATACCGTTTATCCCGGTCATGAAAATAATAAAAAAAAAATTCAACTCTCAAATTTAGTGCATTCATATACATTGCAGTCATGACATACTTTCGGTGCATTATAAAGCTTTTGTACACTTAAAGTTTTTCTGGTATATCGTACATGCATACCTACAATCACTTAGAAACCAAAAAAAATATGTAATGTAACGAGAATTATGCTTGCATTTAACTGTAAAATACATTGCTTGCTTAAACGGCAGCAAAACTTAACGCTTTCTATTATACTCGTAAAGCATGGTAAATATCCCTTTTCCGTAATTAGTTTCATCCTAATACAGGATTCATATCGTTATTTTTAATTAATTATTAAATTATTCACTTTTCCAAAGCGATTTAATCAAACCCTTTGTTCTTGCCCCGTATAAGGCTTTGTAAATAAATAAATAGCCACAATATAACTTGTGAAGGGTTGACAACTCCTAACCGGCCCCTTAAGTAAGGAGCTATTGAGTGAATCTAAATATTTGATGAAGTTCGACGTTGTTCTCTTAACAAATTAGCTAAAGACGTCCATGGGGAATTTCGTTAGAGATATACCTTCTGTTGATGTTTGTATCAAGCCTCTATTCTTAAGGTTGGGTTAGGGTACATTTTCTATTACTTTTTCTTATTCTCTTACATAAATTATAGCAGATGAACAGAGAAGCAGTGAGGCATTCACGTGTTTTTGTAGCAAAATACATTGAGGCATGTATCAGTATTTTTTTTAATAATTTACTATAAAACAATAGTATATAATAGACCGGACATTACATGGTAAACAAAATAAAATAATATATATCATAGACATTGCAGTACCAAACAATCAATCTATCATCCACAAAGAAAATCTATTCTGACCATTGAACAAAAAAAATAAAGGCAACTAAAACAGTTCACACTAGCCCAATCATTTTGTCCACAATAGGTGTGATTCCTAAAATATTACACATGACAGTTCAGAAGTTTTACATATGCACCTACTAAATTACGTTGTTTTACCAAAGGTGGTTATTTTTAACACTTGCAAAATTTAGTTAGAAAATTTCTATTTGTTTTATTTTATTTATTCAACTATTGGCCAAATGTGTATTACTAGTACTTATACACCTCAATCCATATAGAGAAATAATAATATTATTTTTTTTACATTATTATCATCATAGCAGCTATAGAATGTCCAATGCTGGACGTCTTTGTCATAGTCAATTTACATAAACTTTAAACCTTAACTTAACCTTTACTTAATACCTGAAAGAAATAAACTTAAACCTTTCTCATAAATCACATTTAGCCTTACGAGTATTATCGCCAGTTATAATTATACGAAGCGGTCGAGGAATTGGATAACAAATGGATTAAAAATTTAATTTTGGAGTCTATTATAATACTAATACATTTTGTAACTGTGAAGAATGGTGTAGTGAAACTGCAAGCACAAATATATATCACGCAAATCAACTCCAATGGTCTGCACCGAAAAATAGGCAAAAACACAAATGTATAATCGAATTTAAAACGACATAAACCGCCCAATAAATACGTGTCAGTGGAAATAAACGGCAACAATAAAAGTATGGCGTACGGGAAATGAATAAATCCGATGAATTACTGCATTGCATACGTTCTGTTAATTGTTTCCGTGGCTAAGATGTATAATGTATGTACTCTCCGATTTATAAATCAAGTTGACGTTGCAATTTCGCGTCACGTTTCGCTGATTGTTGACGCTGGCAGTTTTAAATTAACTCTGAGTCATTTGTGTATAGTTCAGGTTCTACATTGAGTGTTAATCTTTGTTAGATCCGGAAGTTTGTTATTGATATCATCATATTTAAGTAGGCCTGCCCAAAAAAGGAATTTTATTTTGCCTCGAAGCTGCCTGACTATGCCCTGTACATTTAATTTACATTGTTTTGGGATTAATCTATCGCTGTCTGTTGACTCCGGTATTTTAGTCACCTCATACGATACTTGGGACAAGGTTAGGTACTATTCTACACTGTCGGTACCCCAAGTGTCTGGATATAAAAAAAAATAAGTCATCAATTTCTTTCCGTACAAGTGCTTAAATATAGATATAGGTCACATGCGAATTTTTCCAAGTGCAAGCAAAATTTGGTACGAATGGCACAAGATCTGTCTCAATTTTAATTAAACGAAAGCAATGCAACTTAGAATATATCTGTTTTTATCTCAATTAGAATGTGAGCCAAATTGAATGCAACGCGTAATTAGATGTGCAACTATGCCTGGAACATGCTAACTATCCAAACTGGTATAAGCTAAATTTTTAAACAAGCGATAATGCCTTTGATAGAAATAGAACAGAAGCGAAACTTTTGAAGTGTGAGCAAAATTTGGTACGAATGGCACAAAAGAATTAAATATAGCAAAACAAAATGTTTATCTGTCTCAATTTAGATAAAACGGAAAACAATGCAACTTAGAAAACATTTGTCTATTTTTATCTAAATTAGAATATGAGCAAAATGCCTGGAGCATGCTAACTGTCTAAACTGGTATAAGCCGGATTTTTTTAAGCATGCGACGATGCCGTTTGTGCTCACGCACACACGCGTATCACTCTTGTAGTAAAGCTATTTTAGTATTAAATTTCATATTAGTTCCGTGTTCCGTGTTGTTCCATAATGATATTGTGAGCGCACAATTCCTAATCGTAAGGTTTTTTTTACATGAGGACACACCCTCACCTATTTTTTACAAAATAGAAGTGATCACATAGCTGTGTTCTGGTTTGAAGGGTGGAGAAGCAGTGTAATTACTAGGTAATGTGACGTAATATCTTCAAGTCACAAGGTCGGCCACGAGCTGGTGATATCTAAGCGGACAGTTTGTTTGTTTGTCGACGTTGTCTAAGATAAAAAAGTAAGGTACTGATTTTGCATCTCGCCTAGGCTTCGCTTGAATGCAATGAGGATAAAAAATGATATTGTGGGTTATCTCTATCAGATAAACATGACAAACTTTTTTGTAGACGTTTTTAGTTGTACAATATTGTAGTGCATTAAATTGATCTATCTTTTCGGGTTTAGTTGTCGTTTGTATTGTAATCTAAAAAATGTGTTTATTTACGACATCACAATAAAATAATTAAGAAACTCTATATATTATGCGAGTATTATACATATAAACCCTTCTCTTGGATCATTCTATTTATTAAACAATCGCATCTAAATGTAGAGTAGTTTTTAAAATCTAATATGTAGGTACCAACAGACAAAAGTAAACGAAAAAGTGACTTTGTTTTATACAATGTAGAGATTAGTACAACCATATGAAGGTTTTTGTATATATACTTCAATGAGCCTACAAACTGTTCCTGCACAGAATTACGAATAGTACAACACAGGGAAAGTTAGGTCTTTCGTGAGGGCTTCACAGCTCGAGTGTAGTTCGAGACTCGGCATCGCCAATTAGCGTTGCGATCTGACGATGTATGGATGCCGAACCTCTTGCCAGTCATTATGTCGAACAAGCTTTCTCCTTCAGTTCATCCGCTATAATTAAAGGTTACGTCTCTTGAAAAGGTTTCTTTTGGATGATACTATTAAAAGACTACGCTATCAACAATTTGATTAGTATATATGACTCAAAGTCTATTAAAGACATTAATTATTTATTAGTTTTATGTATTGAAAAATGCTTAATTTTCGATTAGAAAATATTTTAGAAATAATTTGTAATACGTCCCAGGATCCAGACAGGGTTCGAACCTACATATTTCGTAACTATTTCGCTACTTTGCATTTGTAGATTAATAATTCTTTAACATAAGGGATTGTTTGATCAGAATGGCAGGAGAATCCCCATTGCGAAAGCTGCGCTCTGCAATTGCCAACACACTTGCCCAGCGCGGCAATTATGGGCAACATTCCCCTTTTCTTGAGGAGGTCTATGTCCTATGATTGTTTCATATCTTTAAATATAAAATTATGTGTTTGTTCGGGATAAACTTCTAAGTCACTAAACAGATTTTAAAATGTTTTTGCTTAGTTTAATCCAACTAAGAGATGAAGAGGTTAGTTTTTATATCAATTTAAAGTTGCAAAATATTTTCATGATAAACATAGATATATAGTTAAGAGAGGACATCGTCTATAGAGTGAACTTCTATGTCGAAGACGACGGGCCCGATGGCACAGATGGTAGCGATCCTATTTTGTGCGCCGAGGGTCGTGGACTCGATTCCCAACCAGAGCAAACATTTATGATGATATTAGTTTTTTTCTGTGTCTGGGTGTTTAATAAATGTATTTAAATAGTATATTTGTGATTCCTCTGTTGTCTGGCGTCCATAACACAAATGCTTTAAGCAACTTACCACTGATCCAGGTCAATGTGTTAGATGTTTAAAAAAAAGTTCTGGTTTTTGATTGTATCCATCATTAAAATGTTTAGCCATTTTCTCTCGTAGGATATAAAGTCTAGATATATACGTTTCATAAGAGACCTAAATACAGCAAATATACCTTCCAAGGTTCGGCTTCACCTTTGAAATTATCTAACATTTACGCTAGGCGACCTAAGTCCAACCACACCGCAGCCGAGTGATGACCCTCAGTAAATATTTTAAATTTTATCGCCGCTCGGCACGCCAAGATGTAAACCGATCGGTTTCCAGTGAATGCTCCGTGACGTCATTCGATTTCAGCCTCGAATATCACAATACCTACATCACTGTGGCGTAATAACTTTTTTATTTACTGCATTTACAATGCCGTTTACTTTGTTTTGTTTTTAATTTCGCTTTCACTATACGAAATATAAGCATATATTTAAAAACTAGCTATGCCCGCGACTATGTCCGCATGAAATAGTTTTTTGGGTAACTTACCTCTTTACATTAATTTATATAAACTTTGACTGTATGTTTATTTATATCGAATCAATGGCCTGAAAAATAAGTTTGAAGTTTGTAGCTCTAAAAATAGCGATACTTAAATACAACTTTTCATCCCCCCTTTAGAACCCTTACAACCCTTATTTCGAATAAAAATGTTCTATGCCTTTTTTCAGGATCTAAAGATGGTAAAGGTTGAAGCGGAAAAGCGTAACAGACAGACTGACAGAGTTACTTTCACGTTTATAATATTAGTAGGGATTGGAGGCGTTATTCGTTTATAATTATACTATAAAGGACACTGCAACGTAAAGCAACTGCACTATACTATAAAATTATATAGTGCATTGTTGTTTCTCTTATAGTGCAGTATCATTTATTTTGTGAATACGTCACTGAAAGAAACGGCGAAATGGAATATCGTAATGTATCAGATCCCGCTCCAGCGCAAATTTTTTTTCTTTTGTTTTTTTATGCTCGTGTGAATGACATTTTCAGTTTTTTTTATTATTTATATTGCGATATTTGTGAATTAATTAGTATAAAGAACTATTTACATTATCATAACAGCCACAAGACGTAAACAACAGAAAATTGTCTTTTCCAAGGAAATAAGATGGCACACTATATGTGGCCTGCATTATATACTTACTTCTTTGTAGTAATGTACTGTAAATGAAATCATATTTAATGTTTGTTAAGAAATAAATACTTCTACCGTGTGGTACCGGTAGAGTAGAATAGCACCTCCCTCTGCATCAGGTGTCGCAAGAGGCGACTAAGGTACCAGAATCGGCAGATGGCGGTGTAACCATCCGAATTAATATAGCTCAAATGCAAAGAGTGGAGATGGACAGCAGCATCCCTGTTGCAAAAACTACGCTTTGTAATTATAAATCTGTAAAAAATAAATAATCTGAAATATGGTTATGGTAATGGTTAATATTATGACTTTCAACATAACTTTAGTGTATGCATTTTCCCCAGTAAACTAAAAGACACTTTCATAAAATATATATCCATTTTCACTTCACTCATATGTATGACAATATACAGCCCTTAACGGCAAACATGAACGATCAGACGTATCGTAAAAGTCAATGGAAACGTGGCGTCTAAAAGAAATCATAAAAGTTTAACTAGCCAGCGAATGCGGTCATGATCTCATTCCTCTAATGTAGCATTACGTTTCGATACTAATATTAGAATAAACATTCGTGTCAGTTCAAAAATAAAAATATTATCTTAATAGGATATATTGACCATGTTTCCATCCATATACTTACTTACATAGATACAAATATTATAATATTAGCAAATAAACATAAGGTCCACTTAACGGTAGGCGGTTTCCTTTAAATCATCATATCAGCCATTGGACGTCTACTGCTGGACACAGGCCCCCCCAAGAAAGGGGAATTTTTTCACATAAATGGGGTGCTAGGCAAGTGTGTTGACAATTGCAGAACGCAGCTTTCGCGACGGGAACCCATCCCCACCTAATGAATATGAGCTGCACTTGTGGATATAACACCATCTGTCAATTCAGATATATAGTTAAAACCCTGCGTTGATATATCAGTCATACAGTTAGTCAGTCAGCTTCATGTAAGCATGCGACTGACATTCCGACAATAGTGCGTGTCATGATTTCTTTAATTAATTTAATATATTTCTATTGCATTGTGTATAAACACTTCGATTTATGTACGTATTACCCACCACAATTCCCCACTTTAAAAATTCAATAAAGGGTGTCAGATTTTAGCAGTAAGGTGCCGGCAGAGTCGAATAGTACCTTCCTCAGTACCAGGTGTCGTAAGAGGCAACTAAGGTACCGGAGTGGACAGATGGTATATTCATCCAATACAATGCAGCTCAAATGCGCTCTGCGATTGCCAACTAGTTCGTCCAGCGCGGCTAGATTTAAAAAAAAGTGCAGTATTGTACACCTTTATGAAGGTCTATAAAAAAGTCGGCGATGGCATTTATCTATCTTTTAGGGATAACTAGCAATAATCAATTCTTATTCTCATTTTACCCGTGCTAAGCTGGGGTGGCTATACAGAAGCATTCAGCTCACGAAAAAGAACCATTTTTTATTGGTTATAAAATTATTAGTTGATAAAAAAAAGTCAGATTAGAACGACTTATTTATTCTTTATTGTGATGTCGTGAACTTAATTAAAAAACCAATTACTTAAGAATCATATTAAACAATAGAATGCTGTTGTGTTAGAGAATCTTAGGGTAAACAGAAAGTGCGTGTGTAGTTGGCATAAATAAAATACTGACTAGTTTCCCTGTGTAATATTTTATATCAGGTACTATTTTCTTACTTCTTCTGTTTGTTTTTTCCTTAATATGTAGGAAGGACCAAACATAATAGATACTATACTCTGATATATTTATATATGGTATTATATATAACGGACCCAATGGCGAAGATAGTCGTTAACCTGTCTTATGCGCCAAAGGTCGTGGGTTCGATCCCAATCCAATATATTTATATTATGATGTTTGTGTTATTTATGTGTTTAAGTGATAAAAGTATGTATTTAAGTATTATATTTGTGATTCCTCTGTTTTCTGGTAACGTCCGTAACTTAATAGTTTAAGGAATTTGCCTTTGAGTCACATCAATATATGAGATGTATTTAAAAAATAAATCTCATTATGGTGTATCCCTGATAGGATATCGTGAAATGTCCAGCTTCTGTCGCTTTTGGCGTTAAAATTATAATGAAGCCTGAGATAAAGAAGCTGAAAAATGACTTACTGCTACAAGTTTGTAAAATCTATATCTGTATAAAGAGAAGCTGATTTATTTACATCAACGCAGGGCCCAAATTGCAAGGGTTTTGGTATTTTTACAAGTGTTTTAAGGCCTAAATTACGGGGGTTCCTTTTTACCGTAGGGAAGTAAATTTGATAATATTTCTGAAAATTCACCCCTTGAAGTGGAAAGAGTGCAAATTTAGAAAGAAACGTTGCTGGGTTTTGAATTTAATCTAATGAAATTCAGTAAATAGGTTGTGCATTAAAAGTCATGAAATATTTATAAATATTTTTTTAAACCATCATTTTAGAGGGGAGGTAAAAAGTTTATATGAAAGTTTTACAAATGAACGTGGGTGGAATCTCGGAGTACCAGTAAATTATAAAATAATAATAATCAATTCTAAAAATATCTATGTTAAATAACAAATTTAATATTAAACACCCATACACAGAACAAATACAAATTATCGAACCCCGAACCGTTGCACACTAGACAGGAACACTACAAATGCGCTTGCCGACCCCGTCAGCTATTCACCTCAAATATATGATCATGGCTTTAAAATTCTATACAGATTCTTACGGAGTCAATCTTGACAGATTGAAAAAATATAGTCAGTTGAAATGTGAGTCAAGTTCTGCATTTATGACATAAATGTCAATTTAAATATTTTCCAGAGAATCGCGTGAGTGAAACCCCGAAGAGGGAAGAGTATGTATTTTATAACTCAATTGATTTAATAATAATAATTATCAAGTTTTTCCGTCTATGTATACGTAATCCTTTTCGTTTACTATTTGAAAGGATTACCAATACGCGAACATATAATCCCTACATACATTTTACAAATGAGTAGGTCCTGCCCTATAAAATATACAGTGTATTATTAAGAGCATTTCATTTATATCAATACATTCTGGGCCGTAAATCAGTCTCATTGCGTGATACCAGACTCACAAAATCTAACAAAGACTTTGTTTTCTTCCCAAACGCAATAAAAATAACGGGCTGTTATTTTTATTATTTCGCTGTACATTATTACGCCCATATTATCTTCATCATCTATATATCAGCCACAAGATATGTCTATGTCCAGCAGTGGACTTCTTGTGGTTGATACGAACTTAATACCAGTTTTAACATCAACGCACTGTAAATTTATTTATAATTGAATTGGATTATTATTTTATTAAGAATAATTAAAAAAATAGTACATTTTTTATGTTATAAAGTCAGCAAACAAGCATACGGTGCGCATGATGATAACATGTCACTCGTATCTTCACAAAAATATCACTAGTGTGTCGCCAACCTTATGAACTGAAGACACATTAACACATTTACCCAGTAATTCCACTGTTTGTCTCACCCTTCAAACCGGAATACAGCATTGCGAACATTGCTATTTGGCGGTAGAAATAGGTGCGTGTGAGATACCAATGCAGATGAACTTTGTTAGAGGTCTGCTTCTAGTGAAAAATATTATTCGATAAAAAAAATTCGTTCAAATCATTAGATAAATTACATCTATACTAATATCATAAATATTCTAGGGTACTTATCGATAGAGTACAAAAGTATCTCCCTTATATAAAGTGACTTATGAGGCGTCCAAGGTACCGAAACCGTCAGATGGCAGTATATTCACCAGAAACAGGGTAGTTAAAATGTAAGAGGGTCGGTATGAGCACCAGCATGGACGTCGTGAAGCTACGCTCTACGTATGCCATCACGCCTGCCCATTGCAGGAAATATGGGTAAAATTCTCACTTTCCTAGGAAGTCCTATGTTCAGCAGTTCGTTCGCAGAACGTTCGACGACCACTATGATGATGTTGATCATTTAAATGACGTTTGAGATTAAGCGGATCTTTAAGAAATTTGATAAGCGGATTGTTTGATCCTTATGGAGAAAAATAGGCCACTTGATCCCGGAAAAGAACCTGCGGAACGCGATGTAACGTAAAAACTACGAACACGAAGTCGCAGGCGGAAAACAAGTTTTCAGAAAAAATGACCAGTGTTTTTTATAAAGCATCCGAGCTCCAGCCATTGCAAAATTAAATGAAGCGGCATTAATTTATGTCAAATTGGTCCGCCAATTACATACACTCGTGGAAATATTATACAGTGTATGTAGTATTAATGAGGCGGCTGGGTCCAACATGGCGTCAGTGAGGGCTCTTATGTCTAGCTATTTTTGTTACAGTGTCATTTATATGTGACACTAGTAACTCCCCGCAATTTTGTCCGCGATAAATTGTAGAACTTTTATACTAACTTCGCCTCCCCCCCTTTTACCCCCTTCAGGGATGAGTTTTGTAAAATATTATATATATATTTTATGACTTCACGCCTAGAGGTACAGGCAGAGTCGATTAGTACCTCCCACTGTACTATGTATCGTAAGAAGCGACTAAGGTACCAGAACCGACAGTTGGCGGTACATGCACCCGAAACAGTACAGCTTAAATGGACAGGGCGGAGATTCGCAGCAGCTTCCCCGTCGCGATAGCTGCGCTCTGCGATTGCCAACATGCTTGCCCAGGGCGCCCATTATGGGCAAACAAAACTTTCTTGGAGAAGCTTATGTCAAACAATGGACTTCCAATGGCTGGTATGCTGATTTTATGATTTTTACTAAACACCTGTTATACAGAATTTAATTCGAATAGCTTATAAATCATCATAGTTTTCTACTTACCTTGCAACACCAGTTTTACTTTTTTAGTGTGAGCTTTTGAAAAGACAAGTTTTCCAATTACTACAATCTACAATATTTATATATACATATATATATACAAAATCTTATCAAAACAGACTAACCATGAAAAGACAAACAGGCTAGCATTCATAATAATCAAGACAATTTTATATTATAATATTTTTTAATTTTATATACGTTATTTAAATATAATAATGAAGCAAATGACGAATACATTGATACTATAGCTGTTGTTATAATTAATTAGTTGACACTCACCCAGACATATAATTTGTATCAACAATTTTACAAATGTCGCCATAGATAAAGCTTAGCAGTAGGTCATAGAATAACATGTTTACACATATACGAGTTAAGTTAAAGTTTTGAGTTTGAAGCAATAAAAATAAACATAAAAGCCGTAGTACGTAAACTATTGCTTTTATCATATTTGGGCCTTATATGCTGATAATTGCCAAGAAGGGTTGGCCTGCTACAAATGCCAGGGTATATAGGTAATGCTGCTTGGAGACCCGCTACGCATTTGATCTTTGTTTATAATATAACGGGCCCGATGGCGCAGATGGTAATGATCCTGTCTTGTGCACCAGGGGTCGTGGGTTCGATTCCCACCCAGAGCAAATATTTATATGATGATATTTGTGTTTGCTCTGTGTATAGGTGTAAAAATTCAATGTATGAGATGTTGTGGGAATTATTATTATTATTATTATTATATTATAATATTAAAATACCCACCTACCTGATTTTGATGATATAAGGTGAAACTAATTTGTTACTCTAACCAAGCAAATATATTTCAAGTGAGGTAGACGTGATACAAATGTCGTCTGCATTGGTACCTTACTCTCGCTTATTTCTACTTCAAAATTGCAGTGTTGCGTAAAAGATGCAGTAAAATTACTGGGTAATGTAATCACATCACCAAATAATTTTTCTAAGTCTTGTATCTTCAGGTCACAAAGTGGCAACGTGCTGATCATAAGTTCGTGATATTACGGTGACGCTAACTATCACGCGGAATGTATGTTGAGCTGACCTGAAGATATATGTAGTTCACTTAATCGTAAAACTTTTTCTAATACCTACTTCATTATATGTATATATTTAAGTGCATTTCCAATATATATCCACAAAATATGTTGTATATAATCTGTTAAGTTTTGTATTTCTCTGCCTTTTTTACACTGTGACAATGATGGATTTCGTCACTAATGAGCAGATAAAACTTCACGCGATGGTAACAACGATACAAAATGTCCTTGCGTGAGGTAAACCACGATAAAGTCCCTGAATAATTTGTTAATATACTTGGCACGTTAAATTCATCTTTATAGAACAATATGACTTTTTGTAAGAAAACTAAAAAAACATATTGGCCCAGAATAAGCTTAAGGTCTTGTAGACTTTTTTTATCTTTGCACGTTTAATATGTATAAACTATCTCTTAAAGCCTTTATATCATAATTAGCTAATTTATCTTTTACATTAGTGCAGCACATTTATTTGAGTCTAGTCTATATAAATAATTTTATTTGTATTTTAATAAAATATAAAATTATAGATTAATTATTTATTATAATATGTAATAGTTTCACACAATATCTCATACATTGACCTGATTCCGTGATAAGTCGCTTTAAAAACTTGTGTTACGGACGTCAAAGTAATCACAAATTTAATACTTAAATATATGAATTTAATATCCAGATCTAGAACAAACACAATCATTTGTCCTGGGTGTGCACACACTGGGTGTCACAATCATTCCACACCTACGATCCCACGACCGTTGGCGACCACGATCAGATCGCTACCATCTACGACATTGGACCCATCGATTTATTGACTTTAGTTAGATATGATAACAGTATTGAAAGATCTGGATTGAATTTGCAATTGTATATTTATTTTCAGTAACAATCGTCACATAAAACTAGTGGGCTTCCCAAATATTATCTAAATCGACATTGCAGCACCGTCTGTTTATGAAATTATAAATATAAACTTATCCAAACAATACAAGAGGAGCAAAAAATTTATGTGAGGATATGTTTTTGTACATATGTTTAAAACACATTTAGGTATTTTATTAAGTGAAAATGGTAGAATTTGCCTTCGAAAGATATCGATGACATTTTTAGAAGAAGCTTGATTCAGGCTATATTTAGAGTTCATGTATGGTTCAATTTCCATCCAGAGCAAATATTTATATGAAGTTATTTGTTCTGCGCCTGAGTGTTAAATATATGTATTTTAGTAGTATAATTGTGATTCATATATTGTTTGGCGTCTTTAACGCAAGATCAATGTATAAGATATTGTGGGAATTTATTATTTATTTATATGAAAAAACTATAAAATAAAAGAAGAAAAATGGTAAACGAAAGTAACTTATTTCGGAAATCATCGGTCTTTACTTGCTTTCTAATAAGAGCTATTTGTATGCAAAAGTAATACTTACGGGCATGAAAAGTAAGAATAAAAATCGTTGTCATATATTTTAATTCAGACCCGTTTGACCATCACAAAATATAATTCAGCTATTAAATTCATCCTTTACCCAATACCAATACTAAAATCCAATCACAACGCAATAAATAAAACAACACGCTAGCTGGGTTCGCTGCCAATCTATTTGGAAACTCCGCATACGAACACCGGCGGTCAAATCCTCGCTACATCCCATTCAAAGCCTATTCGGCCAATAGCATTATCGCCTATCTGATTTACTACGCCGTCCTCGATTCTAATTCCATAGAACTTTCAAGGCATCTCAATAGAGATTTCACTGTCTCTGAACGTATAGTTATTTTCATACTTGATATCAATTCTGATTAATGTATTTTTAAACAAATTTTCATACGTTTATATATAAAGAGTATAGCTGTGTAGAGCTTTATTTTCAATTAGCAGTGCCACATGGTTTAATCCGTATTAAGTTTTAGAGCTTTTATAATCACTTTGCACCTCCGTTTTACCCCCATAAGGGATAATTTTTGAATTTAACTTTGCAAAATTAGCATCATTGATTACCTTAAGATGTAAACCTAAGGGGTGGCATTTTCAAAAGTTTTCCTGAGTTTAAAATAACTTTAAATTTCTCCCTACAAAATTTTAAATTTCTCACCCTAATATTTCAGGCTAAGACTTTTTATATACCAGTCAGTCAGCTAGTCATATTATCGTTTAATATATAAAGGGTTTGTTAATACCTATAAATGTTTAGCGTTAAGGGTAACAAATGTCTATCCACACATTCGCAGAAAATTTCATTGTTTTTTAATTCTGCTCGAGGCAAACAAGCAAACGGCCTGCTTAATGATAAATAGTTGCATTATCCTATGAACGCCTGCAATACCAGTAGTGTCAGGTGAGCATTGCTTTAAGAGTAACTAAAAATTAAGAAAACAAGCTCGCATTTGTAAAACTCGTGGAAGGAAATTCCTGTGAAACCAAATTGTGCGTGACCATTTGTGTGAATTATTGTAATTATTATTCTAGTTTCTATATGCACCCTCAAAATTTGCTTATGCCAAGAATCCATACTTGTTACCTCGGAATTATAAAAAAATTGAAATAATAGATACAATATTAAATCACCAAATAGCTATTCTCCAACTTTTAAGAATTTATATCCATTTGGAGCAAAATAAGCTCCTCGAATCAAATTACTGAATCGTCGGCCGAATTCCGTGTTCGCACACATCCCGCCAAAGCCGGCGCGGCTGATAAGTTTATCGCAATCAGATCTGGCGCACTAAATCACAATTACACGAAATCCGAAAATTTTCGACCGAATCTGAACATTATTCGGTTGCCAGCTAATGTGCTTGTTCGGGATATAGGTCCGGTGGAAATGCTATTGTATAACTTTGATGGAATATCCATTGCATATAACACAAAAGAATTAATAATTTCTATGGGATACCCGTAGAGAAGAATAGTCCTTCATTGTACCAGTTATCGTAAAGAGGTGATTAAAACAAACATTTAATTCATCTGACCCTGAATGAACGCAAATTCACCTGTGCTTGATTGCCACTATCAGTGTAAGGCGTCATATTGAACCTTGATTTTAATAATTATCGTCATAGCGATGCCTATATCTGCCAGTGGACATGATTATGATTATGAAAGGTCAAGGTCACAATATCAAGGTTAAAAAAAAGATTTTATTTTTCTTATAATTGCAATTATAAATTACTCCTTTCTTGGCGAAGCCTATATCTGCCAATGGACGCTATGATGATAAATATGGTATCGTATATAGAGGATCCATTGACTACTGGCTGGCTTTTATTCTGTTCCTTTCAGGTATTTGCTTTAACGCCGCCACGGTGTAATCATCCTCTTCTATGACATCTTCTGACTGACTTTCTTGAGTAAGATATTTCATAACTGCGATATCTTTCTAAAGCAATAGAGATGTGCCTTTACACGCTTGTGACGATATAGCCACTTTCTATAGCAAGAATACTTCATAGTAATTTAGTGAAAAGTTCGTTCAAAGACTGGCAGGCGTATTTTAAAAACATTTGAATTGTGTCGTTTTTTTTTGTTTAGTTTTTCACTAGAGAGATCTTTACCTCCAACCACCAAACAGCAGTATACCAATTAAGAGCACAAGGTTGGCAATACGATTGTAATATAATTCTGATGACACGGGCATAAGCTATGATGAAGCGTAGCACCATTTGGACTGTATAGTAAGTGATATAGCCGCACCATTGAAACAGTCAATACAGCCTGGAAACATTTCACCACAGTGATCATGACAGTCTTTGAATTTCCTTGTCTTCTAATATTGGTTGTGTATTGCCAGTTTTTATCACAGTCATAGAGTAACAATAAGATTGTCTATTCACCTTATAGGTAAGAGGAAGAAGTTTGCTATACATTATATGTTTTTCTTGCAGGTTCTTTTCTGGTGGCTCGCTTGATGAACCTGCTATAAACTTAGTCATAAGACCCGTCTGGTGCCGGCAGACTAGTATTTAAATAGGACACTCAATGACACATTTATTTTAATAACTCTTCTGAAACTAGTTTTCAGGGTTTAACGGTCGTTTGTGTAAAATTATATTTATCAAATCTATACTTCTTATTTTTTTTCTTTGACGACTTAAAAGACAATGAAATGTCTATTTAAATAAAGATACAGTTTACGTGAGGTACCAGTAGAGTAGAATAGTACTTCTCCTTGTACAAAAAAGGGGAAGTACTAAAGTACTATTCTACTGAGGTACTAAGCCGATATATGGTAGTATACTCATCCGATACAGTGTAGCTCAAATACACAGCCCTTGGATGGGCAGCATCACCCAGCTCGGCAAATATGGGCATAATTTTCCTTTCTTGGGGAGGCCTATGTACAGCAGTGGACTTCCAAAGGCTGATTTGATGACATTTGACTTTCACCTTGACTAGGTTTGCCTGTGCGCCATCACCATTCATAAGTTTGATTACTTGTTCTTACAATTTTTCGATAAAATGTCTCATCCAGTGTCATTTTATTATAGGACCTTCGCTTTCATTGCCGGTGCATTAACTGATACTATTGCGTTCCTCAAACCATAGTTCAACCGATTATTGTGCACGCAACATCTTCATGCAAGTTGCTTCCAAACGAATTTGTAGAGTTTTGTTTCACTGTGTTGGCCGTATTATTCGGGGTGTTGAAGTCGAGTTTTGTGAGTTGTTTTATGGGCACGCTATTTGTTATACTAGTCAACATATTTGGTTGTTACTTTGATATTAATAGAAGGCTTGTTTGTACAGCAGAAAGTGTCGGTTAACATTGTACAGTGTGACTTCTTGGTCGTTTTTGTGAAATAGACTTCTGAATTCATGTATGCTTTTTCAGTTAATGTCTTGAATTAAGATACTATTATTTATTATTATTTATCTGTATAGTATATATATGTATACATTGTAGTGTCTTACTGAATATTGTTACTTTAACATAGGTAAACCTCATACTACGTAACGATTTTCGTTCTGTTTTCTTTCCATCCAAAGATTGCCTGGAAGAGACCGCTCTATGCGATAAGACTGCCCAGTCTTTAATCTATAATTGCATTTTATTTGAAATTCATATCCAATTTTTTTTGTCTGTTTCACTGGTGTACAAAAAAAAATTATTATTATTATTTACGATGTATATTTTTAAATAATTAATTTTCAATTAATTACGCGAGCAGATGGCTGAGAAGTTAAGCACAGAGAAGTAGAGCATAATGCTCCATTGTTTATACAAAATAAACTAAAAATACATAATAGTCATTAGAATTACCATTATACATGAGGTTGTCTCATACAATGTTTGCATCTCACTCTTACTTTTTACTACCATATAAAAGTGTTCGACTTGCTGTGTTTCGGTTTGAAGAATGAGACAGGCAGTGAAATTTCAGGGTTATGTGACATAATATCTTTTAGTTACAAGTTTGGCAAGTGACGCTTGTTACCACACACACTTGCTTGTTTTGCATATATATATTTATTTTAACATAACCTCATGTTTGAATAACACGTAATTAAATGAAATATACATTACTACACACTATTAAATGTCAAGTAAATGATGTAAGAAGGAAGTGAAAGCATAAAATATTATGAGTTACGGTCGAATTACGACCACTGCGCGACGACTGGTATAAATAAACTCACACAATAGCTGTTAGTGATATAAATAAAACACTTATAATTTTTCGAAGCAATTGTGTATTTAAAGTATTGTGACTTGAGCCTTCAAAATGACCAGATTCATTAACGAATTTCCTACGAAATACACTGTTGATACATAAAAACTGTTACTCGTTGCAATCCATTCATCAATGGGGCGTGTCATTAAAGCTCACTCTATAATTGGGTCGCCGGTCGTTTTGGACACCACTCCCCCCACTTCCCGCTCCCCCTTCAACCCTCCCTTGCAGCGACAGCACATTCATCATCATCATGCTGTTACAGTTGCGTAGGTCAGCAAATTTGCTGCATTCTAGTTGGATAAGTGAAATATGACGTTAATTACTGCAACATTTTTGCCAGCATTTTTGACTACAGAATTTTTGTTTTTAATGCTATGAAATTTGAAAATGTCTTTGACATTTTTACACACATTTTATATTTGTTGTTTATACTCTTTAAAAAATAAACAATGCAATGTGTTTTATACACATATTTTCCAACTATTTTGAAATAAACTTTCTTTCATTTTATTATTTTTCCTTTCCCAAAGTGTCAGATTTTACGTGTGGTGAACGTAAATGTGAGAAAATATAATTACGGTTTCCATTATAGAACATTGGTGATTTTATGTGAAAGTATAAAATTTTACTATTCTTATTGTTTTGGCTATTTTCAAAACGGTTGGTTTCATGTATAAAACATGCATACTAAGAAGAAGATAAAAAAATGAACGAAACGCATAAAAAGTAATAAAAAAAATTTCTTTTGTAAACTCTAACCGATGGTTTTAGATAAACACAAGATGATAAATTCAAACTTATAATGATATATATAATATATACCTATATTATACATATTCATTCTGAGTTTAAATTTATATATACGTATACCTATATCATAAACACGTACTGACTTAAGGCATTTTATACATCGCCTGAATGACTCTCGTCTACAGAATTTTTTTATAGTGTTCATGTCTGCTTATTATCTAATGTATACTACAGAGTAACGAAGCAATTCCATTTTAATTTCGTTAAAATTTAATACACTTTCTCTTTATATTATTTAGTAATAAATACTTCTCATTAAACCAATTCACTAACTTAAAAATAGTATTTTTTATTCTTCGATGGTCTAACACATATAGCTTCAAAGATAAAAAAAAATACTATTTACTGCCTCATAAGCTTTAATGCATTTGTCGTGGGGTATCGGCGAAGCAAAATAGTTCCGCCCTCTGTACCAGGTCTCGTTTAAAGAGACTAAGGTACCAGAACCGACAGATGGCGGTATAATCTGTCCGTAACAGTATAGCTCAAATGCACAGAGCGGGCATAGGCAGTAGCATCCACGTCGCAAAAACTACCAATTACAAACATATCGCCCATCGTAGCAATTATGGGCATAATTCTCCTTATCTTAGGGAAGGCCTATGTCCAACAGTGGTCCACTGATATAGTATCAAATGATATAGCAATGTGATACGACATTAATGTACTATATCCACTGATATAGTACATTAATGTCGTATCACATTGTACATCGCAGACCCGATAAATCCTCAGTTAAAACCAGCATAACACTGGCCCATTATTAAGAGATTGATGATTGAGTGCATTTTTGATTTGTATCGTATTTTTTGTTCGCAGGTGAGTGTTTCTGATGGTGTTTTTTCGGAGTAAGTGATGGCCGATTAATTAATCGTAACTGTGAAATGTATTGGCGTTTTAACAATTTATGTGTCGAATACATTTAAGTGGTGCAGCGTGGGTTGTTTGCAAATTCAAATTGTTGTTTTCTGTTATCTGTTGTTGTTGGAATGTGAATTGATATTACGATAAGTAGTATTACAAGTAATGAATGAAATCACCTTCGTCACGTTGTGTCATCTGGACTTTCAATGGTACCAGCCATTGGCTGGACAATTTAAATCTTGAAACCAACTGCTGGACATAGGCCTACCCAAGAAAGGTGAAATTTCGCCCTAGGTGGGGATTTCAGCGCCCTAGGTGGGGCGCAGCTTTCTAGGTGGGGATGCTGCTGTCAATCCCCGCTCTGTGTATTTGAATTGTATGTCTCGGATGAATATCTGTCAGCCATCTGTCAGTTTTGGTACCTTAGTCGCGTCTGACAACACCTGGTACAGGAGGATACATTCTACTCTGCCTGTGCCTCACGGTTTACACGTTGTAAAATTTTTACTTATGAAATTTACGTTTTCTTTCTTTTTGTTTTTTTTCTTTCTTTCTTTTTTCTTTCGGTTTTAGTCAGACAGTCTGTCCATCTTGCTGGTGCATAGGACAGTGCAGTATAGAAATTGCATAGTAGTGAGTTTTTAAAAATCCTTTCTTAGTACTTCCCTGACTTGACTGAAAAAGAAATCCTAGTAAAAATTTCAGAGACAGGTATGCATAAACGTGCGGAATATATACAGAATAGATATACCTCCATCTCTCAGTTTCTTTTACGATACCTGAAACAAAGTGGAATACTGGATATGTACTATGCTGCTGGCATCCCATGCTAAATGTTAGTAAAACAGTCACATAAATATCGCGACACAAATCTTTTTAACCAGATAGTCCCTTCGGGCCGTGTATATACATAGTTATGTACACAGTGCATTGAGTGCAGACCAACGGGCAGTTTTCCTCATAAATAGATTACTCCCGTTGTCAGCACACTTGTGAGCCGAAGCGAATCTATTAAGCGCGTTATTTCCGTTCGCGCAGGCCGGTGCGGATACAAAGTGGATGGAAATGGCATGGCGATTGAGGAAATTGCCACTGGGCTTTGTGAGCCACCAAAGTAAGGAATAACCAGTTATTCATTGTGTACCCGGAATACGGCTGTATGTAATGCTCTTGCAGTGAATTGAATTAGTAACTAGAAGATTTGCAGTGTTATGAAAGTGTCTGCAACGCCATTCCAATAATAAAACATACAGTAAACTTAAATTAAACCTAAACAATATTTTCTACTATTGACGCTTTCACTGCTTATAACTAAACTACTCTTTTAACGGCTTCAAAATGCGGTATATTTCACTTTTTTCATTTTTTTTATAACATATAAATGGCGGTACCTGAAAAAGAGTAACTCAAATGCAACATGACAAGAATGAGCAGCTGCATATCTTATGGTCTCTTTTTCTTGGAGAAACCTATCTCCAGCTGTGTACTATATTTTTATTTATCAGCCAATTGTAGTCTACTGTCGAATATAGGCCTCCCCAAGGATTTTTGCCTATAATTACTGAATTGGTGACGAGGATACTTCTGCCCATCCTCACTATGGACTATTTAAGTTGCGCTGTTTCAGATGGATATGACGCCATCTATCGGTTCTGGTACCTAAGTTGCTTTTTACAATACCTGGTACCCGGGAGGTAATATTCTACTCTGCCGGTACTGTACTATATACGGTGGCTATAATGATGATAATTTAAAAAATATTGCATACTTAGATAAGAACTGCATTAACTCAAAATAATAAATATCTCACAATTCTAAATACATCGCGATTAATTCGCAAATTAAAAACGAAATATCGAACCCTAATACGATCATTGTACCAGCCATTGGACGATCACTGTTGGACAAAGGCCTCCCTAAGAAAGAGGGAATTTTGCCCATAATTGCTGCGCTGGGCAATCACGCTGGTAATCGCAGGGCGCAGCTTTTGTAATGAGGATGCTGCTGCTACCCATCTCCGCCCAGAGCATTTGAACTACACTGATTCGGATGGATATACCGCAATCTGTTGGTTTTGCTATCTTAGTCACCTCTAGTGACACCTTTGCCAATACAACAAACTATTGTACTCTCGGTACCTCACGGCATAAAATGTAATCATTTACATTAATTTCGAAAGGTCTAAATAAAATTACAAGTTTGAGTTGTTAAAGTTTATATAGAAGTTTATAAGAAGTACAGCTACTTTTGCTCAGGATAAAAAAAATAATTATCATATCAGTCATAGAATGTCCACTGTTGAAAATAGGCATCCCAAAGATAGGGGGTATTATCTGTAGATATATCTGTCGATTTATCAGTTGATATATCTGTCGGTTCTTGTACCTCAGTCGCCTCTTATGTAAGATGGTAAAAAAGTACTTAAGTACTTTGTTTAGAACTGTCTAAACAATGTTCCATACAAATAGGTACCAACTCTCTCGCCGATACAATCACAAGCCATTTATTCATTTATAACTATATTTCATCTAGATGCCCTAATTTCTCGATGCCTAAAATTCGGATGGCGCATCTAAAGCAATCGATTTCCGGCATATTCGACTTTAAGCTGGAATCAAACAAGCATCCGAGCGGAACGACAGTTGGTGAATAGACATCAAACATTTAAGTGTATTAAAATGCTCTATATGTATAGTGCCATGAGGTACCGGCAGATTAGAATGGTACCTTCCATTGCACCAGGTATATACATCCGAAACAGTTTTAAAGTCATACGAATGCAATTAATTAAAGATTTTATAATCGTTGAGAGTCATGAAGTTCGTGTAAAATATTTTATAAAATATATGTAAAATCATCTAATAAAACGGGGACGCAAAGTTAGTATGAAATTTCTACAACTTAACCGGGTGAAACCGTGGGTCACTGCTAGTTATAAATAAGAGTGTTTGTTTGTTTTGAATGCTCTCTTGTTTCGATTTCTCAAGTGACCTGTATCAAATTCCTATCTGATACTTATTGATAATCTTATTTTTACGTACTTATCTGTTCCCAATCCATAGGTAGGTCAACGCTTATGAAGACAAGGGCAAAAACTAGTAACTAGAAACTATAAGTATGTTGTAGTATTATCTATAATGTAGTATATTATTATAACAAAAAAAGTATGATCGATTGTTATTAAACAAACATATATAGCCTATAAACCAGTAGAAATACCTTTACCAAGCTAGCAATAACGTGAAGTTCCAGTAAAACTAGCGAACTCTCACTCTAAAACCTAACTTATATCCATAAAACCGTGGCTGTTAAATCCATGTTACTGAATACAATTGGAGACTACTTGGCCCCGAGCTATAAAACTGGCTAATCAGACGGGACGCTGTAGAGTATATGACAACTGTATCCGAAACTAGCAGAATATCCGAAATAAAAACATACCGCCATGAGGTAAACCTTATACAAAGGTTGCATTAATACCTCACTCTAAACTATTTCTATATTTTACATGCCTATATTATTGTATAAATATACGTCCAAAAAGAAATAACGTATACCCAGAAACAGAACAAATACATGTCATCATCATTCCAGTCATTAATATCCCACTGCTGGACATAGGCCTCTCCAAGAAAGGATATTTCTTGCAAATAATTGCCACGCTGGGCAAGCATGTTGGCAGAGCGCAGCTATCGCGACGGAGATGCTACTGCCCATCCTTGCTCTGAGCTGAACTGTTTCAGATGGATATACCGCCGTCTGTCAGTTCTGGTACCTTGGTCACCGCTTGCGACACCTGTTGCAATGGGAGGTACTTTTCCGGTACCTCACTGCTTGTTTATATACATATATTCATTATATAAAAACATACATTCATCATATAAAATAATATATCTATAAATACATAAACAAGTTAATAAATCAATTGCGTCGAAATCTCATACATCAACTTTACACCAAGATAAGTCGTTTAAAGCACGCGGACAGTTACGGATATAAATATTAACTGGGTGGGGATTGCACTCATGACCTCGCGCACAAGACGATGATGACCTGATGGTGTCAAAGACACATGCAAATAACCAATATCGCCACATTAATTAATCACATTTTTTCTTATCCGGATCCGAGTTGCTACATCCGGAACATCCCTTCTAATCAGGCACATAAAGCTGTATAGATAGCTGGATTTAATTAGAGGACGCGTCATACAGGAACGCTCAGCGCCTTATTTGTCTGCGGTTACAACTTTGTTTTCTAGTTTTCAAGGTGATAACGGAACTCGGATGGAAATTCTGTCGCAGTGGGTATTGGATTTTAAACGAGATGGTATTGTTCAATTAATCTTTTGGTGGTTGAATATCGTTTTTGTTTTAACAGAAATGAGAGTTAGTTGATTGTTTGTTTACATTATGCTTTATTTGAACTGCCTTTATTAATTCAGCTATACATTTGGTTTGAAATTTAGGTATTACATTGGTTAATAGTAATAAACCAATCATAAACCTAAACGACTTTAGAGGATTTGTAAATTTAAATTTGCTTTTAATATTTATAAAACTAAGTCGACAAACAATCAAATCGTCTGCGTGATATTGAGTGTCACCTAGATTATTAGATTTATTATTAAAAAGTATTTAATTCGTCTCAAGCATCAGACGGGAATATGCATATTTTCCATGCTTGATAACTGAACTACACTTGTGATGTCATAGTGTCTGAAAAGGTCTCGGTATTTTCGGATCACATTTTGAGTGATTATGTTTTGATAATGTCAAATACCGAGAGGTACCGGCACAATAGAATAGTACCTACCTCTGTATCAGGTGTTGTAAGAGGCGATTTCTTCTTAGTTGCCTTTCACGACTAGTGGTACAGGGGAGGTATTTTTTTACTCCGCCGGTAAACCACGTCTGCTAACTAAATAATACAATAAAATCAAAATGAGACAAATAATAGATTGTTCAAAAAACATATTATTTTAAATTCAAGAGGGCTTACCTTTTTCAAATCAAATTTCATTGTTTAAACTCCAACAATTTGATATGATACGCATGCATTCCCCGAAGTATATTAAGAAAACTTTTCATATTTAGCAAAGAAAATTTTCGAAAGCCAAAACTTGGCAGCCGTTCGAAAAGGTATGAAACTTATCTCATAATTTGTATTCTATATCTCATTACTCGGGTCCGTATCGAAGGAGACTTGGCACAGCGCTGCATGCTTATTATTTCGCCGGCTAATAACAATATTGAAAGATAACTTGATGGTACATTTTTTATTTTAAAAACATTTCTGCTTCTTTAACTCTTGCGTTTTGTATTAAAATGTTGGATGGAACAACGATATTTAGTGTAAAATTACAGAAATACTCTTCCAAATACTATCTACAAGATATAAGCTTCTTCATCTGAAAGATGTGAATTAAAATATATAATTAAAACTTATAGGCCCTAAATCATTTCAATATGTGAGACAATATTCACACACATTGCTTAACCCTAAAGAATTCTTTCTATTTGGAATAAAAAAAATAAAGTGCTGTAAACGCTAAGAAGGAACTTAATACTTTTGTGTCGGTGCGGGATTTGACTAGGTACTTTTACGGTACTCATTACTAATTCCGCTGAATTTATTTTGCATCAATTAAAACTTGGTGACCAGTTTTTGCATTACCTAATAATCTCTCACCATCTGAAGCAGCAACAGTGATTATATAAATTAGCTCGTTCATTTATATACACGTAAAATAATACTTTTATAATTTTGAAAATAATATTTTACGCATGTTTCATGACTATAGGTGTTTAATCTTTATACTGAATTTCATTCGAATAACTCCAAAAGAATTAAGGTTTCATACTAAATTTACACCCACGTTTTACCCATTTAGGGGGATTTTTAAAAATCGCATCGCAATTTTTTTCAGTACATATATTTTCTTTCCTCAGTAATCTATCAATATGGTAAACTTGCAGGTTTGGCATCAAATACAGCTTGTCAATTTCCAGATAGACTGATAGACAAACTTTTCTATTTGTAATATTAATATGCATTATTTCTTACTATATTTAAACCTATTTATATATTTAAGTTAATAATCTTAGGCTTAATACCTTAACTGCAAACCATAAACGATGAGAGTACAGCCACAAATGATAGAGCATGTTTGATTTCTAATAAGCGTATATCTACCTCCTTTTCTATATATGTAAATATCAAACATTTTCCAGCGAGCTAAATAGAAGTACCTCACTTTTATATTCACCCAATCATAACTCACTCGAAGCCACAGAGTTAATGCGAAAGGTAATACGAATTGAAAGTGAATCCCCGACCAACCGTAGCGACGGCAGGCAATAACCTTCCACTGAGAACCGCTCTCATTATCCCAGATAGGGTATATATATATATATATCAATTTTCTTTGCTTAGACGGGCGACTCTTGTCACAAATAGCCTCATCTATATTATTATTATTAAAAGAAATGATTACTATTTTTATTTTGTAATGAAAAGACTCAAAGAATGCTGAACTAAATTTAAAATTTATTTTCCTAGTAGAAACGCTATATTTGTCTGGAGGCACAGAACATAAGCTCTATTATATTTACATTAAAAAATAGATAACCCTGCTTAAAAAGGAAATATATAAATGGGATGTATTTCTGTACGTTTGAACCAAATTAATTCACAAGCTACTTGACAGAAATCAAAAACTCATTAACTAATATAATTTTACATTACAAAGTAAAAAGTAACATAATGATATATAGAACATGTAGGCACTGATAAATGTTTGTTTTTATTAAGAGATTATCTTGGATTTTCAATAAAAAAATGACTTGCAAGTTTAATTTGGTTTCGTGTTGTGCATGGTGTTGATTTTAGAATAGTTATTGATTTTCTGAGGGATTAACACTTATTGTAAACATGTCAGTAATACAAGTCAATGATGATCATTTTTCAGCATAAGTTTCTATTAAATAATTTAGGTATTTATGTTGATGCACATTCTAAAAAAAATCTTAATTTAAATGATAACTACAAAGCTAATTACATGCTGCACACTTAACCCAGATTCCTCCTTTCAAATGCACAGTTCTAGTTAGATAGAAAAAATATTGCATCCTTAACCAGCATTCATGATAGCAGTAACACTCAAATGAGAATATTCTCATTACCCCACACAAAGACCATCGATTTTCTTATACGTGCTCTTTAGACGGACGACATAGTTCAACATGTTGAAAAAATGTACCAAAAATATCATCATCATCATATCAGCCATAAAAAGGCCACTGTCGGATTTAGGCCTCCCTAAGATAAAGGGATTTTTGCGTATATGTGGTGGCAGAGCGCAACTTGGTGACGAGGATACTTCTGCCCATCCTCACTGTGGACTAAATATAGTTGCACTGTTTCGGATGGATAAACTGCCATCTATCAGTTCTGGTACCTTAGTCGCCTTTTACGATACCTGGTACAGAAGTAGGTACTATTCTATACTGCCGGTACTACACGGCTAACCTAACGTACTACTAACTAACGTACTAAATAAATAATAGTATGAAAAAGCAAATACATTGTTCGATTATTCCAGTATTCATTCAACACTGATAAAATCAACACTTCGTAAATGAATTGAATATAAATTTGAAATAACCTCGCTGCTATTAAAATAAATGTAATAGGCATAACCAATTAATATTAAACGCGAAAAACATTTTTGAAACGACCATAGCGTGCGAGTATTTGCCAGTCAGCTCAATGAAACGTGACATTCATGTGTTTCACGAACAAACAATTGTAAGCACCACGCAAATCAGTCTACGTCAACACATGGACAATTAGTGTTCACCAAATTTAAACACGTGCTACACTTTTTTAAATGCAAGAAATAATGACAATAGAACTGTCAATTATCTCGGTTTTAATAAATCTATTTCCACATTTCATATTCACCATCATCAACATATTAGCCGTAAGATGATTTCCAGTAGGATATCACATGTGGTGATGTCTGGGCATAACGGATGATAATGTTTACATGCAGTGAAATCCTAAGGTTCTAATAAAATTTTCTTTGTATCATATGGTTATACATCTTACACTGTATGATGTATCATTTTATTTTAGATTACTGGGGTAGTTTACGAAAAATAACTTCACTTATACACATATTTTTAACATGATTGCATAGATCTTCGTCAATTTTGAGAACTGTTCTCGCAAGGTAATTAGATTTGATTCACAAGTTGGTATTTTATATTCATCTGCGGATCCATATATGCCGGGCCCGCAGATGGTAGTAATCCTAGATTGAACGCCAAGGTTTGTGGTCACGATCTCTTTTGACTCAATTGTATAATGTCCTAAGTATATAGTACTAAGTATAAGATAGTCTGATGGCATAAGTGCATATAAGTGTCTAATCTAAGAGTCAATTAATCTGAGAAGTTGTGCGAGTTTTTTAAAGTTAAAAGTTTATCTCGTACCAAACAAAAATTGTACAAAGTTAAATAATCCTAAGCAGTTTAAGGTAATTTAATTAACATCCATCAATACTATGTTACATTGCAAAAAAGTTGAAAAAGAAAACAAATGCCTTCTCGATAATAGGCTCAATTTTTGTATCTAAACCCCACTTTGTCGCAAGCCTACCTGCCTCTTCGGGCCCCTCACGGAAAGACTCTCAAGTTCAAATGCTACTTTTTACAGCTCACGAGTCGACTTGGTCAACTAGGGCCTTTGTTTTAGTAAACAAAAGAGGAGCCGAACAAAAGCCACGTATACCTTAACAGCTGTTATAGTTAATGTTTATGGTGAAGTTAGAACTGCACTATAGATATGAAAACATTGCAAGTTTTTGTTTGCGATAACAATAGCTGAATAAAAAGTTTGGTTTTAGGTTTAACGCAGTATACTGCGCGTAAAAGCAAAAATCTTTGATTATCGCACCAAGACAAGAAAAAAAATATGTATGAAGTGTTTGTTGTACTTGGATCAAAGAAACATATTTTACTTGACTGCTGCTATGACTGATCGGACAGAAGACTGCGGTATTTATTATTTCAATATATACGTGTGTATTTTGTAAAAAAATAATTGTATTTTTATTTACTTATTTATTGGTATGTCATTTTATGTTTAAATGGACATAATATAGTATTAGTATTTAATTTACTTTTATTTTATGACATAGTAGTATACATCAAACTGTCTTATCACATTTATTTCGTTTATTATATACTGTAAAAGCGATGAGGCCACCAATTGTATTGTAATATAAATTTATTTATAAGTTTTATTTATATTTCTATAATTTTCTGTGTACAATAAAGAATATATTATTATTATTATTAACAGATTAATTAGATACACCTGTTATTTATTAGTATTTATATTATCACATATAAAAAGTTTTCATTGATTAAGGCACTATAATCGACCAATCTTATTAAGCTTAGTGTCTCAATTGATATTCATCACCATCATATCAGCCATTAGAAGTTCACTTCTGGAGATAGGCCTTCCCAAGAAAGAGGGAATTTTACTTATAAATACCATGCTGGGACAACTTGTTGGCAATCGCAGAGCGCAGCTTTTGAAACGGTAAAGCTGCCGCCAATCCCCGCACTGTGCATTTGAGCTATATCGCCATCTGTCGGTTCTGGTTCCTTCATCATCTCTTACAACACCTCGTGCAGGAGGAGGTATGATTTTACTCTGCCGTTACCTTACGGAGGTATGATTTTACTAATTTGACATTACTTTCTACTCATATATATATATATATATATATACGTAATAAAAAAACTAGTAAAACGAACACTAGAAAAATAACATTTGTAAAACATTAATGCTTCTCAACTGAAATGTCTACTGAACATTAACATTTACTCAATTAGTTATAGTATATCACGTTTTAGTTCGCTACATTCACCACGAATGTTAGTATATTCTTATAACAAACAAAAATAACTGCAAAATCAATCGCGCTTTTCGATTCAACACCCTAGTCCAAAGCAAAATTCAAACGTTTTATTCAGCAAATAGATAGCTTATTGTGATTCGATATTGCTTCCCATAAAGTAGCAAACGAGCGAAATAATATCGCAATTGAAATCTAAACTACAGCCGATTGCTGAGCACATTTCAGTGGTAACGCTTAAAATTAATGTCAGTTGGCTGTTAACACGCCATTAAACAGGAGAGGTTAAGTTGTATTAAATGGGTTTTGTAGTAGCGAGCATTCGAACTAACGTATTGAGTAATAAAAAAAATTACCATACACGCGATTTAAAATAAAGTGACAATTTAAAAGAGGGCCGAGGTTCGTGCCTTAGAGAAGCTTTTAATAGAACGTCATCTCGTAATTCCTGAGGAGGCGATCTTATGTAGTCAAAACTTGATCAATTCACGGCCTTGTAAAGCTGGGCATTTTGTTAAAAGGGTTAAAATAGATACTTTGTGTAATAGCTCATAAGATATATTCTTGATTTATTAATAAAAGACTGAAACAATCTCAATAAAAACAACCAATTTAAGAGAGACATGTAATGTAAAAATAGGTATGACAACCAATAAAACACAGCAAAATATGAAATGCACAATTTCAACGGTATCGGAAGGCAATATCAAAAAGAGAACAAACATTTCCATAGTTGTCTGTCATAGTCTATTGCAGGAAACAATCGTACATTGCCGCACTATCAATGTCGTCAAAGGCCGTCCTATTCCTATCACGTCCGAATGTACTACATCATGACAACAGTTGCAAACAAGTTGCGTTTAATTGCAATACTATCAGGCTTCCAACAGTTTAGTTCAACAATTTGTTCGTGTTATCGCAATGTTTGATGGTTTAGTGGAATTCGAAATGAGTACCGATAGGCTTTGTGGAGTAGATAGAAGTGTGCTGAAATGGAATAGGTTTTTGTTCATTAATTACTGTGTACGCTTATCGCTCTAACGCGGTATTGCGTTTGGTGTTTTTTTTTCACTTGCTGTTCTAGTTCAATGAATTATGAAATTCAAATCTAATTTGATTGTTGTGTTCATACAAAACTAACAGTGCAACAAAACTTAACAGGCCCAATAGATGGCACTATCATTTTGTTTCCCAGGCGTCGTGGGTTCGATCCCTTCCCAGGAGAAATATTTGTGTGTTCTGTGTCCATACACAAGGTCTCTTGTGTCTTATGTTCTTAAATAATTGTTCATATATCTTATTTACATACCAACAAATTAAATAAATTGTTAAGATATAGCTAACTAATACTTTGGAATTTTTTTAATTTTTTATCAGAAAAATTCCTTATATTTATTTTGTGCCATTAATATTCAAGTACCTGTATAGTTTTAACCCTTCAATATTACATAGTTTATTTAATGTATGTAAGGTACACCTCAAACTACGTATTCTATTTAAGCACTTCACATCATGTGTTATAATTTAAAATTCCCATAAAGTATTTTAAAACTTGGCGTATAAGAGTAAATAAGTAGAATCTGAAATGTTCAATCTTCTGCATTGAAATCAGAAGGAGCCTTTTTACTCTCGACTATAAAAAAACTCTGTGCAAAAGTATGCACAATTTCAAGAAGATTGATTTAGTAGAAAAAATAAGAAGAGATATCATCATCATCATCATATCAGCCATTGGAAGTTCACTGCTGGACATAAGCCTCCCTAAGAAACGAGAAAATTTGCCCATAATTGCCGCGCTGGACAAGGCAACCGCAGAGCGCAGCTTTTCGCCCATTCTCACCCTATGCATTTGAGCTACACTGGCTCGAATGAATATACCTTTATCTGTCTGTTCAGGTACCTTAGCCGCCTCTTACGACAGCTGGTATAGAGGGAGGTACTCTTCTACTCTGCCGGTACATTACGTCACACTGGTTAAAGTTACATATAATTTTTAAGTCATAGTTTTAAGTCATAATTTGATTGACAATACAGTAGTGATACCCTTGTAAAATTCCGAGTGTCTATAGGCTACAGTAACGCTTACTATCACGCGGACTGTACGCTTTTTGTTTGACGACCTAGTCTAATAAAAAATCAAATAACCAGATCTCGAAAATCGGAAATTGATACTAAACAAAATTGAGATGTATTGTTGTACTATCACCGTTCGATTTATGTAATCTCGATAGCAGTGCTAAACGCACTTTTGAGCTGTTCAATGATTTTCTATGATATTATTCCAAAACTATAATTTACTCAGTTGCAGTAGCGTTTCGAAGTTTAATCGCAACAGCCCAATCTCCCGACATCGTTAACGAACTGTTCAGGGCAACAATTAGTCCATGATACCACGACGCTGATTGTTTGGTGGGCAACTGCTAACTAGGGCTTAAGTTGAACTATTGAATGCGTGGCCAACAGATTGTTATAGCAGAGATCGTAGTGAGGTATTATTGTATTTTTTTTTTACGTAATCGCCATGAATGCTTATAGTCAATGTGTTAAGAGTGATGACTGTTTTTTGTATTCAAGAAGTATCTAGTATGTGTCTTTATAGCTATTAAATGAAACATAAATATTTATAATTTTATGTGTTAAAGGATGAAATTTGAATTAAGAAATTTGGAGAACAATAGAGCTTCATAAGAATAAACCACAAAGGGCATATTATCGATGATATTTCAATACCGCGTATGTATCTTAAGTTAATAAGGTCCATTTTTTCCAATTGAATTTTCAACTTTATTCACAATTGCTACTTACGCGGTATTGCGCTACCATTGATGTTATGGGTCCGATGCGCCTCGAGTGATCTCTATAAAAAATGTACCTACATATCGTGATTATCGTAAGAAATGAGGTATCTTTATCTTGTTTGTTGCCCATACTATGTTCTATCTACTCGTACTGAAAAAAGGAACGAAACATTTTTTCCCCGTACAATTTATCAACAATTTTTGTTTCAATGTTATTTGTATCCGCAGACCGTAATGCTCACTAACTTCTCTTCATATGTGGAGCTCTTGATTTTTTTATGTGTTTAATGAGGTTGTTTTCATTATTTTATTGAGTTTATATTATTAAACCACCATTTGAACTAAGGATTAAATAAATAAGAACTAAATTAGGATTAATTTAGTTAGATTTAATACTAAAAAAAAATCCAAAGTATATTTCAAAAATCTATCTTTGAATTTATCATTGATATATTTTACAATACAAATAAAGTTTAAATATACAATTAAAATAAACTTATATTATCTTACATATAGTAAAATCAAGTAATTTTGTAACTTAAAAAAGACACGCTCTTTTAAAATTCTTATATCTAATCTTGTTGACAAAGCGTTAAACAAATGAGCGTAAAGTTAAATGAACCGCGTTTTAAGTCGTCAAAAGGCAGTTACGTCTCATGATCGCGTACCATACATGTGAGAAAATACCTCAATGAAAATGTAACTTTAAACAGCTTGACAGTTGAATTTAAAGTCTAAAGTTGCTGAATTTTTACATGTGCTGCTCTTAAAATTCTTCTCACGAAGCTTGTATTTGTTAGAAAAGATTTATAGACGAAGTGAAAAAAGTTTTCTTGAAATAATTTATGATATTCGACAATTACGTCAGTTTGATATTTTTTCTTTAATAATTATTTTTATATCAAAAAGAATATAATAAATATTATAAAACACAAAAAGTATGCTTTTCGGTAAAATCGGTAATTCGGTAAATCAAGGTTCTATTATACTTATATATTATATCTATTATCTTTCCACGCAAAAAAATCTAACACTGTATTTAATGATATAACAGTATGTACATTTAAGTGTGTTATTTTGAAAGTAAACTTGTAAACTGACTTAACATCAAAGTAACTATATAAAAGTAAGTTAACATCTAAATATAAATGCAAACTAAAAATATAAATAACATTATAAATAGATAGATAAAAATCACAAACACAACCGCAAGGAACTTGAAACCCTTTTTGTTTACAAAATTTAATTAACATAATTTTAGAAGAAACGTTGTTAAACCGTAAGCAAAAAGGATTTCAAAAACTACGACTTAATAATCTTCAAAATGAGAATGAAGATTCAAAAACAACTATGACTTAATAATCTTCGAAATTAGAATGAAGGTTTAAAAAAAGAACTACGACTTAATAATCTACGAAATGTAAAAGACATTTTTTTCGGCATTGAAACAATTCAGAGCAGTATAGGTGGATTTAGGATTCAGGAGCCGTTTCCTCAGTTTTACACTTGGTTACACTTAGGCACACCTACAAAGGTCACGTTAAGATAAGAAATATATTTTTGCAAATATGCGAGCAACATTTTTATTTAGAAAATTGCAGGACTCCTTTTACGTCACTTCAAAGAAGAGATTTTTACATTTTCTCTTAAAAATGAAAGTCTTTGTAAAATACAGTGAGATCAGTGTTCACCCAAGCTGAAAATAAGATGTATATTGTCTGATTTGCAACCAATTTTTTTCATAAAGTAATTTAAAGAAAAAATTTGGTATAAAACTTCTTCAAATAAATTTTAACAAATCTCACAATAATACTCTACTAACGTTGAACTGAATAAATAATGAATAGATATCATTCATAATTTTGTCAGGTCTGTAAAAGACAAATGTATCCATGCATATAATGCACATAATACAAATAAAGAAAACTCATTAATTCTTTATTTCGTGCTCATATAAAATCGACATATTTCCTAGTATGTGCCATTCCATGATCAATGAAGAATTAGCATAAATCGTCGACATGAAATGTAAATAATACTTTATAATAACAGTAAATTGTACTATTGACGGGAAACACTCTCAATAGCTTGGTAATAAAGATGAAATTCTCTATTAGAAATGCTTAACAATCCTGCGAACACCGCCTTTTAATTAAGCGAATGATAATTAGTTGCCCATACCATTTTTATGGTACATTTTACTGCTACAGTTCCTTACCGATACAGCTTGCAATTATCGTTAAAAGAAACTACCCACCACTAAGCGAATAATACACCCGTTCCGGATTATGGCTCGGGAGTTACTTTGCTTAACGCCCCTTTTAAAGGAACTTTCATATTTTTCTATTGTAGCCGTCCTTTCAAATTTTTATCTCGGATAGTCAGTGATTGCTCGGAATCTTGGGAAAGTGTGTTAACTGCGTCATTTAGCGGCGCGCCAGAAAACTTGCCTTGAAATTTCATATTTTCACCTTGCCTACCCTTTATTCCGTTGAAATTTAAAATAGATTTGTATTTTTTTATGGTTAGTCGATAGTCATTATGTTCAAAGTTATCGTTAATGATGCTGCAAGAAGTTGTGTCAAACTCTGTTAAGTATTACAAAAGATAAAGCAACTTTTTAAAATAGTGTTAAAATAAATTATATATTCGCCGTTCATTTAATCAATTTATTATATTTTGATTATGTTTCGATCAAATGCATAAAACATGATTTAATTGTAATATTTATCTAACATCAAACATTAGTTCGTTAGCCAGTTAACAAGATGATCAAAAGGGATCTGTGCTACAACAACACATTAAAGCAAGCAGCTAAACAGTAGTCCCTAGTCTGTCTACTAAATAGCTTATGTTACAAAAAAATAAAAATCTCTATTAGTTTAAATTTCTTGACATCGCTCCAGTATTTATTGAGTTTACAAACGTAAGAAAACATAATTCCCGTTTACATATTTATATTTTTTGTAGGGTTTTAATTTTTTTTAAATTTAACTTATTCAGAATTATGTAGCTTGTTATCAGTAAAAAAGAGTTTTTAGGGTCATTTAAGTAGGTTATGAGCCTATTTATTAAAAAAAAATAATAAATAAAATTTGCAAACAGGTGTAAATCATTTTTATCTTGATTATTTTAGTATAGATGATACAATTACAATTTAGTGAATCAATATGGTTGGAACATGAGAAAAGGATAATTGAAAGTGGAATGACTGTAAAAATACTAAGAGCGGAAATACAAGATATAACAAAGTTAAGGACAAAAGTATGTACGCCCGTAAGTATGTATGCCCATAAGTATGTATGCCCATAAGTATGTATACACATAAGTATGTATGCCCATAAGTATGTATGCCCATAAGTATGTATGCACAAATTAGTGCCCATACACAGAATCTGAAAACACCGTTACAAATTCTTTGTGGTTAGTGAAATAGTTGCCTAGTTAAGCTGTAATGGATCTACACTGAAACCCATTACATCACAGTCGGCCTGTTTAGAGCGGATGCAGAGACTGGCCCGCGTCCGGCGGCGGCTGGGAAGTGGCAGCGTTCAGACCGCCCATTGTTTGTGCCCGCTGCGACATGCGTGGAATCAGAGCTATTTTCGCTCTGAAAGAGGCATTAAATGTACATGAGAATGTGTGTTTTGAAATGCATTTCGTATTAAGAATCTAAAGATGTTCGTAATCCTATTATTCTCGCAATTATATTAATTTCACTTAAAGATTAAACATTATTGTCATCATTATTTGCAATAAATATTAAATCAATTTCCCTTAAATTTTATAACTTTATTTTTACATTTTAATGGAATGCTGTATAGAGCAATGTTATAAAGGATAATATATTCCGGTAAGAAATAGTTCTGTATTTCATAAATAGCCTGTTTTTTTGTAATATGTAAAAGATTGTATTGTACCTTCTTCTGCACCAGGTATCGTAAGAGGTGACTAAGAAACCAGAACCGGCAGATAGCAGTAAATCCATCCAAAAACATGGCGCTTAATTGCCCGGGCTAGAGATGGGCAGCAGCATCCCCATAACGAGAGCTGTGCTCTGCGATTGCCAACATGTTTGCCCAGCGCGGAAATTATGTGCATAACTGCTCCTATCTAAGGAAAGATTACATCCAGCAGTGGACTGTCGATGGCTGACATCGGGATGTATAAAATAAAAAAATAAATACCATGCGTTTTTCTTAGGAGATAAATATGTTATACTGCCGATGTATTCATCAATACTACTTTGATATAAATTTAGTATATTCAATTGTTTGTCTCGTAAGGCACTTAAATATAATATCACATCGCATATCTTTGACCTTTTCGGATTTTTTTACACTACTATATGTATTCGTTATAAATATAAACTTTTTCCTTAAATAATTCTGTCCTTTGTTAAAAACTGCATTAAAATCTGTAAAGTAGATAAGTATAAACATATAAGTGAACGCCACTTAATTTAAATACTATATTAAGATGTAGTAAGATACAAGAAAAACGTTGTCATTTTTATCTCTGCATCTCCTCTTTACATTGATATTTAGTAGCTTAATCAAAACATTAAATATAACAACGGTAAAATCATATCAAGACAATCAAAACACTAGAAATATTTAGCATTTAATTCTACTTACAAAAAACCTTTTAAGAGGACTTCACCAAAACTTGGATCACAGAGCCAGCATCTCATTTGGTGTTTTAATTAATCTAACGAGCTGAGTTTCTGAAATTCTACGATACTCCACTGTTTTCAACGTGTGAAATGCACCGTACTTTTACGTGCACCGTAGATAAAAGAGTAGCTGTAACTAAGACAAAAACTGCGACGGTTTACGTGAACATTTCTGTAATAAACGACCTAAAAACAATACAATATGACAGTTTTAAACCTGCCCTCATAAACAGTAGGTTAATGTGCGGTTTTTGCTGCGCGAATATCCGCGGTAGTATTGTCTGAAGCGTCACAAAAGGTATCATTCGTTTAGTTATTCTGCTTTCTTGTTTGGGCTCTGTGGTAATATAATGTTATATGCCAAGTTTTAGTTAACCCGCTTTTAGAGTTTCTGTTAAAAAGAAGTACCATGTGCAACAATAGGCTTATTATTTACACCATATTTGTTCGTGAGGTACCGGCAGAATAAAATAGTACCTCACATTGGACCAGGTGATGTAAAAGGCGGCTAAGGTACCAGAACTGATAGATGGCGGAATATTCAACTGAAATAGAGCAGCTCAATGCAGGATGGGCATTAGGAGCAGCATCCCCATCGCGATAGCTGTGCTCTTTGATTGCCAACACGCTTGCCCAGCGTGGCAATTATAGGCAAAACACTTTCTTTCTTGGAGAGGCTTATGTCCAGCAGTGGACTTCCAATGGCTGGTATGATGATACTTTTTATATATGTTGTTGTTGATGTGCCAAATATTGAAAGAATCTTTTATGTTAAACATATTTGGTAGGCTCGATGGTGCAAATAGTAGAGATCTTATTTTGGACGCCAAAGCTAAAATGGCAGTGGGCGATCAAATAGTTCAACGAGCCGATGGCAGATCGAGGAGAAAGGTTCTGCTAAGTAGCAGCCACGTAATGCAGCCTGGGACGACCACTGTAGTCTCAATGGACGGTCAACCTGATAAAGTTTCAGCACTAAACCCGACGCTGTGGCGTCTAGCAGTGAACTAATGTAGGCTAATATGATGATGATGATGGTTATTTTTTTTAATTTTGATCGCCTATCATTGTAATTATATGAAGAAATAAATTTAAACATTGTAATCGAAATATTTTTAATTTTTTTATTTGAAGAAAGTAAGATAGATAAAACGAAAGTTCGTGCTCAATCACTGAGATATTTTTATCGGTGTTTATATTTAAGTGATAATATAAATATAAAACTTTATAAAATTTGTATATAATTAGTCGTATGAAAAAGTATTCAGACAACATCTCATACATTGACCTGACTTTGTGTTAAGTCGCTTAAGGCGCTTGTGCTGTGCTTATGTCTGTAACACAATCACAAACATAATTCTTAAAAACAAATTTTTAACACCCAGACATAAGACAAACGTAAATATCATCATATAAATATATGTCCAGGGATTCCTGGCGCATAAGATAGGATCACTACCATCTGCGCAATCGGATCTGCCATGAGATACTGGTTCAGTAGATAGTACCTACCTTTTAGGTGTCAAAAAAGGTGACTGAGGTATCGTAACCGATAGATGGCGGTATATTTGTCTGAAAAAATGTAGTTCAAATGCAAATGGCGGCGATGCATTGCAGCATCTACGTCATATAAGGCAATCATCACCAAAATTTCACTTTTTCAGAATTAATATGTCCCAAAGTGGATGCTACTATGTTTATTTATTGTAGCAATTATGGGAATTTTTGGGGGAGTATAGGCCTCTCCGAAAAAAGGGGAGATAGCCCAACAGTGGTCGTCCAACGGTCGATATAATGGAATAACAATTGAAAATGTGAGCTTACGTCATATTTACGTTTATATCCGAATTTGGTCATACCGACCACCACGCCCATTTATTCAAATTTATCAAGCATTTTCTTATTTATGTTACCGAGATAATAAAAACTTGGACGTCCCGCTTCGTTTCGCAAATCTGTTTTCTCTTTGAATTCGAGTTCAACCTTAGCAGAAGTACTTTTCAATTACGTTAATACTTTACAAAGAAATTCTTTTGTTCAACTTGGCGATAGAAGTTAGTTGAAAAGATCTCTTTGCTTTATATTTAATACAATATAGTCTAATGAGCAGATTGTACGTCGTTTAAATAATATCAATAATGTATTAATTGGTAGTACCAATCAAATGATTTATTTTTTTAATCTATCTTAATTGAATTCATATTTATTGAGTGTAACATTTTTTCTTTACTTAACTACCGAACTAGATCACAATATTTGCAGGATTCAAAAACAGTCTCAAATTTGTAAAACAGTGTAATTCCAGAAATAAAGTATACCAATTGTACTAAAATATCATTTATACATCAATAAACTTTAGACGTATGTCAGTAATACCAAATAAAAGAGAGTAAATTTTACAATCATAGATCTGAAGTTAAAAGGAGTGACTTCGCTCTTTTTGTTATTTAAAATTTTTAAGAGAACTTGAACGCTGCTCTCTGTACAAATAAAGTTATACATACACTAGCTAAAATGTTCTTATTGTATTTGCCTTATGATGAGTTCCAATCTACCACACTTTTATAAAGTAGGAATTCTCTTATCTAGGCCACAAAAAAAGAACAAGCAAAAAATACCAATGCCCAGATTTTACCTGCAAACTCCACAACAGCGATGTGTTAAAAAACAGTCTTCACATTATCTGAGACGTTGGGTCAACGAGGAGCAAATGGAATGGCTTTGTATCTATTTAACACCCTAGTATTTATATGTAAGTAACTCTTAACTCTAATCTAACCGATGTATTTGACAACAGTACCCCTCAGATGTCATGGCAACAATATAGTCTAATGAGCAGATTGTACGATTAATATATCTTAATTGAATTCATATTTATTGAGTGTAATATTTTTTGTTTATTAAACTACCAAACTAGATCACAATATTTGCAGGATTCAAAAACAGTCTCGACTTAAACGACAGATAACGGCATACCCACCAAGAAAAATAGAGCTTAAAAGTAATTAAGCGGTAATGGGCAGCAGCATTCGCATCGTGAAGCTGCAGTCTGATGATGTAATTGTTACCACGCCAAATGTTCCCTTTCTATTCTATTGCAGCTATGATGACTCTAAACAAATATATATGAAGAAGTTGCAGTCAGACATCTGATACACGACTATTCGAAAATCGTCTCAATTTGTATGATATTTTTTGTTTTTTAGTCCAGTTGGACAAATAAGCGTACAGTCTACGTGATAGTAAGCGTTACCGCAGCCTCTAGACGCTTATAATATTAAAAATATATCTCTAGCGTATCACCAACCTTGTGACTTGAAGATATTATGTTACATTATCGAGTGATTTTCTCTCTCAATAATGCTTTCCTCGTCCTAAAAACCGAAACACAGCAATTCGAGCACTAATTTTTGATAGTAGAAATAAGTGAGAGTGATGACGAAAGAGACTAATGCAGATGACTTTTAAGTTAAGTCTGCCTCGGATTTAATTGTTTGTTTAATAATTTTTCAACCTAAACTTACCGTATCGATAAAATTACTACTTTAAATTTGTGACTAATGTGTGACGTTTTGTTTTTAAATATTATTACGGGAACGTGCAGAAGAAGCAATATTTCATTATATATTCAAAAATAACTTTATAAAGATATATACGCAAACTAAGTCGAGTAAGGCTGCCACTATGATGAACTCTCTTGAGATTGAAGTCTAGCGACCTATGGTTAATACTTAAGTATGGATTCTTACAGCGAGGAAGGTCGAGAGAGAGGTTAATTTACGAAGCTTAATCACAGAGTTTGAGGTTCCAGCTAGAATTCTGAAGAGGTGTAACTACTATCTTAGTTACTGGGGGTATCCATAAAGGAAGCCCGCTCGGCGCAATGAAAACGTTATTACGAAGCCATAGAACTCGCGATACGTGCATAAAATTTGTACTGCAAGCTAATTTTATATATATATATTTGTTTCGAAATGTGAGCAGTGTTCAATCAAAATAGAAATATATGCATATGATCTACAATTTGGTACAAGTGTTTACTTAAAAATGTGTATTTTTTTTATACATTCCCACAACATCTTATACATTGACTGGACTCCGAGGTAAGTCCCTTGAAGCACTTGTATTACGGACGCTAGAAAGACAACTGAAAAATCACATACATATAAATACACTTACTATACTATACATATACTTAAATACACATATACTTAAATACACATATTCATTACCCAGACGCAGAACAAACACAAATATCATAAATATTTGCTCTGGGTGGGAATCGAACCCACGACGCATGATACGCGCACAAAATAGGATCATTATCATCTGCGTCATCAGGCCTATCAAAATTTTATTGCTAATGAACTATTTATATTAGACGTCGACTTCGACTATTTATATTCTAATTATTAATAACTACACAGTAAAGCTTGCTACAGTTAGCCGTGAGGTACCGGCAGGGTAGAATAGTACCTCCCCCTGTACCAGGTGTCGTAAGAGACGACTAAGGTACCAAAAACGGTATATCCATGCAAAAAAGTCAGCTCACATGTACAGGGTGAGGATGTGCAGCAGCTTCCACGTCGCAAAGCTGCGCTGTGTGATTTTCAACTCGCTTGCCCAGCGCGGCAATTATGGGTAACATACCCCCTTTCTTGGAGACGCCTATGTCCAACAGTGAACTTTAGTTTTGGGGCTGTAATCTGAAGACAATGAGATTTAACCCTTAATCTCAAATATAGCTCAAGTTTTGTTTTACGACACTACAAAATTAGCCCTCACGTAGCGAACATGAAGTTATTCAGCAGAACAATAAGTGTAATGCTGTGTTTCGCTAGTTTTATGGCCACAACTCACCTGAAATGACACAAAGTTCGCTAACAAGACAATAAAGCAGGGATAACCCAGCGGCCTAGCGGAAGCGTTTGTTAGTACTTCACACGCCGCTCTGGTCGGAACCATGGATTGTTGTTGTACGACAGAAGTTAGTTTTTGTGAGACCCATATTGTATTGAGTTTGAATGCGAAACAGAACCACGTAATTCACTTGTTTCTTTGTATACTATCTAATACACGAACTTTGACGGTCTAGTTAGTGTCGTTGGCTCCGTACTGGAACAATGACCTAGATGCGACCGTTTAGGAATTCTTTTTTAATAGAATTGATGCCATTTTAGATTTCATTCTTTTTCTGCGCAACTTTGGTGTATCCACATTTTATTTATATAAAACTCATGTATATTATTTATTTTTATTTAGAAAAAGGACTGTATTGAATGCAAAGAATAAGTGTCTATCTGTCCTGGCAGTCGGATTTCCGTCAAATTGCCGTGCTTTGTCACTTTATGTCAACCGACAATCGTGATCAAACCGTGGTTACAATCGTAGAGCGTAGTCTCGCAAAGGGTATGATGCTGCCTATTTTCACACTGCTGCATTCGAGCTACTTTATTTCGGCTGGATATACCGCCATCTATCTTTCAGTACCTCAGTCGTTAGCCTGGCACAGAGGAAATACTATTCTACTCCGACAATACCTCACAAGAACCGCCATATTAAAGTAGTATATATGCTCGTTAAGTTTTTACCTGAACTTTCCTATGCAGGTGTATATCATTTCTTTATCGGTAATGTTGCTGTCCATCTTCTTTCTGTTGCATTCGAATACCTTTGTTTTGAGACGATATACCCTCATCTGTCGGTTGCGGTAGTTCAGTGACCTTTTACGACAATTGATACTAGAGGATGTACCATTCTACGGTTTCTATAGTTTTTCTTAAATATCATACTAGTATTTGACAGATAAGTACGATGGTTAGTTGCAGGGGAAATTGGGTTTTTTAATTTTATACTATAATTTCATATTGTAATCGATAAAAAAGTTTTCGATCCGTGTGATGGTAAACATGGCGCAAGCCTGTAAATCACCTAGTTCATAATATCGACTTTCATAAATATCACTGCCAACCTTGTAACTTGAAGATTTTATGTCCCTTATATCTTCCCTGTATATCTTCCCTTAGACTTGAATGTAGCTATTTAAACTGCTATTTGTCAGCAGAATAGGATATGTAATAAAACTAATTGAAGATTTTTTATATTTTCAAGATTTATAACAGTGCACAAATCTACTGATCATCGTCCCGCTTTTGATACTTTCCTAACGCTGATGGCTATTAAATTTCCAAGCACTAGTTTGAAACCAATCAAAACGACCAGACTTTAAAAAGTAATACTGTTTGAATGAGAGTTGACAAGAACTGAAATGAAATAATAGGAATCTATATATATATTAACAGCAGTACAATAAACTACATAATATATTTTCCAGAGGAAATAAATCCACTCCTATAACGGATAAAGTAGAACCAAAAAGTCACATCCACGTAACGGGAAACGAATAAAAACCCGACTATGGATTGACTCATCACTTATTCCCCGAAGAATTGGACGTGCGTCCAAAAACGGAGCACATAGGAAAGCATTTGTTCGGAACACGATAAAACCGGATCCTTACCAAATGTAACGTCATAGTAACTAGAAATCAATAGCGGTGACAAATGACACGAGTGCCGGTTGTGACGGCCGCGCGACGACGGAGCCACGTAGAGTCACAGAGTACCCGACAGCTGAGTGGTCAATCTGTATATATGACAGAACACTGTTTTCTCTTGCTGGTAATGCATGTAAGCTGTGAATAGTTGATGATTGTCTTTTGTTTTACCTCGTTGCATGTCATGTTTTGAACAACAATAGCCCAATGTACACCAAATAGGTGCAGGCAATTGTTATTCGTAATAAATAGTCCAATTTGTATATAGGACATGAATTGGCAAGTCAATATAGGACGTCATAAGGCCTGTCGTTACAATAATATACAAAGTAACAATTTTAAATGTACAGTCCTTAGAATAATTACTATTTAGAGATGCGAAGTAAATCAAGTGTATATTGTCCATAAAACCGAATTATCTAAATGCGTGCGTATATTGTAAGTGATTTCTAGAAGGTTGTGGAAAAATGACAATTATATTGAATTATGGACTTCCAATTCATAATTATTATTAACAAACGACACATACATATATACACATTGGAATTATAAAAGGCACACATCCTCAAAACATGTTTGCTTCAAATTGCACAGGTTTGTAAATGAACCCTTGCATAACATAAAGTGGCATATTTTTAATATTTTCGTGACTTGAGATACTTATTTGCATATTCTGTGGTAGAAGGAAGAGCAGCGTGCGTGCCTGATGCCCTTTCTCGGATTATAGCGTACATACCTACTCAATGGATTTTAGTACTAGTTGGATGAGTGCTGCACCAATCTAATTTCTAACCGCGTTACTCATGTATCGAGACAATTAGGTGATGGCATCGTATATATTATGCAGGGTTCAGATTATTACATTAATGCGGGATCGTTTTAACATAATGCGATACGATATCGTATCGTAATCGTATAGTGATCAAAGATATATTATGAAGGGGTAATCTGTTTTTGTTTTTGTGTACAATTTTTTACTTGATAATCTTTTAAAAAACCTTCATCATATCAACCATTGGAAGTTCACTGCTGGGTGTAGGCCTTCCCAAGTAAGATGGAATTCACCCATAAATGCCGCGCTGATCACGCGTGTTCGCAATCGCAGATCGCAGCTTTCGCGACGAGGATACTGCTGCCCATCCACGACCTGAGCACATGAGCTACACTGTATCGGATGGATATACCGTCATCTGTCGGTTCTGGTACCTTAGTCGCCTCTTACGACACCTGGTACAAGAGGAGATTCTGGATTCTGCTCTACCGGTACCTCACGGCCAAAAACATTATAGATAACATTAGCTCAAAACATTAGCCGTGAGGTACCGGCAGAGTAGAATAGAACCTACCCCTGGTGTTGTAAGAGTTGACTGAGGTGCTGAATCGATAGATGACGTATATCCATCCGAAGCAATCTACCTCAAAATGTAATAGAGCAAGAATGGGCAGCTTTATTCCCGTAGCGAAGCTACGCTCTGCGATTGCCTGCGAGGCCTATGCCGAACAGTGAAATTTCTAAGACTGATAAGAGTCACCGCATACTATAGACAGTTGTAATAACACAGAGATATCACTAGCGCATTGCCAACCTTACGACTTGAAAATATTATATCACATTACCCACTTATTTTCCTGCCTTTCACCCTTCAAACCGAAACAATTCGAATAATGCTATTTGACGGTACAAATAGGTGAGGTACCAATCCAGACGACCTTTGTATCAGATCTACTTTATGATATGATGATAATGATATCATCATATAGGCCGTGAGGCACCGGCAGAGTATAATAGCACCTCCGTCTGTACCAGGTATCGTATGAGGTGACTAAGGTACCAAAACCGACAGACGGAGGTATAGAAAGTGAGCTTAAATGTACAGGGCGGGGATGGGCAGCACTATCCCCATCGCAAAAGCTGCGCTCTGCGATTGCTTACACGCTTGACCAGCGCGGCAATTATGGGAAAAATGCCCCCTTTCTTGGGGAGGCCTATCTCCAGCAGTGGACTTCCAATGGCTGGTACGATGATATCGTCATATCATGAGGAAGATCTTTGGTACGTTATGACGTAATAACGTACCAAAAGAAAACATCAAAGTTGTTTTATCAGAAAGGTGCTTCATTCGTGTCATGCTGTAGAGAGGACTAATGCAAAATCAATGACGGACGGCGCGTCATATTGACAGATGTGTCGAGTGTTGCGACAGGCGTTTATGCGAAACGTCAATTAGAGACCAACTAGAGGAGTGCCGGGCGTTTTTCAAATTGTTAGCGTGGCTTTTTCATTTATTCCGTCAAAAAACTGCTCTGTTAGTTTACAAATTGATTTTTGTACGCTTTGCCGTTTTAGTTTTGATTAACATTTGTTGTTGTTGTTGTTTTCTTATTTTGTTTTACGTTTCTCGAATGTTCATAACATTAGAGATTCGTAATCATTTATATATAATAACATATTTTAAAAAAACAACATTTTTATTATTACTTATTAATTTCATTTAATTTCTACTCGCGTAATTTTTCGTATTAGCATTTTTTTTGTTTTGTTAAGATTTGAGTATAAGTTATTTTTTTATTATTCTTGTAAGTTTTTTTTGTTCTCTTTGTCAATGTGTGTAACATTCAATTCTTAAATTTACTGTTGTATATTGTACTATTGCATTAATTTAATTAATCAACTAACTTACTTATTTGCTCTTTATTCCACTAATGACCAAAAGCAAATAAGTAATAATTACCAAAGTGGACTAAATATAAAAACAATAATAAATAATGAAGGCGAAATCATTTTTTGATGTTTTTAATTTAAAAAAGGTATTGTTTAATTTAATTGTTTTTGTTAACAAATCAATTGAATCAAATTAATAAGTTGAACTTATAAACATCATCCAAGAAGACGATCCATTGAATCGGCTTCTAAAGATTTAACGTGCGAAATAATTAACCAAAGACATTCACACAGAACTTATGTTTAGAATGTTGATTCGTGACATAAGTAACAAAAATATTTAATATAACCTTAAATGCTTACTTGATCTTTTCAGATCAACAAAAATATTTGGATTATTTAAATTATCTTAACTTTACACAGAGCTATAAACAGGTTTAAATAATACCACAACAGGAGTCAAGTGTCAACCTTTCAAATTAAAATACAATATTACAGAATTTGGTGTAATTAAACATCACCGATTGCCCGTGGCAAAATCCAGCGAGCTGCCTTATATCGAATATAATTTTGGTTAATTAGGTATCAGTCCGTATTATATGAAAGTCCAAAGTTTTCAAACTGTGATGGTTGGATCGTGTAATTGATATGGCAACCATCTGATCGTGCTGCAATATTTTCATTTAAGTCAGTCATTTTTTTCTTCTTTAAATTTTATAATAACATTCGAATTGCATCTGCACAACACAACATTGTGCAGACACAATTGTTTGCACTTCATTTAGTAAATATAAAAAAGAATTCTCAGTTTAATACACTTTTTATCACTTTTGTTAGACTAACAAATTTTTCTGTGTACAACTTCACAATCCTTTCCTCAGAAACTTCTATTATCTCAGAAATAAAAGCCTATATCGTTTTATGTTTTATCTTTAGGAATATAAATTCAAACATAAATCATGACCGAATACAATTTCACTAGTATCCTACAGGAAATGTAAATTTTTCGGGTTAAAAAATCACCTTTGTTCTTTCCAGTTTATAATATGTCTGCGCCTAATTTGTAAATCAATATATAAAGCAAACAATGTGTACAATACTTTAAGAAAATAAACAAATTGACATGAAAATTGACATTTAGAGTTAGTGTAGAGAAGAAGTGTAAAAAACTATTTTATACGCAGTAGATATACAAAAACATGATAAAAACAACAATGAATGAAACAAACACTAAAATTTTAATATTTTTGATAAGGTAAACATTACCTGCCTGTTAGATATCAAGCAAGAGATGAAGGTTTGCTTATTAAATAAATTAGTTTTAAGACTCGTCTGTTGCTGGCAGATTTGTTTAACGTGGGCTCAATGAAATTATCAATGTGTTAGATGACTTTTATGATCCCACGGGTCAACAGGGTCGTCTGTATTATACTTTAATGTGCATAAAACCTTTCCTTATTAAATATATTAATGTTATTATTATTAATAATAATATGGTTATTATTTTAATGACGATTTAAAAGTGCTTGTATGAATGGGCCTACTTGAATGAAGTATATTTCACCTTGAACTAACTGAATTATGGATGAAATTCGACGACAATTTCATCTAGATTAAGTCGTCTTGTCGTGAACGATTAACCGCCATCTTTCATAAGCATTCAGATATCTCATCACGGTGGAACATTACAGAATTTAAATATAGCTTGATTAAAACGACCGCTGTCAAGCTAATGTCTTTTTTAATTATATTCTTAATAGTATTATTGTCCCTATTTTTGGTTAATTTTATGTAATACATACAACCGGTCCTATTGGAGTTTGCTTGTACTGTTGTTGTACTTGCCTATGTCCAGTAGACGTCTTATGGCTGATATGATAATGAAATAAAAAGTAAAGTATTAAAAATTGGTTACCGTAGAGTATCCGTAAGAGATGTAGTATGTTTTGATATAAATTATTATTTTTATGAAAACAACTGTACCGGAATCCGTAGTGCAGTTTTTAAGATTTAAGTATGTATTAGGACAGACAGATCTACATTGTTTTGTAATATGTAGTGATTGTATGTATTTTGTTATGTTCAGAATATCAATAGAAAATTATGAGGCCAACTACCATAAAGCCTATATAAATAACTTGTGCGACGCCACTATATTGTCATCGGTCATTTTCATCAAGCTATATATTGTGATTATTTCAATACCGCGTAAGTAGTATGAGTGAATAAGGTCCAAATATCACCATTTTGTTCGAATTTTGAACTTAATAGACAAATGCAACGTGCGTGGTATTGGATTGCCTGTGACGATATACTTATAATCGGTTTAGTATTGCAGTATACTTACAATATCTAATATTGATTAAAGTGGTTAACCACCGAAGGCCTTTCATCAAGGAATCAAATGGTCGTGGCTAATTGTAATTAATGTTAGTATGACGCTGTGGGCTGGTTCAGTAATTTACGCCTTGATTGCATCCAGTGGCCAGTTACCATAAATTATGCGTGTCATATTCTAGATGAGGATACGTGAGTCAATCGTTGCCTGCTTCTCCTATGTAGAACAAATTAAATATTTTTTATAAGTACTTTTTAAAACATATATCAGGTATGGTGACTAAAAGACAATTTATTAGTTTAATGCTTTAAAAACTATATTAAACAATAAATTCATACAACACTTGACTCAGAAAAAAGTCGCTTAAGCCACTTCTGTTACGGACATAAGACAACAGATACGTTACAAATATAACACAAATATCATCATATATATATTTGTCCTGGGTAGAGATCGACCCCACGACTTAAACACAAGATTGGATTGCTCCCATCTGCACCATCGGGCCCACCATAAGAAAATATTAATTGCTAAACTAAAATTAAAAAACTATTTCTTTCCATATCGAGCGCTTCAATCTTGTTAAATTATGATTTTCAAGTATTAGTGTGTAGTGCTTATATATAATTAATCCTAACAACATAAAACAGAGTGCGCCGACTTCTCAGCGTAAAAGGCACACTAGGAAAAAATTTATGTGTCTATTTAAAGTCTGGTTGCTATTACAAGTAACAGTGCAGGTTCAAGTTTTATACCTGAGACAAGTTCATTATTTTTTAATTGCATATTATTTTTAGTTTATAAAAAGTTATAATTAAACTTTTAATAAACCTTTTATTAGAAAACGTTCCTATCACTTTCTGTGTATATAACAATAATTGATTTCCTTTTTCTTTTGTTTCAGGTAAATATGCCGTCAACTTGATGTACAAATTTTAAGGAGATTTTTTGTTTAATAAATTTTTACTTGCGACTTATATTTTTGCACGATTAGTAATAACAAATTGAAAAAAAACTTTGAATTTACAACATTCGGCGATATTACGTTTGATTTATTAGAAACTATTTGGAGAGATCTTTATCCAGCCATAGATAAGTATACATTATTATAGCCTTTGCTGGACAAAGACCTCCCCAAGAAAGGGTGAATTTTGGCTCTATTTACCGCGCTAGGCAAGAGTGTTGGAAATCGCAGAGTGCAGCTTTTGCGACAGAGATGCTGCTGACCATCCTTACCCTATGCATTTGAACTACACAGTTTCGGATATACAGCCACCTGTCGGTTCTGGTACCTTAGTCATCTCTTACAAGAGATGTTTCAGAGATACTATTCTATCACTGCTAGGATGAGTATTATAACTTGCAAATTAAAGGTATTTTATATTTGGATTAGCGCGACAAATACACTAGCGCACTACTAACCTTGAGACTTGAAGATATTTCTCTGTAATTTCATTGCCTCTCTCATGCTTTAAATCGGAACACAGCAACATGAATATTGGTATTTGGCGGTAGAAATAGTTGAGAGTGAGGTGCCAAAGTAGACAACTTTTGTATGAGATCTATTTCATCTAGGTGTTGTATCTTACATTATTAATTATTTTACTAAGCATGCTTTGCAAGTATGCTTTTCCTTTTTTTAATATTATTCATCATCATCATCATATCAGCCATTGGAAGTCCACGGCTGGTGATAGGCCTCCCCAAGAAAAGAGGAATTTTAGCTATAATTGCCACGCTGGGCAAGCGTATTGGCAATCGCAGAGCGCAGCTTTCGTGACGGGGAAGCTGCTGCCCATCCTTGTCCTATGAATTTGAGCTACACTATTTCGCATGGATATGCTATATGACATATGATGCATCTCTCGGTTCTGGTACCTTAGTTACATCTTACGACACCTGGTACCTCAAGTCACCAGTTATATTTTTACAGTGCAGCATTTACATGTTATTGCTTACACAGTTTTTGCTATACGTTGTTCGCATCTGAACATTAACCTGTACGTCAGGTAGATTCACATCATCAAATTCTCAATCACACGTACAATTTCAATCGAACGGATGACCAGCGCTGTAATTGGCCACTGTCACTAACGTATCTAATACATAACTAACGCGGACGGGAAGATCAGCTGTTTATGTATGCAAATGACACGTTCGTAGCTTACGATTACGTTGTTATATGACTTCGTTGGCATATTGCTACAATATGACAGATAGAAGAAAGTATCTTGACTCTTATATGTACCAATTAGTATTATATATATATTTTTAGATTACTGTTAGTCAATTTTGATCAAAACTTAGGTCATTGGTAAAGTAAAGGGGCAGAACAACAAACTCACATTTGCAACATTTTCAGTATGTTTTTGAAATTGATCTAAAAAATCTCCGTAGTAGTGACCACGGGCAACAAAGCGGATTGAACGGAATCCTCGAAGTATCTTGACTCTTATATGTACAATTTATTTTTAATATTTTTTTTTAAATTACTATCAGCCAATTTTGATTTAAACTTTAGTTAATTGGTAAAATGAAGGGGCACACACAGACTCACAATCCATTTACAAAAATTTTAAGTATGTTTTGGAAATTGATCTAAGAAATCATACGTATAGCAACCACGGGCAACAAAGCGGTTTGAATAGAGTCCCCACAAGCTGAATTACAAAAGTTATCTGCAAAGATAAAGTAAAAAATTATCTATATAGATCAGATATTTAGATACTAGCATACTACTACATTTACATTTGCTATGCATCGATCAATTCCGAATGCAGATGCAGTATTATAAAGTTTATATATGCATTACTGCAACCGCGTTTGATGGCTCATCATTTTTATGTCAATTGAATATTATAGCGAACTTTAATCTAATTTCCTACTGTAGTTTGATAGTAGCCGTTTGGATTTTAAAGATATCCGCTGACATGCGGCACAACTCACTTGTACAATTTATTTTAAAATTATAATATTGGAACAACTAAAAACTCAAACGCAAATATAATTTATTTAAGTAGGCCCTTCACTTTCGAATTTACAAATAGAATTATAATTAAAAATATTACATTATTATATCTAATACGGAATTGATTAAACGCATAATTATAGGTTATACAGACGACCCTGATGACCCTATCATAGGAGTCAGATAACACAGAGATAATTTAATTACCCATCTTAAACGAGTCTGCCAGCACCAGGTGGGTCTCAAAAATTAGTTAACTTCAGGTTCCTTACGGAACCCACCAAGGAGGAACCTGCGAAAAAATTGAGGTTATAAAGGTTCCACTGATAAAAGCAACCCTTTATAATCATCATACTAGCCATTGAAAGTCCACAGCTGGACATAGACCTCCTTAAGAAAGGGAAAATGTTGCCCATAAGCCCATTGAGCGCTGCTTTCGTGACGAGTACATAATCCCCGCCCTGTGCATTTGAGCTGCACAGATTTGTATGGATATCCCGCCATCTGTTGGTTCTGGTACCTTAGTCGCCTCTTACGTACCTGATACAGGGGGAGGTACTATACTACTCTGCCAGTACCTCACAGCTATTCCTACATAGTAGTTGGTACTTATAGAAAGAAAAACCTTCTGATAATAAATCGTTTTTAACGAACATTGAACTCAGTTTAGTTGATTTTTAATTTAATGTCTGACGTATAGAGTTACTGCTACTGTTTTTAAAACAAACTTTTCTCAAGATTACTATTTGAAACCAGTCTAAACGGGTTCCATTTAGATTTTACTCTTCATTTTGTATTAAGTTTGATTTCTTATTAAGTTGTATGACGGTGCCATTTGCTAGTATTCAAAATTTTAATTATCGATTAGCAATTGTCAATTGATGCCTAAAAGGACCTAACTCAAATACTAGTACATTACAAAAACTGTTTAAGCGCCTAAGTATTTGATATAAATTTCCATGTAATACCGCAACGCATTTATTAGGAGATACATTATTTGAAGTAACTACAAATTTTTAATTTCTGCAATTCTTGCTTTATCTGTGCTACAAAACAATGCTTTGTGTCAGGTTTCAAGATTCTGAATTCACGGAATACCCTTTAGATTTTGATTTTCTTTGTCCTAGTGTCTCAAATTTGCGGTATAAGTGCATATTTTGATTGTATGTTTTACGGGTCTGATGGCATAGAAAAAAGTGATCCTATCTTGTTCGCAAAGGTTGTGGGTTCGATCCTCACTCAGGACAAATATTTATATGATTGTTCTGTGTCTGGGTGTTGAATATATATCTTTATTTGAGTAGAATATTTGCGATTATTCTGTTGGCTGACGTCTGTGACCCAATTGCTTTAGGCATCTCAAAGTTAATGTATGAGATGTTGTGTGAATTTATTATTATTATTTATTATTTTATTATTATGTTGGCGTAGAAGTTTTAAAAAAGGATTTTGATAGACAGACCGACAATAATATGATATTATAAGAGTTTCGTTTCAGGCAAAATTCTTAAGGAAGCTTATGACCAATAGCGGACTTCCAATGACTAATATAATATAATCAGAAAAACCGTTTAAAAATTGTAATTACCTACTGTTATTGAGAAGAATACTATACTATACTTCCAAGAATTATTTGCTACCTCCATGCTCGCTAATCCATGCCAACAATAGAAGTCAGATCACCAAGTAAAAAAAATGTGGCTATATTTAGATTAGAAAGGCTTTATTACTTGGTTTTATCTAATTTTTTTGCGGTCAATAAGAAACAAAGTTATTAGAGTCACTTAAAGAACATATTAATAGTCTACCGGTTGTTTGAACTGAGTCATTACTAGAGGCATAAGAACCAGAGCCTGCAAGAAAAACTGATGGTAATAAAACAAGTACTGTTTTTCACTATAAAAAAATATCTTCCGCATTTTGCATAAAGAAAATTCGATTTTCCGCTCCCTTCGCCAAAAAAAGAAAAAGAAAATCGTCTACGTCATTCCTCTAACCAAAGTCGTTTAAGTGGCTGATCCTTAGAGCTCCAACAATTTTTCTTATCTGCCATGCAAGCTGATTTACATGCAAGTGCTCCTCATGTATGCAAGGTGCTCCATGCATGCAAGCGGGTGCATCCGAGTCGTTTGTCATGTCGCAATAGGCAGTTGTCGTCAAGCGCAGCTTGCCGCGTCTCGTGTCCGTGGCATGTGCAAATGGCCGTCATTGCACTGTAATGTAATATGCATCAACTAATTATTAAATAATAATTATAAATTTCCACAACATCTCATACATTGACATGACTCCGTGGTAAGCACTTGTGTTACGAATGCCAGACAACAGATGAATCACAAATATACTATTTAAATACATATATTTAATACCCAGACTCAGAACAAACACAAATATCATCATATAAATATTTGCTCGGGGTGAGAATCGAACCCACGACTCCTGATGCACAAGACAGGATCACTAACATCTGTGCCATCGGGCCCGTCAATATTAGTTTTACATAAAGTAGACCTCTTACCATACTCGCCTGTATTGGTACTTCAGTCTCACCTATTTCTACCGCTAAATACCCGAGTTCATATTGCTGCGCTCCAGTTTGAAGGGTGAAAGAGACAGTGAAAGTACTGTGTAATATGACATAATATCTTCAAGTCTCAAGTTGACCGACGTATTAGAGAGAGATATCCTTGCAATATTACGAGCTTCTAAAGGCTGAAGGGATGCTTATTATCCAGCGGTCAATATGTTTGTTTGTCAACTTGGTCTAATAAAAAAAGTTTTAAGTTAATATCAAATACTAACAACTTTAGCTGCATCTCTGAAAAACTCTTATTATTCCGAAAGTTCTATGTCGCTCTCCCTTACAGCAAAATTGTGATCTATCCCAGGAGCACATGATTTTAATATAAAGTAAGCCCAGACTATCAATTTTAAACCGATTTCAACTCCTCGCAATTTTTTCGGTGACATATATTATTGAAAAGGAAACTACGCTGTAAGAAGCTAGTAGGTGTACGCTAGTACATAAAGAGGTGCCTAATGTATTTAATATTAGGCACCTCTTTATGTGACTAATCTTAAAACATTTCTCCTGCATCATCGGTAACAGCCAGCCTAATTGATGTCTATCCAGTCCACTTGACAGACGAGATTTAAGACTGTCCAGATCGCCTGCACATTAATTACATAGGCAGGTTGCGCTTCGGTGTGACATTCATCCCTCGGCTATGCGACGCGGTAGCAGTTGAGATTTATAGCCGTCTCGTAGCTATCTGAGTGGGCATACACCTTTACTATATTGTCCTTACAACTTGAGCTATTAATTTTGTGTATACACGGTTGGTGTACGAAGTTTTGATGGTTTAAACATAAACTGAATTTACTTTACTTTGAAAGGGGGACGGTAAATGTTCCTTAGACTTGTAGAAAGTTACTATGTAATACGAATTCCTAAACGAAAAGATCAGGTCGCTAGTTGTATGATTTGAAATTTATATTATGGCATGATGAGCTGCGCTCTGCGATTACTTACACGCTTGCCCAGCGCAGAAATTAAATTTCCGTTGATGAAATTCCCGTTTCTTGGGAAGGTCTATGTCCAGCAGTGCACTTTCGGTGGCTGGAATGAAGATAATGCAAGAATTGAAAAACTTTCATTACTCAAATAACTAATACCTATATTAAAATTAAATGTAAGATAAGCAAGAGGCGAGTACTTACAATACGGATGATCGAAGAATGTTCTACGTACGATTAGAATGTTATATTGTAAATTTAATTTACTTATTCAAAAGTCTGTGGCTCCAGTATTTCCTTTACCTTTTTTCTTACGTCCAAATTTGCGGGGAATGATCCTTGCCACATGATAAAACGCCTAAATGTGGTATTTATAAAGGCTATTTTCCGAAACCGCTAAGGCAATGAAATATAGTGAGTGATATTCGCCACTCACACCTGCGGAGGCTGTGGCGGCTCCCACGATGTTTTCTTGCCGGAATCCAGGAGGGTTTATTTCGCACGGTATTTGTGGGCTTGTGGTCTGGACTTTAGACTCTTGCGAAGCTCTTTTACTTCCGAGCTGGGAATTTTCAGGTTTAGGATTTTGTCGCAAATATTTGAAAAAGTTCTTGGATGTATTCAATTTACTAGATAGTAAAAAACTGAGGCTACACATTTATATATGTACCTACCAAAACATACAATAACTGGGCTTCTAGACATATAATTGGCCTGCATATCAGTAGAACGTCAATTGCAAGAAATAGGCCTCTTCAAGAAAGGGGAAAATTGTACATAATTGCCGCTCTGGCCAAGCATTGTGCGTAGCTTCACGACAGGAATGATGCTGCCCACTCCCGTCCTGTTGCATTTGGTGGTTCTGGAACCTCAGTCGCCTCTTACGATACTTCGGGGACTCTGCTATACTCCGCCGGTACAAAACATATTAATAAGCCATTAATACACTGCACACATGTCATCGTCCTTACTGGTCATGGGCCTTTACAAGGACGCCATTTTTTTTTTAATTAGACCAAGTCCACAAATTGGCACTGTCCGTGTGATAGTAAGCGTCACTGCAGCCTTGAGACACTCGTAAAATCACAAGGATATCACTGACGCGTTGCCAACCTTGTGACTTGAAGATATTATCTACCTCATTACCCCCTAAGTTTATTGCGTTTCTCGCTCTTCAGACTGGAACTTAGCAATTTACTTTGTACCTAAGCAATGTCAGGGCTAGTGGCTAGTTTTTTTTTCAACATTATTTTTTTACGAGCGTAAAATTGTTGTTTAGAGACTTATACATTTAAAATACCTTAAAATGTATTTTACTGTATGTGACATCTTCAAACCAACCAATATACTGAAGAATAAACAAACCTATTTATCCGCTAGCCTTAAACTTAATGTAAACGCCCTGAACCACCGTCTTACATCCATTTTGACTGGCGAGACAGGTTTGATTACAAATGGGTGCAACAGACGCTACGATCCCGGACAACCCTGATTTATGCGTGTCTCCTTGCGGCTGAATACGTCTCCGGCTGATGTGCACACCACGGATTTATGCGACGTTTATTGGAACAATTTAAACCGTCTAGTAGACTTGTGGCTTGGAACTACTCCCGACTGGCTTTTGTTTAGGTCAACTAGTTAGATCTTTAGATAGTGTAGGTACTAGTATAATAGTTGGAATTTGTGAGCATTGAGATAGGTAAGATAGATTTTTTCATCATGATAGAAGAACTACAACACAAATGTAACATAATAAAACGAATTTATAAATTATATTGAACTTTGAACAGATTTTATTCGACGTTTCTCAAGAGACACACCGTCAAAAATGTTCATGGTTAATATTCTTTTTTTTACTTTCACGCTTACAATTTTTAGTTTCAGATATCCAAATGATTTTTTTAATGAAGATTATTTTTTAAATTCACCAAATTATGCCCAACTGTTATTGTACATCTAAATAATCGTTGACTGGAGTTAGCAATGCAATTTTTACACTTAGTGCAGGCTTCACTAGGTAGGTATATCTTTATATTGTACAGTGTCTAGCAATAAAATATAAACTCGTATAAAAGTCCAACCTGAGTCCAAACCACGAACAAAACATAACCCATGAAATAATCTCGTCTGGATTCCAACTAGGGAATGTCGTGGGAACTGCCTCCTCCCCCGCAGGTGCTAGTCGAGACCAGCACCGCCACTATATTAGAGATATTCTGGATGTTATCCAAATTATATGCACTTTACTTAGCCGCTGAGGACGTGTTAAAAAACCTAGGAAAAATTTTATTTTTCGGAATAACAATATTTGATAGTATATTAGGTCTATGCTTCGTATCTTATTTCTTGTTATTTTTTAATAAGAAATAGATATTTTCTTTTGCAGTTTATTAACAAAATATATGGGAGTCTTGGCAGGTAAGGTAGGCAAAGTAGAAAAGTACCGACTGAGGTAACTCAAATGCACAGGTCGGGATGGGCATCAGCTACCAACACGATTGGCCAGCGTGGCATTTATGGGCAAGTTCCCCTTGTGGCATTTATGGCCTTATGTCTAGCAGTGGGCAGTCATCATAATGCCCGTATCAGATATAGGAAACTATGTCTGATACGAGCATTATGATGACTTTTAAACCAATTTACTTATTTTTGTAAAAATCAAACAGTGTTCTACAGTTCGTTTTATAACACACTTATACATATGATCAAGTAAGTCTAGTAATAAGTAATCAAAATACGATAACAGTATTAGACACATCTGCGTAGCATGGCAATTATTGGACCATGTTATATTGATTACGAACCATGATAAGATCATAAGCCTGTAAATATTAATACGGTACATAAATTTAAATAGGCCATTTTGTTGATTTGCTTTTTATTTAATTACTACTAAACATCTATACTCTTACATAAGCATTGTATATAAAGGTCTGATAGTTTATTTTAATGTAAAAAAATATTTTTAAATGAATTATTTTGAGACCATTAAATTAAACATATTATTATGGCTATCTCAACTTTTTAAACGGCTTTGAAACGCGGTTTATGAAACGTAAAAAATTTTTTGTTCGAAGTTATTTATGTTTGACAAAAAAGTTGTCAGGATTTGAAAAGTACTATAACTACCTTTGCATTTTTTTTATTAATTTTCATTAATAAAGTTTATGCGTCCACGTTTCCATCTACGCAGTAGATGCTGATAGTATCTTGTAACAGTACGCGTAAGTGTTAGAAAATAATAATTAAACTTTAAGACCAATTTTTCAATACTAGAAATGGACTCCAAACGGTGTTTTACCTCATTTGTAATAAGAACAGCTAAGAAATTTATTACATTTCTTTTAAACATTAACGCGTTCCCTAATTGTAATAAAATGCTTTCAAGATTGGGAACAAACTATCCTAAAAACTTTAAACAAAGAAGTGTAAAAAGTAAAAATAAAGCAAGTAGTTTTATTATGAGTTAACAAATCTTCTGAACATAAGGTAGTTTTATACATCCACAAGAAGGCTTAAAAATACTTCTCTTTTATTTTAACAAGGATACAGAGAGCGCAGCGTTGTAAATAACACTAGAGAAAAAATACGGGTACTTGTATAACGTATTTAGTTTAAGTGGCCCCTCTTTAAAGCAAATTGTTGGACTGAAAGGTATATTTTCTTTTGAGTGTTCTAGGTATCTTTAAGTTTAAACTTGTGCAGGAGTTAAAGATTTTGAAAAGAAAATCAGTGAAATTGTGAATAATACTAAGTGTTTGAAAAATAAAAATGAAATACTAATAAATTATACTTACATAATTAATTATCAAATCAAGGGGCTATTAAGAATCGGCTCACCTGAAAGCGTGAGCGTTTATTTAAAATTTGTATGACATTGACCTCCAAAAGAAAAGTGAAAATTGCCGGGCTAGACAAGCGTGTTGACCATCGCAGAGCACAATTTTCGCGGTGGGGATGCTGCTGCCCAACTCCGTCCTGTGCATTTGAGCTACATTATTTCGGATGGATATACTGCCATTGATCGGTTCTAGTACCTAAATCGTCTCTTACGTTACCTGGTACAGGGGGAGGTACTATTCTACTTTTCCGTAAGATCACGGCACCGATCATTCAATTTTCTTTTAAAATAATGGAACGAAAAAAAATCAAATATGTGTCTTACGATTTACATGTGCACACACTAATTGTATGTGAGAAGCCGATCGTTTTTTATATCTATATTATTTAGTTAACAAATAAGCATACGATCCACGTGATGGTAAGCGGTGTGTCGCCAACTGTGTGATCTCAAGATATTACGTCACAATGTCCTGTGATTTAATGGATTCTCTCACCGTTCAAACCGGAACAGCAATGCGGGCACTGTTATTTGGCGTTAGAATTCTCTCAAGTAGGTAGATAGTACTCATGCCGACGACATTTAAGTAAACTGTACTTATCAAATAAAAAAAGTAATATTTTTAAAGAAAAATAAGGAAGGTCAAGTCATGCACCTCTCAATCAGAGTGCTGTCAATGTTTTTTATTTACTTTGAAATATTTTTGCATACTGCGTATTCAGGTTCTATAGTTAGATATTGTTAAAAAAATATGTTACTGCCGTGGCATTGTGATCATCATCCTCAACGCAGCCGAAAATTCCTTTCGAAGAAGAAATTTTGCCCTAAGTAACATCGTGACGGGTACGTTGCGGCCTTATCCTTTTAAAATTGAACAACCCTGATGCGGCTATATCATCTGTTGGTTCTGGAAAATCAGTTGCCTGGTACAAGGGGAAGTATTGAATCTAATAATAGAAATCTTCCGCACTAATGGAACTTAATATAAGAGTTACAGATAAACGCCATACTGGTGGTACTGCGACTGTACGTTTAAAGAAAATGGATGTAATTGATACCCTGTTCATAATTCATATTGCTAATTAGTGATCGCGTGTTTAGCCACCGCATAGATGCGCACGTCACCTGTCATTAACACAAAATAAACAACGTTAATTAGAGTAATACGTGGCAAATGCAAACACCGGAGGGCCACAGAATATTTACTATGGAATTATTGAAACGGTACATCGTTTGTTAAACCCGTGCGAACGCGCTTGTCGTTGGCACCGTCCTGAATTATATATAGTCGGCTCATCGCGGAACTATGGGAGTGAATACGGAGCTTATGCCTAAAGTGACCATATGGCGTTGTTTAAACACCTGTTAAAAGGTTACAAATGTCAAGCTGTCTTCTGAGGTTTCGCTTGCATGGTTTGCTCGGAGTGACAGTTCTTGTAAATCTATAGTAATATATACTTTGCCTACAATAATATATATTCTATTATCTACTTTATTATTTATCTTTATGTAATATAAAGTTTTAAAACACCTTAAATACAATTATATAGAATCTCTATGAATAAATCAAAAGAATTCTATGTGCTCATCGTAAATTGGAGAATGTAATTTTGCTAGAAAATCTATCTTTTTAATTTTGAATCTATATTTTTTTAAAGACCAGGTCGACAAACAAACTGCGTGATAGTAAGCGATACTGCAGCCTATAGACGATCGTAATATCATAAGGATATCTAACTACTAACGCGTTACCAACCTTATGACTTGAGGATATCACGCCACATTACTCAGTAAATTCACTGCCTCTCTCACCCTTCAAAACGGAACACAGCAATGTGAATACTGCTATTTGGCAGTAGAAATAGGTGAGAGTAAATAAAACCAATGTAGACGATCTTTTGTATGTGGTCTACCTCATCTCTTTTTGCATAGGCAAATGTTATTTTCTTTAAATGTCTATTATCATTATCATCATATCAGCCATAGAAAGTCCATTATTGGCCACATCCACATAGGCCTCCTCAAAATAGGGGGATCTTCGCCCACAATTGCCACGCTCAGCAGTCGTTGTGGCAATCACAGAGCGCAACTTCACGAAGACGATGCTGCTGCTCACCCCATCCCATATAATTGAGCTACACTGCTTTGGGTGGATATACCGCAATCTGTCGATTCTGGTACTATAATCATCTCTTATGACACCTGGTACAGAGGGGTGTACTATGCTACTCCGCTGGTACCCCAAAACCAATATGTGTCTGCATAAATATAAAAATGTTTGCTTCCATCTAGAACTGATATTTATTGTTTATTTCCAGTAATAGTTACCTTAGTTCTGAACCACCAATAAAATAATGTAAGACGCAAAAGCAACTGCATGTATTCTCTTATAATCTTATCTGATAAACCTATGTCCATAGTGATCTTCCCGAATCATTTCCGGTTCAAGTCCAGTCGAGTTGTCTGTCCTTGGTTGCCTTTGTGGGTAGATGTCTTATGCTAGGCGTCCCGGTACGTGGTCTCCATACCAGAACCTTACAACTAAACGGCCAGCGTGCTAATGCCCTACCCACTGCCATTTCAACTTGTTAATCGACTGGGCACGGATCACCACATTCCTGGTTCGATCGCACAAACAGAGTCCGATCATTGATCTCTGCATAGTTAGTTGGACTATATCAAATTGGCTAATGCGAACAATGGTTAGAGACCAGCTACACGGTGCCTGCCGGAACTTTTTGTTTATCCTTGAACACATACAATGTCAAAAGTCAGGGTCGCTTACAAATCTACAAATTCCTGAATAAATCACACAGAGAGACTTCGAATTAAATATTTATGTTTTTATACCACAAATAAGTAATTAAGTCCACGCAACAAAACGCAATGTAGTACATTCCATCAAAACAACATCGCTCATCAAGGAACATCGAAACATCGCTCTTATGCCTATTAATGTAACTGACATATAATTGGAAACGAAAATCGAAGTCAATGATGTATAAAGATACTTTGTAATTCAACAGTCAACGTCCTCCGACAATTGTTAATGTGTCCAATAATAGGTTGTAGCTTTAGCAAAACAACTTCCAAGGGAAATTTGATTATGGTACTTGTTTCTTATTTCTTTAGCTAGTAAAATTCTATTGCTGCTGTTTTTCTTTTTACAGTGTTTAATCGACTGAAAATATGGCTTTAATCAGTTTCACAACGTACAGAGTGGGAATGAAAACTCATTGTGTGTAAGACAATTGTGTTAATATCAAAAGAGCTTGCAAGAACAAACGGAAGTTCTTACGTATGTAAAATGTATGTAATACACTATACATACTATTATAATATCATCTTAACTGACCTAAATAAAAGGAGGGGGTTCTCAATTCGACTATAGTATTTATTATGCTACTCAATACCACCAAACAATTTTAACTGATTTTTAAAATTATTTTTGTTCTAAATGGGTTTCTGGCCGACCTCGAGATGGTCGTGTTGGCACCAAGTCAGGATCTATTGGATGGTTTTTCAAGGTTAAATTTCAAATGTGTGAGCACTTAACATGTGTTAAGGCTAGGTATCTTCTGAAACTATTCAATTATTGGCTATGGTATTAAGGTCGGTTTATTTTTGTGGATAAGTTGTTTTATAAATAATTACATGTTTATACTAATAATTCATATTTTAGAGAACTTGAACGTTACTAAATTAGAATTTATGCAGCAACCTTGCATAAGACTACATACATTTGCAATCATGAAGTTGATAGGCAAGTGGCTTATTTTAACATCACCATTATGACAGCCACTGGAAGTCCATTGCTGTACACAGGCCTTCCCATAATCTGCAAAATTTAGCCTATAATTGACGAGCTGGCCAAACGCAGAGCGCAGCTTTTGCGACGGGGACGTTGCTGCCCATTCCCATCCTGTGCATTTGAACTATATTGTTTCGGATGGATATACCATTATCTGTCGATTCTGGTACCCTAGCCGCCTTTTACGATACCGGGTACAGAGGTACATTCTACTCTGGCTAGTAACGCACTATGGTTTATTTTGTAGTGCCTCTTTTGTGCGAAAACGGTGGTCCGTTGTGCGCTAAGTGTTGCAGGTTCGATTCTTTGTTTATATGATGAATATTTGTGTTTATTCTGTGTCTGATTATAAAATATGTATTAAAATATTAAATTTGTGATCCGTCTGTTCTGTCTATCATATAAAAGCTTAAAAGTCTTATATTGGAGTCAGATTTGTCTATGAGATGTTTTTTGAATTTATAATTTATTTATAATTTACTAGCTAACAAACGTTGTTTTGTTTTAAATAGGCGCCAAGGTTTATCCTAAAAAACCGCGACATACAATTTAGATACAAACTATCCGATCTCCTAAGTTCGATCAAACTGTACATAGCCATCAAAAAATACTGAAATCCGATCAGATGTTTTGAAGTGATAAAAAACTACCGTAACATGTATTTTTATATACAAATATAGTTAGTAAGCTCAAGTTGTATTTAAGTTTTTCAGATGATAAAAAACAATGTGTCATTTGAATTACGAATAAGAATAGCAAAACTTTAAACTAAAGGGTATTTTAGAATAATAGGAGCCTGAATTCAGACGTTTGCAATTTAAAAGTGTCCATTACCCGCTTCAACACCTTAATTATCTTAAACGACCAGTGCCGGTGAAAAGAAATCTTATCACAAGATCTTGAATTCCAACGTTCCGCTGGGGCAAGATATCAAGTTCAAATGCCGTTTTTCAACAAAGCCTTTGGCAAAACAAAGAGACGTAACAGAGTACTTAATTCAAGTTAATCCTGGCAAGAAAGCGGGTCTGCAGGTGGACATACGAGACGGGAGCGACGTGCCCGGACTATTGACGGTGGCCAGGTCACGAGAGCAGCGTTTGAAAAATATATACTTAAATTTCTTAACAAAAATAAAAATACCTGGTTACTGCATAATTCTTGCTATTTTTTTGTGGTTGCTTCGAACCTTAGCAAAGATGAATTTCAAGAAATTACTTTTATGACCCATCATTAAAGTCCTAAGTCATCTGTAGTTTGAGTGTTACATACAAATATTTGTCCTAGGTAGGGATCGATCCTTCGCCTACGTTTGGCGCACCAGATACGATACCTTCCATCTGCTAACGGACCCGTCAAATCACACACACTGAGTAATCATCATCAGTACCGTAGAATGTCTACTGTTGAAAATAGGTTTCCTCAAAATAGGGTAGTTTGGCCCATTATTGTCCCTCTGAGCAGACGTAGCAATCGCAGAGAGGTCTACAGTCTAGGACAAAGGGCGTCTGAATTGGTACCTCAATCTCTCTTATTTCTATGGCCACTGGTAGGGTTTGCATTGTTGTGTGCTGATTTGAAAAGTGAGAGAAGCACCAGTAAAATTTCTTTGTAATGTGATATTATTATGTCTTCAAGACCAAAATTGATAATAAGACCGTCTATAGCTATCTATCGACCGGTTTAAAAAAAATGCATTACGACTTGTTGTTTGCAGTATATATACTGCTTTATATATTTATATAAAAGGGGAGTCAAGCTCCAAGGATAGTATAATATTTACTAATAAAACTGTTCTCAATGCTCAATCTACTTTTGGAGCCCACACCTATCACAGAGATACTACTGTTCTACTGTGTCGGTACCCAACTACAATACTTGTATTCCTTAGCTGGTAAAAAAATTGTTAATGATCAACGAAGTGCAACAAAAAAACGGGAAAACCTAAAAAAACAGCTTGACAATAGATATACCGAGATCTGTGAATTTATAATAGTCTTATATAGTATTTGTCAAATAAAGGAAAATGAAAATTGTTACAAACAAGGTAAATTAATTTGAACCCATAATATTGCTCCAAATTTTCCATTTCAAATACAATTCCGTATCAATTTGAATTCACATAGTCAATAAACGACTAGAAAATGCGCCAAACGCTATTTTCGTAGCCAAATTTAGAGGCCAAAGTTAATTCTGTGTATGGAGTCTAGGCACCTGACTATTTAGCGGATGTTTAGTATCTCACTGAACATTACTTAGACTTCTTAACTAGATTTAGATCTTAACTAGATTTCCTGAAAATTTGAAAGGTATCAGTAAACTGAAAGTATAGCTATGAAGCTTTAGAAGGCGAGCGAAAAAAAGTGAGCACAGACTTGTAGAGCAGGACCTCCCTTTGTAAAATGTGTCGTATAGGGGGCTACGTCACTGCAACCGACGGATGGCGATATATCAGCATAATATAGTAGTACATACATATACTATTTAAAAACATATATCTAATAGCCAGACAAAAAATAAATATAAATATAATCATATAAATATTTGTCAACGGTGGGAATCAAACACACGACCTTTAGCGCAATAGATAGGATCACTACCATCTGCACTATCGGACCTGTCAAAAGATTGCTATTTACCCGTATTCAGTATTGCTAAAGGCACTCCTAAAGGACGATGCGCCGTTATATTGCCAATTTCTAATGGCAAAAATAATTTAGATCTTACTAAGTGAAAGGAACGAAGGCGATACAAAAAGACAGCCCAAAAGAGCCGATGCTAAGTGAATAACTGAATAGTTAAACTCTCATAATATTTACATAAACCGAACATTAACCGGGACGTAGAAAGTGCAAGCGGTACAGGCTAATGAAGTATAAATGTCTAGAATTGTGCCGTTTTAAAAAGGTTCAGTTAAATGAGCCATAGCAGTTAATGATTCTAGAATTATTAATAATAATAATACTACTCTTTATTACACAAAAGTTAGGGCGATCTCTTCCAGGCAACCTTTGGACGGATATATAAGATGATAATATTATAGGGCAGTTATATGTGTACTACTAGTTTATTTATAAGAAGAAAATATATACTGCAATACAGTATTTTTATAAAGTCAATAGTTTTTTTTAATGTGTGTGAATGGATATGTATTTTAGATGTTTTATTTACTTACATATTTTTTTAAACCTTACATTTATAACTAACTAACAAAAGAATCAAATACATATTTAATACTCAGACACAGTACAAAGACAAATATTTTTAATATAAAGGTATTCTTAATGTAAAGAGGTATATGATGATCACATAACCCTTTTTTCTGACTACATTTCATGATATGTCAGTCAGCTTATCCTTATATATTATCATCATCATATCAGCCATATAAAACGTCCACTGCTGAAAATAGGCCTGCCCAATTAATCTGCAATAGGACCGGTTATATGCGGCCTGTGTCCAGCGCGGTCCTGCGGTTTTAGTCAGATCGTCTGTCCATTTTGCGGTTGGACGCACTACGCTGCGCTTGCCAGTGCGTGGTCTCCATTCCTGAACCTTACGACTCCACTGGCCATCGGTTCTGCGTACCAAAAGCCCTGCCCACTGCTATTTCAACTTACTTATCTACCGAGCAATGTCAGTAACATTGGTTCTTTCACGAATCTCCTCATTCCTGATTCGATCGCCCAAAGAAACTGCGCTTTGCCATCTCCATAGCTCATTGAGCTACTTTCAGTTCCTATAATATATATATAATATATATAATATAATATTTATTATATATATATATATATATATATATATAATATAAAATAAATTAAAGAAAAAAGGCAGCCCCAGTTTTACAGATAATGAATCCTGATCTCCCAAATACACGTCGCCCCAACGCACGAGGGCACCGTATGCCTTGTGGTAAACGAAGCAAAAAATGAACGAAATACGCTGATCAAATACCGGCTTTGATGTGTTTCCGACACAGCGTGACTGCGTGAATACGTAATGGCGTGCTCGCTAAACTGGCCAAATGACGCGATGAAGGCTTTCGCCCATTCGCCTTCTCGAATTTAAGGGGAAATTTGGGTCAAGTTGCAAGGTAATGTTTGCCTTTTTTTGTGTTTCGAAAAGAAATATAAGAATGTAGATATGTTTTATGTAGCCAGGGGCTGCTCTTTGTCGAACCTTATTTTTTATTAACCTCTCTTTGCTAAATTGGCTCTAGAGAGACTTGTTAACAATTTACGTGGACGTTTCTCATTTTACAATTTATTCAAGAGAAATATGTTTGATTTAAGAAAACGGAATAGAAACAGAAACAGCACATATATTCATACTGGTAAGTTTTAACTGGATGCAGGCAATTCACAATCGGTCCTTAGTAGTAATAAATGAAAATGTTTTTATTTTTTTGGACTATTTCGCCAAAAAAGGGTACAGTCTACGAGATAGTTAGCGTCACCGCAGCCTAAAGTTGCGTGTTTTCACAAGGATATCTCTCCAACCTAGTGATTTGAAGATATTATGTCACATTAACCAGTAATTAAACTATCTCTCTTACCCTTCAAGCCGTAACAGAGCAATGTGAACACTGTTATTTGATGGTAAAAATAGATGTGAGTGTGTAGTACAGGCGACCTATACAGGCGACTTTCGTTTGAGTTCTTACTTATGTATGTATTTCTTTACATAGCTAACTGAAGATGTTATACCATATATTTAAAAATAATCATAAGTCACTGACTCATAATTAAGGGTAGGTTTGTTCTTGAATAGGACCCTAGTGATTTCTGTAGAATATGAGAAAAAATGCTATAAGGTACCGGCAGAATAGAATCGTACCTCCCCCCGTAAGATGACGTAAAAGGCGACTATGGTGGTATATCCAAAGCAGTGTAGCTCAAATGCCCAGGGTGAGGATGGGCAGCAGCATTCCTGTCGCGAAGACTGCGAGCAAACTGCAATTGCTGACACGCTTGCCCAGCGCGGCAGTTATGGGCAAATTTCCCCCTTTCTTAGAGAGGCGTATGTCAAGCACTTGACTTTCAATAGCTGATAGGATGATGATGATAGGAAAAAGATCTCTCGTTTATATGCAGATATTCTCATAATTTCTAGAACTCCAGCAGACGTTTATAAGATGCAAACTCTTTACAAGCACTACCCAAGTCACGTATAGAATTGGCCGCCACTCCCTATGTTTATAAATTCACACAACTGCCAAAAGGTTTAAATTCCAAAGCGGTGCCAATTCGCTCCCTACTTGAAATCTGGTATTTGGAACACAAATATCGAATTAAGTTTAATGTAATTCAAGTTTTTCTACTTTCACTTGGCATGCGTCCCGGTGAGTTTGTCTCAGTTTATTAATATAAACTTGCAACATTATACGTTGTTTATATTTTGGCTGTATCCACTGCCGTAGATGCCGAACTATGGCCGGACGTTTTTCTTTTATCACGGGTATTTCGTAAAATCCTTTCTTGTTTATCCTCAAACGCTGATGTTCTAGCCATTTTTGAAATATTAAACTTTAAAACTTCAGATTTGTTGTACGTAAACTCGTCGATTTTAGTATTGACTGCGAAAATCTTAAGTGCCTTAATCTACGTAATTGGTTTGGATGAAATTTGATATATTATAGCTAGAACCTTAGTAAAGAAGAAAAATTATCATTGATCCCAGTTTTTTATTAGTCCAAGTCGACAATCATACAGTCCGCGTTATAGTAAACATCACAACTGTCTTTAGACGCTCTTATTATCACACGAATATCACTGCGTTGCCAAACCTCTTGCCCGAAGATATTATGTCACATTACCGAGTAATTTCACTGCCTTTCTCACCCTTTAAACCGGAACATTCTGAACAACGTCGTTTGGCGGTAGAAATAGGTGAGAGTTAGGTACCAATGCCATCTGTCTCTAGTAAAACGAAAATTGTTGAACGGCGCGATCTAAAGAGAAGTCTTGGGTGAACGCTAGTTGTAAAAGAATGAATCAATACAATATTAACACTCAGCCTGCGGCTCTTAGAAATAACCCACAACCATTTTTTATCCTCATTGCACCCATGCGAAGCCACTAGTATATTGTATTGTGATAACACGTTTGAACAAACTTTACACAGTCCTAACCATAACTCTCTTTGAAAAATACACATAAGTGACATTTGTGAGGCAGGCTTTAAAATAACAAATTCTGCTGAAAACTCTTCGCGAAACAATGAATGTTGCAGATGCGATGCGTTTCGAATGCTATACATTATGTATGAGATAGTGATGTATGGCTTGTTTCAACTATTTCTCTCTGATCTAAAGCTCGCCTGGGATCCTCTCGAAGCTGTAATGGTTTGTTCCAAATAATTTATCACTAACTATCGAGCACCGAGTAAAGTTAATAGAGAGTTTAATTGTTGTACAGATGTTAGGAGTTGCATACAATTGCAAAAGTCTAATTGCAATAGCTAGCTATTGCAATTAGATTTTTTTTACTCGAGAAACAAGTGTACAGTCCGCGTGGTAGTAAGCGTCCGTCACAGTACTCTATACACACTTGTAACATCACAAGGATATCATTAGCGCATTGCCAACCTTGTAACTTGAAGGTGTTATGTCACATTACCCAGTAATTTCATTGCTCTCTCGTCCTACCAATGCAGACGATTTTTTTCACAAGTTTTTTTTTTTACTGAAGATTTTTTATCTAGGAAGGACGCCTATTTTAAAACAATTATTTTTACATATTGACAGCGTGATTTGTATTTTTGTTAAATTGTAATTTAGCTTCAGATGCCCGATTACAAGAAAATGAAATGGAAAGTTCATCTAACTAGAACCGCAGGATCACGTTTTATACTGTTGGTATAAAGTCGGTCTTATTATTAGGAATGCGATCTATTAGGAATTATATACAGGATTAGATGACCTACGGCTGGTATGAAAATGTGTATTATCTGAAGGTTTTTTATATCAAATGCAGTCTTTGGCGTTATCAAACCTGTGTTCAGGGACTAAAGGCTTATGACATCTTAATTTCTTAGTCTTATTAAATTTAAGTCTTTTAAATGATATCAGCTGCAAGTAAAATCATCATCGTACCAGCCATTAAAAGTCCACTATTGGACATAGGCCTCCTCAAGAAAGGGGGTGTGTTGTCCATAATTGCTGGGCAAGTATGTTGGCCATCGCAGAGTGCAGGTTTCGCGACGGGGAAGCTGCTGCCCATCCCCACCCTGTATATTTGAGTTGACTTTTTTGCTGATATACGGCCATCTGTCGGTTCTGGTACCTTAGTCAACTCTTACGACACCTGGTACAGAGGGAGGTACTATTCCACTCTGCCGGTACCTCACGGATAGTAAAATTATAATAATGTACTCTTTATTGCACATATAAAGGTAGAAATAGGTGAGAGGAAGGTACCGATGCAGACGACCGTTGTAGAAGTAAACTCTAGTTAATGAAATTTACCAATTTCCTTGATACACGACTGAAATAAACGCGATTCACTTACCCGTTCAATCCCAGTGGATTGAATCGATAGCCCATATAAGATAGAGGGTAGTGTCAAAGCAACTTAAATAAGTTCGAACTGGTATCCGTAGTTTAAATTGGCTATCCGACTGGTCGCCCAACTTGTCCACTAAAACTTCGGCATAAGTCTGCTTGAGTAATTTAACGCGATGACTTGCCTTTACAGTACAGCGTACAATGTATGGACACTCACGAGGAGCACGTAAAAGTTTGACGATAGAGTTGAAATTTGATTGGCATAGTTAAATGGAAGCGTTTATTGAGATTTGACGAAGTCGATAAAGTTATTACGTCATTTTGCTATGCGAGTAATGCCGCAACATTGTCTTCTAGATCTTCATTTATTTTCTTTAATATACTTCTTAAAATGAATAGGAACACTTAAAGTACGCTTTTACTTAAATACATATGTGGCTTGCTCCTTTTGTTATAAGAAAGCAACAAGAACTGAGGGAGATTTTGTACTGAAATAGGATCTTACCTTTTTCCCCTGATCCTGACAATATATTAAAATTCATAATTCTATATGAGTACTAAGGCATACCAAATCCATTATTTCATTATTTTATTTGATACAGACAGATAACTGTACAACAATGATTATATAAATATTTGTCCTGGGTGGGCATCAAACCCACGCACACATTAGGCGGATGAAACATAGCTGTTATTGGAGTTATTCGAAAAGTTCGGCATAAAGGTTCTTCTGCATAATAAGTCACGAAACACGTGTAAATATTTTTTTCTAAAATCATTCCTTAAGGGGATGAAAGGGTGTTGCAAAGTTATGTATTATGAAAATTCTAGAACTTCACGCGAGTGAAACCGTGGGGCACTGCTAGTCGCTATATTGCATGCGAGATGATTTGGTTCGAACAATAAAGCGACCGCATCCCTACTAATATTATAAATGCGAAAGTAACTTTGTCTGTCTGCTTGTTAAGCTTTCCCGCTTAAGCTTCCCAACCGATTTTGATGAAATTTGTTACATACAATTTTAAGATCCTGAGAAAGAACATGGGCTATATTTATATTATGTTTTTAAGTCGAAATAAGGCTTGTATGGGCTTGAAAAGGGGGATGAAAAGTTGTATGGAAGTATCGCTATTTTTAGAACTAGAAACTTGAAATTTATTTTACAGGCCATTAATTCGATAGAAATAAACATGATGTTCAAAGTTTATATATAGGTTTGGTTCCCAAAAAACTTATTCCACGTAGAAGTAGTCACATGCGTCGTTGTGAACAGCTAGTTTGTAATAAAACCCATAAACCTACTCTTAAATTATAAAACAGAAATTCCCATCTATAAATCAATGTAATTCTGAAAATACACAATACACATCACTGAAAAAGAACAATGTCCCTGAAACTTCAGCGAATATGTTACACAAGTCTTGTCTTCTTTAATATTGGCTTATAAAGCTGACTATCCATCAAATTTCTTCAAGACAGCGACAAAACGGGCCCGGCTGTGTTACGTAACTCAAACTTCTTCTAAAGCGTTATAGCAGAATTCATGTTTTGTTTGGGAAAATATTTTTGTGCGGTCGGGGAATAGGTTTCTTTAGGTTATGTGTAAATATTGTTACGAATCTTTGAAGTGTTTATGTTATTACATAGTTTGTGTTATATTTGTTTGTCATTTAGCCTGAAGAGCTGGGCAGTTTGGGATAAATATTAGAGATACTCCCAAAATTTGTACATTATAATAATTTATCATATAACTAGCGACACGTCCCAGCATCGTATGGTATGGGCATAACGAGTATATAAAATGGAAATTGTGGATTATTATGGAAGAGTTTGCGGTAGTATATGTCTACCGCAAACTTTTATATAAACCTTTTAAGGATATACAATAATATACGACATTATTTTGATCTATCTCGTCGGTTTAAGCCAGCGTTTGCAATGTAAGCGCAAAATATTGTGTTTATTCGCGACATCACATTAGAAAACTCTAAAGTTATCAGTGTTTTTCTGTTATATTATGCATGCATTATAGATATATATCTCCCTCATGAATCACTCTATGTATTTATAAAACCGCATCGAAATCCGTTGCGTATTTTTATAGTACCAAACGTTTTTAGCGGCAGATAGCGAAGAGTAACTTTATTGTATACACTGTAATGATACAGAATACAATTTCGGTGACGTTCCAGCAGTGTAAAATAGTACCTCCTCCAGTACCAGGTGTTATAAGAGGCAACTGCTGGGCAACAGCTATTTCGTCGTGAAGCTACGCTCTAGAATTTTCACCACGGCTGCCCAGCGTGACAATGACGAGCGAAATTCCTGCTTTTATAGGAAAACAACTTCACTGGAAGTCCACTTCTAGACATAGGTCTAGAAGTGGACTTCCAATGGCTGATATTATGGTGATGACTGATTACATAACTTGAACAAAGTCTAGAAGGTACACATATTTTTACGTAAAAATAAAAGTAATAAAGTCTATTTAAATTTAAGGTTAGTTAAAATTTATATTACTTTTTAGTCTAGTCACTGAACGCGCGGCTTTTTTTCTCTTTTTTATGTGAATAATCGATAAACAAGCGTACGGCTAACGCTTGTATAATCACTAAAATACACTCATTTGCATAAAAGAAACGGGCACCTAAGCAATGAACCACTTCAAATGTTACTATTATTTGTTTGATAATTATAGGTAGTTTTACTTTCACAATTTTGTAAATTAATAAGTAAATACATAATCGTTTTCGTTAGTATTATCATACAATTTTGATAAGATTTATGGGTTTTAATGCTAAAGTTCACTAGTTGTATATGCTCGCTAGTAGTGCATATGCTCGTGAAGTAAAAGTTAATAAAGATTTTTGTTTGTTTTTGCTTTAATAAAGTAAAAGCTGAAATCACAGCTTGAATTCGTCTGGGTATGCTAGCGAGAATATCCCGGATACTTGCTTGCGGAATACGTTCCCACTCTGCGGTAAACACATTCTTCAGCTCTCTGATGGTCTGCGGAGCCGGTTGTACTGATCTTACGCGTCATTTCAAAACGTCCCAGTCATGCTCCATAGGATTGAGATCGGGGCTTTGAGCTGGCCAATCTAAACGACGACTGCCGACCTCTTGCACATACGCTTCCACATCGTGAAATCGGTGGGCGCAAGCGTTGTCGTCCATAAAAATTGAACCTAATGCGGCCAATGCGGGTTGTGCATGAGGAATTAGAACTTCCGTTTTGTATCAATATCTAGTTAGTGAGCCGTTTTCAATGAAGACTAACTCTGTACGATCCATTGAAGTTATTCCTTTCCAAAACATAACAGAGCACCCACTATAAGGTGTGATTTCTTCAAAACAAGCCTCTGCAAAGCGTTCTCCTCGACTTCGTAGCACTCGCCGACGTTGTTATTCACCGAACAAAGATATCCTGGCTTCATCGGAGAACAATGCCCTATTCCAGTCTTCTTGAGTTCATGACTCACAATTTCGAGCAAACCTAAACCTGGCAACTCTGTGCCCACGGAGTAACTTATGGCCGCGGGCCGGGCGATGACTGCGTATATTAGCCGCGAGAAGCCTCCTTCTGACCGTCCGTAGACTAATATGCACATTTCTTACTTCTTCGGGGTTGTTCTTAAGGTCCACATACGAAGACTTGCGATATATCAATGCGCGACTCACAAGAAAATGATCATCCGGTGGTTGGGTACATGGTTTTCTTCAAGAACCAGGCCTTCTCTCTACGTAACCGGTGTCTTGATACCGCTGCCAGGTCTTTTGAACCATCGAGCGACTTACACTTAGCCTCTGAGCCACGAAGCATTGGCTGCAATCCTCTTCGAGCAGCGCAATAATTTTGGTAGCTTTAATACTTTCTCTAACATCATAGAGACAGCTAAACAGCAATAAATGAAGCTTTGTCAATTAAGAATATGAAATAAATTCATAAAAATTTACTAAAAGTTATAAAAACCGATATTATCTTTTGGAACTTCGCACCAAAAATGGAGGATAAAATGTGGTATTAGACGTAATCTACCAATAGTAATTTTGCTGCCTTTCTCACCATTCAAATCAGAAGATAGCAATAAATGCATTGCTGTGTCGATAGCAATAAGGGAGAGATTGCTAACGCAGACGATCTTTATATGAGGTTTGCGTCAAGTAAATGTACCCCAATCGGCAATCATCTTTTCATGTTCAAAAATAGCTGATGACATTCCCCGTGAGAATTCCAGTTATTGTTGACACGCGAAATTTAAATCAACGCGGCACGTAGTATAGAATTATTTTCTATTTTTTCCTTAAAATAATTTATTAAATTATGTCAATATGGATTAATGCTTCGTATAATTTTAGCCTATGTTATTTCCTAAAAATTTAAGTGAGAGGACAGAAACCTTTTTGATCGATTTCGTGATCAATCATAGTAAAGAAGGAATAAAATCGAAAAAATATATCTTCCGGTATTTGTTGTTACTTTAATTAATACTGTTTCAGAACTTATTTACTTTTTATCGTAGACTTCTATTACATAAAAGTCACCGTCTATAAAATCAATTGTCTCCTAAACTCACTTAAAAGAAATCACTGTGCCTTGCCCAAGCGCGATTGTCTTAAAAAATATTCACGTTGCGTAATAAACTCAGAGTCCAAAGTTACCATCAATATATGTAACTGACTCTCAAAGGTACCTAAAAGAAACTCCGACAAATTGAACTACAAAGTATAAGTCCGACTTGAACATGTACCTAATGTAAAACTTCAAACTTTGAGCTGAATCGAACGGAAATTATTTTAGAAACGGCAGTGTGATTTAAACCCAAACACTTTTCATATAAACATTCAATATATTTATAATTTTGCAAGCCCAATGGTAGTTATCGTTTCTTATGCCTAGTGTCATGGGTTTTATCCACACCCTGGACAAATATTTATATGATATTTGTGTTTGTTCTGTGTCTGGGTGTTAAAAGTGTTTTTAAGTAGTGTATTTGTGATTCTTCTTTTGATTGACGTCCGTAACACAAATGCTATAAGCGACTTACTACGGATTCAGTTCAATGTATGACATGTGGGTTTTTAAAAAAAAAATATATGTAATATATTATACATATGACGAAATTTCAAGTTATTCTTTATATAGGTGTGTATATGTAATATGTATATATGTGTATAAACAGTTGTTTCTTTTGTTTTTCTCCTTATTTCAACTATGTATATAATGTACTATGTATATAATGTACTTGTAGTTTGAACTAACAAAGCCGTTTCTTTAAGATGTACTTACTCATAAGTGTTAATTACACTTAATATGATTTTGGGTAGTAGTTGTTAGTTTAAGTAAGAATATTAACAAACGTTAGTAGTTAATCATCACCATCATCAGCCATTGGAAGTGCACTGCTGGACATAGCCTCCCCGTAAAAACAATACCTGGAAGTGACGTAGGCCTTACGATTGACATACGCCACCTGATTTACTCTAATAGAGTGCGATATCGCCGTTTTTCAGGTACATCCAATTCTCTTTACGAAGAGAAACGAAGTTGTGGAAGTCGAAATAACTAGATTACGCCTTATATTTATATCAATTATTATCTTTATATCATCTATAGACCGTCTACTGCTGGATCTATATATATCCAAGAGGCCTATACCTTATCGAAAGAATAGGAATATTACCTATTATTGTTGAGCTGGTGGTAATGTTGGTGTAGTTTCATGTTAAACTTGAGCTATTTTGTTTTGGATTGATATACTGCCATCTATTTGTTTCGATACCTTAACCAGGGAGAGGTACTATAAGGCCCTGCCGGTACCCCACAGGTATTACATTCAGAATCGTATAAATATTACATTATCATTAATATTACATGCTTAAGTCTGGTGACTACCATTTGTTTACAGCCAAAAAGTACCGTATAAATGACTGGCCAAACTTCGAACTGGACTGAAGCGCTGATCCTACAATGCATCCGAAGTGAGCCTCGTCCATATTCAAAGTTTAATCCGAATCAGGCACTTGCTAGGATTTTAGCTCTCACTCGCTTCGCGGAGTTAAGTCGATCGACACACAGACTGGAAACATTGCGCGCTTTATAGAAATAGCTTCTTTATACCTGTCTACATAGCCAGCAAGCTAGTGTATTAATTTCGATCTGATAATTACGATATCGTTTCTCATAGTTTTGTCCTTTCTTTTTAGTTGACTTTTATTTTCATTGAAGGTATTAATTTTTTGAGCCGATAAACATTTTTTTTATTTTACTGCATAAACAAAGAAGCCGAAAGTTTTTTGTTTAAGTTTCCCCATAATAAATAGTAAATTACTGCTTGTAATGTGTTCCGTTTCAATTAAAGAAAAAAATTACGTCAATAAGCTTGTTTTTTTCATTTAGTTTCATATTAAATTTTTTTCACGTGACTTAGTCCACGTGATTTCCCATGCAATCTCCAGAGGAATAAAAGGCACTATATATCCTTCCTTGTGAAATTTCACGAAGATAGTTTGATTGTAAAAAGATTGAAGAGGCACAAACAAACCCCCTTTATATCACATATTCAAGAACATTTCGGAACCTGTTTCATGACCTCATATCACTCCCCGCATCCCACATCAACTCATATAATAATTTCAAAATGAACGCGTCATTACTAGTTTCTCTAACTACTAACAAATGCGCTTCGTTTTAAGACACAACTTGCTAGAGCATGTCTCTTTCAATGAGTCGCACAAGTCTGAACTTGGCATCATCGTTCTGCATAGCGGAGATAAAGTTTGTCTAATTAACACACTTGCGAGCATGTCACCACCTGTTTTGGCTTTTCGAGTCTCGCTTGCTTCCTGCATTTCTCTTAGGACGTATCCATACTTCTCTATCTCATTTTTCCCTCATATATAAAAATATTATACATAAATTATAATATTATCGCAATAAAGCTAAATTTTGAACGGTTTTAAACGGCTATTCTTGAGCATGGTTCAGAAGACAGACGATTTTAGACAACAGAGGAATCACAAATGTTATACTGAAGTACATATGTTTAACATCACAGGAAAAACATAAATACCTTTATATATAAAAATGAATTGGTTGAGACAAGACAACGTCTGTGGGGCAAACTAGTCATCATATAATTATTTGTCCTGAGTGGAAATCGAATCTACGACCCTAGGCGCATAAGATCACTACCATGCCATCTAGCCTTTGACGATTACAATGTCCATAGAGGATGTTTAACGACTCTTAAGATGATGATAAATATCTTTTGTTTTATATTTCAATATTATTTGTTTAAATGAAGATTTATTATTTTTGTTTTGATTCGGATAAAGGTAAGTGTAAGAAAGGTTAGGAGTGACTCAGGCTGTGGCTACCATCATTTGTTCTTTTTTATTTTTCTTTAGCTCAGCTCTGACATCAGTTCCAGCAATACCAGAATCGTTATTAGATTTATACACAGCCAATCGTTATACGCAACGTTAATTAATAACACATTGTACAAATTATTCACTTTAGGGTACCTGGCTGTGTCAAATAGTACCTCTGCAGGTTTCGTAACAGGCGATTGAGGTATCGAAGCCAATTATAGTATATCGACCCGAAACAGGAAAGCCTAAATACAACTGAGCATAGATGGGCTGCAGCATTCCCCGCCAGGCTTGCTCAACGGGGCCATTAAAAGTAACATTTACGTTGTAGCTGCTATAATAATGATAAGAGAAGTCCCCAAACTTATAATCTGTTAACCGCTATTAATTTAATATTTAATTCTGAACTTTAATGTATTTATAAATGTATCAGTATTATTGTGAAAACTACTGAAACATATCTCATGTATTTTGATAAATGATTTGTCAGTTTAAAGTCACTAGCATAGTTTATTTGACACCGATGATTATTCTAATATATAATTTTAAACTAAAAACATACGCGTATTTGGTTGGACTGGAGCATTAACTAGGACAATACTATATTTCAAGGTTGCATGTCATCTACATGCGGTGAAAATTTCTCTTTAAAATTATAAACTATCTGTGAAATTCTGATTATAAACCATATTACTTTTTTTAGTTTCATTCAAACATTTTAGTAGTTACCAATCTCCAATCCTAATTTTTTTTTAACATCTCATACATTGACTGGTCTCCAAAATAAATCTGTTAAAGTACTTGTATTACGGATATTATCATTATCATACCAGCCATTGTACGTCCACTGTTGGACTTGGCTACTGGCCTTCCAAAAACGAGGGATTTGCCCATAATTGCTGCGCTGGGTAAGCATTATGGCAACCGAAGAGCGTAGCTTTTGCTGCTGCCCATTCCCGCTCTGCGCATAAGAGCTATACTGTTCCTGATGGATATATCGATATCTGTCAGTTCCGATACCCCAGTCGCCTCTTACGACACCTGGTTTCGGGGAGGTATAATTCTATTCTGCCGGCACTCCAACGGACATCTACTAAACGAGAATTTACAAATATAATACTGAATATTAAACACCACAAAATATTTATCATACAAATATTTGTCCTGGGTAATATCGGATAACCACCGAATGGGCTATTTATGAAATCAAAAATACCATCACCATATAAGCCGATAAAATTAAGCTGTGGAATGTTGATGTATATGAGATTATATCAACTATATATATATATATCAGAATTATCTGACGCACTGCGTGATGCATTGTTTGTCACATATATCGGTCGCAACCGACGGTACGTATAGATTGGTCTGCAACCGCCTTTACACTCCGAACCCCGCGTGCTCAGCTCGGCTCGAGCCTGCGGAATAATTGGCTTGATCCTCATTTGCGACAGTCGTTACCGTTATAACTACACGTAATTGCTAAAGGAATTGTGCGAGCAAACATAATGTGTGACCCAATTGATTTGTGGGTACAATCTATCATAACTAAGTTGTAATTAACTGGCATGTTGTGTACGACCAGCAGTGCCCTGCGGGTTTACCAGCGTGAAGTTGAAGAAATTTCATGCTTACATTTCAACCCCCTTTAACCCTCTTAAGGAAGGATTTTAGAAAAAAATATTTATGCACGCGTTTGATGATTTTTGAATTTAGAAGGTTTTAACTGAATTAATTTTTAAATTACTTTAAAAACAGCAGTTTCATAATAAATTTGCTCTCCCATTTTACCCCTTTAAGGGGTGAATTTTCAAAAATCCTTTCTGAGTGCTCCTTGACGTTATAAATGGAACCCTTGTGCAAAGTTCTAACCCTTATAGTTAAGGCCCTGCATTGATATGTCAGTTAGTAGCTTCTCCTTTTATATATAAATTTTATAACCGATATGTAAAGTATAGGAATGATCGTCATTTATTTTAAAGCCGTCAAGAGAATAGTTTTATTATGAATAGTTAATTAATTTATTCATAACAGTTATTTTGCATATAAATTGGTTTGAGCCTTCATATATATACTTATATGCATTTTCTTACCGGGCACAACATAGGTCATCCACCCACGAGGTGGACAGACGATCTGACTGTAGTATAGCGCTGGATGCAGGACGTATACAACCGGTCCTATCGGAAATCCAATCCAGCAGCGATAAGCCTGCAGCTAAAATTTTTATATTTTATTTACAAAAATTTCATGTCCCGTTGTTTTTCCTGGGTGAACTTCAAAAATACTGAAACGATTGTAATAATTTTTGATACTGTATACAGTTTAATTCCACTTGAGAGATAAAATATATCAATTTATAATCGCAAACGTTTATTTTATGATTTATGAACAGATACTTACATCGTCTTTTGGGTTAGCTAATAAATGAATATAATGCAGCCACATTTTTTCTTTAAAAATTATAAAGCTAAGCAACACGTTTTTTTTATTGTATCGACAAACAAGCATACAGAGAATAGTGAAAGAGTTTATCTGTTACTTTGATTTATATGTATTTAAATGTATGTGTATTTATATATATATGTATGTTTATATGTCTGTATGTTTGTTTCTTGTACTAAACACACCTCAATATTCCACCAGCTTTAACATTATTTCTATCTAAAGGTTGCCTGCAAGAGATTGCACTTAGCGATAAAGCCGCCTCTTGTGTGTAAAATTCCATGTTTTTGTGATGTTCTTGTTGTTTTTATTGGAGTACAATAAAGAGTATACTATTATTATTATTTTAATTATTACAGTTTGTGTGATAATCTGTGTCACAGGGCAGCCTAAATATACTCGTAATATCACTAGAGCGTAGCCAACCTAGTGATTTTAAGATATTCATTACCGTCCTCATTTTTAAAACTGGAATGCAAACACGGCTCTTTGGTAGAAATTAATAAACGTAAGGTACTAATGCAGATGATTTTTGTATGAAGTAACTTCATGTAAATGCCGTTTACTATATCATCTTCATTTTTTAGGCAAATACAAATCTAATTAAAAATTTCAATAAATTATTTTATCACCAATATTTAATCGACAAGACAAAATAATGACTAACATGTTATATAGACATATCCACAGATAATATCCAACCTTATACATTCGATAGAAGACTGAAAGTCTGTAATCTTTTTACCAGCCAGTCATAATATGCCCGCTTTCATTTTAATGAAAAACAAAAAAAAAACGCCAGGCACATTAATATCATGAGCGCTTTAAAAGAAAATCCAGTTGACATTTCGTTCCAGTCTTCGTGCCACTCGACTAATGAATGCAAATTTCATCAGCTCACCAACACACGGCTCTCGTAATAAAATGTTTCATTTAAAATAAAAAAAGGTATTTGAACGGAACAGGCCCTATTATTTAATCTGGAACTTACGTTTAATAAACACGCCCTTTTGTATTTTCAGGGAAAATGTGAGGTTGTTTTATTTTTATTTCAAATTATAATTTAAAACGCCCTGCTAAGGGTTCACTCGGATAATAAATGATTTCGTTCCGCTTTAATTTGTTGTGAAACGCTTTAGCCGCTGCACCGCTTGCTTCGTTACGTTGTGATTACGGATTATTTTTGTCGGTCCGCTTAATTTGGGCTTTTGTATTGCACTTTGGATTCAATTATCGTGGAATTACGTGGGTAATAGTCCATAATAACTGTAGGTAATATTGACAGGAGTTTAATAGTAGCGGCTAATTGGGAATGTGTTGTTACACGGTAACGTTTCGGTCTCTTATTACGGTAACTTAAGCATTTATAGACATTAGTGCTTTGATGAACTTCAATGCGACAGATCGTCATATGGTTTTTAGTATTATAGAAATCTACTATATGCTGGCCATTTGCTTAAGTTCATCCACACGACTACAGTAATTATAATAATACTAACAATACACTATATAAATAAAAAATAAGATTTACAATTTTTAATACAATTTGCGTCCTTTTTGCTAAAGGAAATGTCTTCCAAGTTACCTTTGGATAATTATAAACAATGAAATATAATGAGGAAGATCTAGTATTATGTAATTATATAAAAGATAATAAATTATATATATATTGCATAATATGTAAACCTTTAGAAATATTGTCGTATAAATATGAAGAAAGATATAATTACCGGAATGATGATCACCTTAACGGGAAGAATAAAATCATAAATCTTAGATATTGACCGGACCTCGGGGTAAGTCGCTCAGAGCTTTTATATTGTGGACATTAGAGAAATTACAAATATAATATTTAGATATGTATTTTATACCCAGACACTGAACAAATACAAACATTGATGATATGTTACTTTTGGATCGGGGTCGAACCCTTTGCGCATCAGATAGAAACACTAGTGAATGCACTCTCGTTCCCGGTAAAATAAATTTATTGAAAAGATTTTTTTAAATCACTTTAATTCTACTAGTTTTTTGCCTAGGAATCGTCATTCACTGTCGTGAAGAAATCGCATGCTGATCATAAAATTCAGGAGACAGCAAAATAAATCTCACATTTCCAGACATTAACAACGTAACATTACTCAATGCACAATGAGGAGGAGGGATTTGAGGAATGGGTGCGAGGGGGGGAGGGGCTCCCCTTACCCTTCATAATCAAGTTTGCAAGTCCCCGTCCAAGATGTCGCCATGTGCCGACAGCGTCCCTTCTGAATATCTCAGAATTAACATAATTCGAGACAAAGCCAAGGAAGTTTTGTGATGGTTTGTGTTATTAACCAGGTCTTATTTAATATCGGGCTTGCGGTTTGCTTTGTGTTGCAGCTTCGTGAATAATTTGAGGTCACAAGCGTCGCCATTGTTATAGTTGAGATTGATGGCCCTGTTAATTTGAGTGAACAAGTCAGACATACGATGTATATATATGGGCTGTGTGTTGAAGGCATCTCTTTGTGTCAACATGTTCCACCAGGCGAGCCCAATGGCGCAGATGGTAGTGCTCCTATCTTGTGCGCTAAAGGTCGTAGGTTTGATGTCCACCCATGCCCATTTATAAGATGATATTTTTGTTTGTTCTGTGTCTGAGTGGTAGAGTACTTAAATAGTACAATTGTAATGCCTTTATTGTCTGATATCCACAACACAAGTGATTTAATGGAGTTGGGTCAATATACGTCATAAGTCAATTCTGAAATCGGCTTACTTTATTATGTGTTCATAAAAGTGAGTTTCATTATTAATATTTAAAATTAACTGTTCCAGTAAAGGTGAATTTATTTCGATAAAGCGTAATTAGTGAAAAATACTTATGAAATACTCGAGCGTCTGCCAAAAATGGCTACAGTGGTATATTTAAAATTAAAATTAATAAAATGACTAAGATAATTAATATAAATGATAATAAAGAAATTCTACATCTCTTACATTGATCTGATTCTATGATAATTCGCTTAAAGCACTTGTGTAACGGACATCAGATAACAGAGAAATCACAAATATACTATTTAAATACATATATTTAACAAAAAGAAACATAACTATCAGCGTAAAGTTTGTCCTGGTTGGGGTTCGAATCTATGACTTTCGCACAAGACAGGATCACTACCATCTGCGCCATCGGACCCGTCAATGTATATACAACAAAACAGTGCAAAAACCTTATCACTTATAAAAAATACCGCCAGGTATAAAGTGTTAGCTCTAACATTTACGCGATCACTTACATAAAATCTCCTTTCTTTTAACTTTAAAAAGAGGTTTATTTAAGTTTACGGCAACTTCTTAAAATTGACAATGGACAACATAAAAAAATAGTTTTTTTTTATATTAAGAAGTCACAAAACAAGTATACGGTTTGATTAAAATAAACGGATATGCATCCTATAGACACTCGTGTCATCACAAAGATATCACTAGCGTATCGCTAACCTTGTGAACTGAAGATACAATGTCACATTTACTTAGTAATTTCACTGCCTCTCTCACCCTTTTAACCGGAACATAGCAATATAGATACTGCTATTTGGCGGTAGAAATAGGTGAGAGTGAGGTACTAACGTAGATGACCATTGTAAGAAGTCTACTTTCGTAAAAAGTGTGATAAAGTTTTACTACCTCTAGTAAAGTTCTTTTAACTGTAATCTCTACATTTATTTAAATAAACATATTCTTGAGACTTATTCCTTGATACCCAAACTTTAAATTAATAATGCTGGTATGGAGTTTAATTAAAAATAATAACCTATTTTCTCATGCAAGTGACTGTAGTTATTTTTATGGAAAATACATTTATTAAACAAAATAAAAATTAAAAAACAAACAAAAAGCACGTAAAGTTGCAATTGATATAAAAGATTCTATTAATTGCTATTTAAAAGATAAAAGTCTCTACTCTAAAAATCGTTATTAGGAAGACACTTAAAGCCAATTAGTTAGCAATTAGCATACTTACACATAGCATTTATTAGAAAAATAATCATGATTTTAGACGCCCTAGATACGCCGATAAACGTTCTAATAAAATGTTTTATTTGTTTGTTAATTGAATGACTGGTTATATTGACGTAATATGCCAATTTTTTGTTATCCAATAGCAGCGCAACGCAGTTTTATCTGTGTCAAATTGTAGTACTTTCACACTCTGCATCCCCTTTCATCCCCATAAATGATGATTTTTGAAAAAATATTATACACGTGTTTAAAGATTTTTAATAAATAAACTTTATACTGAATTGTAAAGTTTCATACTATGCTGCACCTCTTTTGAATTTTTAAAAATCCTCTCTTAGAATACCACTGCGTTATAAAAGGAACCCCAGACCAAAATTTAAAGTTTACTTTCTTTCTTACTTTTATAGTTCAGATTCTGTATAGATATGTCAGTCAGTCATCTTCTTTTATATATATAAAAATAATATTAAAATAAATAAAATAATAGTTCCACACAATTCGTTTGATAGTTGATAATGGTGAACGTCGTCCGTAACACAATTAAAATTTATTTGTTTTTATTAACCTTTCTTTATGATTTCTTTAGAAAAGAAAATTAAAATGAGAATATCTTCGTATCATTAAGTCAGTCAAATGGCATAAATAAACCGTCTCCTGTTAGTTATGCCATATAATGAATGCTATAAAATATTTTTGATATTTTAATTATTATAACTTTTATTGATAAATTCCTACAAAGTTTCATACATTGACCTAGCTCCGTGATCAGTCAATTAAAACACTTATGTCACGGACATAAGACAACAGAGGAATTACACATATACTACTAAAATACATATATTTAACACCTAGACACAAAACAAACACAAATATCATCATATACATTTTTGTCCTGGGTGGGGATCGAACCTTGGCGCACAAGATAGGATCACTACCATCTACGACATCAGGCCCGTTATTTGAGCTGAGTATTAGAAACGAGTTCACATAGTACCATTTTCTTGAAGATCAAACAAGAGCCACACAGGCATAAAAGATGAAAATTAAGAGAAAATCGATTACATATGTGCATACATACCGTCTAAACTAAATATAAAATTATAAAAGAGCATTTCCAAATCCACCAATGCTTACCCGAAAATTTTGCCAGTATGCAAGTTTTCAGAACATTTTCGCTTTACAACGAGCGCTTTACAAAGGTGGCATTGTTGTCGGGCCATACAAAAAGAGTAATGCATAGTCATTCGTCTCGATCGAAAATTTCATTTGTTGGCACGGAACACTGAAGTAGGAGCTTTGTGTCCCATCAGACGGATCTAGCTAGAATGGATGTGGCTGTTCACCTGAGAGTGAAGATTGAAAATACGAATAGGGTCATATATTTTTGAGTTGACCATTCCGCTGTAGAATGATTCTGGAGGTTACATGAATGAGGGAGGATATTGTTTCAAAGGTCTTTGTATAATTAATATTTTTATTTTTTATTTACATAAAACAATTGACAATAAAATAATTAAGAGAATAGTATTATAAAAATAATAATAACAAACTTTATTATCCCACCACAACATCGCAATAGAAACAGTTCAATTACATCGTTACATTAACAGCAGTGGAAGACTGGAGTCTAAGATGAGCAGAGAACTGCTTGTATTTCAGATCATCGGGCCTTTCATACCATTTTATCTTGTTTTATAATATTTAAATCATATTCAGATAAGATTTTTTTTTTTAAATTATAACTCATCGACAAACAAGCATACAGTCCGCGTAATAGTTAAACGTCAGCACGGCATAAAGGCTTCTATCTTCTATTACAACTTCTTTTTAATCACTCAAGTGATTTTTGAGTTTATTGGTTACAAGCACACGATAATATCACAGGTGTTTATAATTTAAGTTAGCTTTCTAATGGTTAAATACTAAGGTTTCTAAGGTTAAAGAGAAACAAACAATCAAATATTTGCTCTATATATTATTAGTGTAGATTCAATGTGCCGTGTGGTACCGGCAAACTCGTGTAGTACTTACACCTACACCAAGTGTGGTAAGAGGTGACTAAAGTATTAAAACTGGAGGTATATATATAAATGCGAGGATGTGCAACAGCATCTTCGTCGCGAAGCTACTTGCTTACCCAGCGCGGAAATTATGGGAATAATTCCCCATTTCATCGGGGAGACCTATGTCCAACAGTGGACCGCCAATGGTTGTCCACTGTTATCATCATCATAAATAAAACCATATCCAGTGGGAAGATGTATCAAGGTTGCCGATTTGTCACGTGTATTCGTACAAAATAGTTTTTGTCCAAGTTGGCTTCGTATTTGTATTTGTATCAGTAAATTGATGAGCAGTTTTGTATGGAACTTTCTCGTACTCTAATTTGATCAAAGGAATGTTGGAACAAATTACTTTGGGAGAGCTCTAAGACTCACAAATACGAGAACAAAGTTTTAGTTTGTATTGTGTGAAAACAATTTGTATCTTCAGGTGGATTTATAGTTAAAAATAAATGTGTATTTTGAATTCGAGGTATGTTATTTCGTTGTATGTTAACATTAATACCCCATATGTAATTCAGATTATTTGACTTCGGTTATTTATTTTATTCAAAGAATAACTCAAAGACATACTAAAGGGTCTATTGAACGTTTTCATAGTATTATAAAAGGTATTTTTTTATTATCATAACATTTAAATCATAATAATCCATGCTAATAGTATAAATGAAAAAGTGTATGAGCGTGTCTGTTTGTTTAACCGTCTTTCACGGCAAAACAGAGCGACGAATTGACGTTATATTTTTTTAAATGGAGAAAGTTAAAGAGATGAAGAGTGACATAAGGTACTTTAGTCTCTTTCAAACTCCCTACCCCTACTTTTTTAAAATAGTGTGTGAAAGTTTGTATAGAGCATTTTGCCAGTGCATATATGGACTATTTGTGCCTAACAAAAAAATAGCGCATATTTTTTTTGCCCCCAACCCCTTAAAAGATGGGGTAAAATTTTATATAAGACTTCACAGTAAGTCGGTATTCAAGGTTGAAAGATATTAAAGTAGAGACAGTAGCGTATTAAAATAATATTGCCCCGAATTTAATGCATGCAAAGCCGAGTATAGCTAGTTTTTAGCCGAGTATACGTATTTTAGGATTATTATCGTAAATTATTATAAAAATTAAAAATAATTAAACAAACAACAAAACTATAACAATATTTAAACATGTTTTTATATATTTTCTTACACTAGCTCTAAAAACAAGCGTACAGTCTACGTGATAATAAGCGTCATTGCAGCCTAAAGACGCTTGCAATATCGCAAGCATATTAATACTAGCGCGTTGCCAACCTTGTGACTTGAAGATATATGGTATATAACCCAGTAATTTCCCGCGTCTCTCACCCGACAAATCGGAACACAGCAATGCTCACTGCTATTTGTAGGTATAAATAGGCGCGATGAAGTACCGTTGCAGACGACATTTGTAAAATTTTAAACATTGCCTAAACAATTGTTCAATGGTGGTTTAAGCCAGCGGTCTTATTAAATACAAAATAAACTATTTAGTACGTTATTGTTCGAACAGAAATCACTGGATAGATAGTACAAATCATATTTCTCACTATTCAGATTTTTAGCTTAAATCCGATATAAATTGGATATTCTTTTGACAGACATAATTTATTTAAAAGTAAATTTTAAAGGAAAATTCACACATCTCATACATTGACGTGACTCCGTGGTAAGTCACTTACAGCATTTGTGTTACGCACATCAGACAATAGAGGAATTACAACTATAATTATAAACATATTTTAAACTCCTAGACACAGAATAAACACAAATATCATCATATAAATATTATTATTTGTACTGGGAATCGAACCCACAATGGCACATAAGATAGGATCACTTCCATCTACGCCATCGGGCTCATCGATTGGTAGTATTATAAATAAGACATTTATGAATAATAACTGAATATAATTAGTCTATCAATACTGAAAGATTATAATTTAGGAAGTTCCTATATGTTTAAAATCAACTCCTAATAATTTTTCGTTTATCTAAACAGTTTTGTAAATCCACTATTGACGGGTTTATCAATCTTATTCCAGCTAGGCAGTCGACCAAAATTATATCTGTTTATTATCTATTTTATATCTAATATTGTAAGTACGCGAAAGTTACACACTCCACAGTTTTCGCAACTATGTGTATTTACTATAGAATATATGTCTTTGCTAGTCCCATATAAACATCCTTGGGGTTTCCAAACGCACCCATGATTTACTGTTAAAGTTTATTAATTATACGGAGCCGTTGTGACACCAGGATTTAATTTAATTTAGGGATATGCACACATAGAGTTTGATTAATAATTTCACATTGTAAGTAGCGCCTATATGTTTGTAGATTTTGTTATTGTTTTAATGTAAAAACGATAGATGCAAAGACCATGTTATATGTTTTACTTCAGCTTTCACGACGTGGATGCTGCTGCCCGTCTTCGCCCTATACATTTGAGCTGACTTTTTTGCATGGATATACCGCCATCTATCGGTTTTGATACCTTAGTTGCCTCTTACGATACAACCTCACTTACACTCATGCCTGGTACAGGGAAAGATGTTATTCTGCCGGTACCTCACGGCTGTTTTGCTTAAACACGCATGTTGTGATTTAATTATGACTAAAACTTTTTGTATCAGCCGTGGAGCTTCAGAAAAAAAATTGAGCTAAACTATGAGATGTATGTACTTACTATTGGCATCTATTGGTACCGGTACCTTTGTCGCCACCTACGACACCTGGTGCAAAGGGAGGTACCATTTCACTCTGCTGGTACCTTGCAGAATATTCTACTATTATTACATATTTCTGATTCCCAACACTTACTGAAACTGTGAAAATTTTATTTTAAAGGTAGTTTGTAGTTTAGACGAAAATACTAGTATTTCTTGCGCTCACAGCTTGACTGAAGACTGATTTGGATGATATCAATACTAACCAAACACATTTGTTTTTGTTACTAAATAACTACTAAATGACGACTTGCTGTATTCCATTTGATTAAAATATAATCAATAGCACATCTGTAGATTCTAGGAGATTCGTTTGGCAAGTCATATACAATGCTAATGATTCATTTTGTTCTAAATTATAGTTAATTTTGGACTTTTAACTGTAATTTTGAAATAATTGATAGAGCAAAAGTATAAAAGAATAATGTTTAATTTACAAGCAAACAAAAAGTAGAAATTCATTAATATTTACTTATTAGTTCCACAAATAAATATCTGTAACTTATTGATTCGTTTGGCAAGTCATATATAATGCTAATGATTCATTTTATTCTAAATTACAGTTAATTTTGGACTTTTAACTGTAATTTTGAAATAATTGATAGAGCAAAAGTATAAAAGAATAATGTTTAATTTACAAGCGAACAAAAAGTAGAAATTCATTAATATTTACTTATTAGTTTCACAAATAAATATCTGTACCAACTAAATTAATATTCTAAAAGCTAAAGCGCTAAGTGAATTTGAATTTGAACTTGCAAACAATTTAGCGTTTAATTCACCGAAACTGGTGGATTTCAACACGTCGAAACATTTAATTAAACAACGTGACTTAATTAGTTTCCGAACTAGGAGCACGGTGAAAATAGAAGAAAAGCACTAAAAACTTCTAGGGTGATTAATCTTCTAAGTGTATTTTCTTTTATTAACTTCTAATCTGTCTATAGTTTGCAAAGCGATGTACTTTAGATGAGGATTTATATGCGACTAGTAAATAATTTCCATGACGAATGCGGAGCTCTATATGTAAATAACAATGAACCTTATTGTTTCGCTACATTCATCAGAGTAGCCCAATGATATTATTAATAGCAAACTACACTTTAGCAAAAATTAAAATTTATCCTTGTACAATCTTCATAGGTATATTGTAGTAAAAAAATGTTTTGTAATCAATCGGGGTCTTTACTGTTTTCAATTTCTATATAATAAAGAAAATTCTTAAATAGATGTTAGAATGTTAGGTACTGGTTAATGTTTTTAAGGGATAACAGAAGAATTAAGAATAACAATTTTTCGCATGTACAACAATTGCATGATCAGGGTCGATGATGAAACTAATTATAGAAAATTAACATCTTTCTTTTAAATTACAAAAACCTTACAGATTTATGAAAAAAATAGACCATTATTTATAGTATTTATGTTTATAGATATAGTATATATAAGTTCTATAAAACGTTCATATATTGTTTCAGCATAAGAATGTCTGTAACTATTATAAAGATTAGATACGAAATCCTTTACAGCAGCTGGGTAAACCTAGTGTAAGCTGAGCTCTGAGGAAAATTAGTTGTTGCTCCTGCATGAACTTTATTTTGTTTTATCGATCTTGTATCGTCGTAGTTTCAACTCTCCAGATTCTCTTCAGATTCTTTCCACTTCTGTAAATTTACCTTCAACGTTATCCGCAACGCTATGCACTACGTTTAGATCTTATTTATTTTGGTATTTGGACAGATCTAGAAATAATGCTTTACGCTTACGATTATAACTTACATCCTATCATGGAGCCTATCAAACTTGGTAGCATTATAAATAATCCATTAACAGTAAATATATTATTACGTACTCATTAAGTCACTTGAATAAATCATTTTGGAATAATTATATCCTATTATATCTTTTCTATTTAAGTTCCGGCAAATAATTTGTTAGATATCTGTTTTGCTTTACCTACCATTTGCTATAGTACTATGCTGGGAATGGGTATACCGGGTATATGGGTATATCTGTGGGTTCGAGTAACTTAATAATAAATTCACATAGCATCTTTTACACCTGACTTCGAAGTAAATTGCTTAAATCACTTGTTAATACAATACGAATAACGGATAAGAGAGGAATCTTAAATATAATACTTAAATTTATATTTCATACCAAGTCGTAGACCAAACACAAATAATCATCATATATATTGTTTGTCCTGAGTGGGGATCGAACCCACGACCCGTAGCGCACAAGATAGGATTACCACCAACTGCACCAGAGGGTTAATTAATCCAAAACTTAATTGCCTCGCACGACACCTAATACACAGGAAGGTTTCTAATACAGCCTGTAGTCCAAAATAATGATGATATTTAGCTTCTCAAATTGAAACTGAAGAAAAATTATGGAAAATCTAGTCTTATTCTTTGTTTTAGTGTGAAAAGATTCTATATAAATGCAGGCAAGAGTCATAAGATATTCTCATAAAAGATGAGAATAAAAAGAAACATATTATGATAATTTATTTTTTAAGTAATCTGGTTGTAAATGTGAAAAAATGTACGGATCGTTCCACGCTCCCTATAAAACGGTCGTCGTCCAAAACAGTCTGAAGATTCCGGGGAAACTGCCAGCATCTTTACGGCTGAGACCGTTGATTCGCAGACTTTTTACTTGGGATGCAATGAGGGTGTTTTAATAATAAATCCCGCTTGGCCGGGCGAAGCCGGGCTGAAAAATTTAATGGTTGAATTAGGGCAATGCATTCCTCTCGTAAAACTTGACATTTTTAGACAGAACACGATGAATTTATCATGGTATATGCCGTGTCGTCAGTGTAATGTATATACTTTACGTCGCATGAATTATAAATGGTGATATGCAGACCAACCTTGTTCCTATTTAGCCTACGGACCCCTTCTTGTGAAATTACTAAAGCAAATTCAAACTTATTTATTTCTTGTTACATTATAAATAAAATATAATATGAATTACAGTTTCATGTGACGCCCTGCAAAGGTACTGCAATATGTAAGAACTAACTATTAGCTAGTTTTACTAATAATATCCAATAGCTAACTTTACTAATTATATAATCTTTTATACAATACATTTAATTACAATAGATTAAAATCTAATGTATAATAAAATTGATTACAATATTTGAATTTTTCAATAGATATTACGACAATTAAATCAGGGCTATTTAAAAAATAATTAAATAAATGCCTACATTATCATTTAATTATAAAAACTATATTTTATCTCTGAATTCAGATAGTAACAGAAAATTTTCAAATAGGACAACTGTAAGTGCTAATGTCTAATTTTAATAAATCAATATTACAGTACAAAGTGTATTGTAATATTTATTTTGGTTTGCAATTGAATTGAAATAGGCTTATGTGAAAACAAGTGGCAGAACGAAATTAATGGACTGCCTAAATATATTTGGATACAATACATTTTGTGATTGAATACACGTTTTTGCTTTTGCAATGCTCTTGTCTGTTAAGCATTTGAATTTATTGATTTAGTACTAATTATTGCATTCATTTGACCTATTTATTGAGTAGTTTGTTGTACTTTAATAATTTATAATGTTTGCCGTCAGTTCGTATACTAATTTTATTCTGGTAGTCATTATAAATTTCTCATTTTGTTTTATTCTTAGCCGAGGTTCAGTATAACTCTGTTCAAACTCTCGAATATTAAAAAAGAAGTTTAATTTCAAAACTCTATTTCAGTTTTATTTAATTAGCATAACACCTTAATGCATTCAGTTCGGAAGGCCACTCAGCTCACAAACTAGGAACAAGCGAAAAAACACCTTCCCCCACTTGAAACTGGGATTAACTTCCAACATTCGTGGTGCGGAGTTCAATTAAAAATTAGACTACTCATAACAAAGGGTCGAAAGTGGGGTAAGACTAGCCTCGTTTCCCAGCGTCTATTGCAGGAAAACAATTATACCCTGCGCTTGCTCGTGGAAAGTTTGTGGGGACGCGCGTCCGTCTTTGTATCAAGTGGCTTCATTGTCTTAAAATACGAGCGGCGGCGGATTATATTGGTTTTTAAGGTTATTTCTAACGATGACGATTATCAGTTGTATTAAATAATACTTCTTTATATTTGCTTAAATTATTTTTTTATGGGAAATCTTTTTAAAATATCCCTACTTATTTCGCTCTTTTCTCCTTATAAACGACAAAACTCATATTATGACGATATATTTTAAATAATTATAAACAATGACAAAGTGGTATTGCCATGGTACTGGCAGAGTTGAATAGTTATCCCTCTGTGCCAGTTATTGCAAAAGGCGATTGTGATACTGAATCCGTCAGATGGCGGTATAAAGATTGGACGGCCTGCACCATTCTCGTTACAAAGCTAAGCTCTGCGATTGTTATTACGCATGATCAGCTCGTCAATTATTGAGCAAAACTAAAAAATTATCATAAATCTATTATTTTGAAGAATAGAGTTAAGATATTCAAGGAATATTGCCTCTTACAGGAAAAATGCTGTATATTTTAGCAAGGCAAACAAAACGATACAAGAGTACAAATGTACATAGTCGATGTTAACCATAAAAGATCTGATTAATCTACTATCTTTCATAGATAAACCCGATCAAAACATAAAGTTCGTAAAACCCCCAATTTCTTGTGAAAAAGTCTTTTTATACCGAGTATGCTCCGCGAGGCAGTTGAAATAAAAAAAACAACCTATATTCAGTTCAGGTGGTGGTCGGAAAATATCACTTGTCTGGGATATTATATATTTGATGAAAAAGACCATCATTATAGCACTACAAAAAACAAAAGGTACCTTCATCAAATGAAATTCAAAGGGATCTTAAGACTTCCCAATGATGCCAACCTATGAATTAGACCGCGTATCAAGAAACCGGAGCCACTGCGGTGAACATTCGCTAAATGCAGCACTCGTCTCACCTTCCAGACATCTCCAACTCGGACTGACTTGGAATTGTTCCACGCCGGTCCGGAACGTAGTCAGATTTTAATACATTTGTTAGAACTAGAGATATAGATAGTGTGTTATGTAAAATGTAAGACGCCTGCAAAGTTATTACCGGATTCTGCATAACTAAACATGGTTGAATCGTGGAGGTACCAAATAGCGTATAAACTCCCACGGCTTTAAGTGCCGAAAGAGGCGAATGAGGATCGCAACTGACAGATAGTGGTATATCCATTAAAGACTGCGGTATCAATGCAACAAGATAGTAATGGGCCAAGTTGCTTTGTGATGTGATGTGATGATATCACGTCTGCCCAGGGACATTGACTACTCTGAATAAAAATACCGACAGTGTCAACCTCTTGGATGGTTTATTAGGCTATTAGTAAATTTCCTATTGCAGATGTAAATATGATAATATATAGTATTTGTGATCACCTGTTAAACGATAATGAATTTAATACTCCCTAAAAAACTAAATGGTGAATATTAAAGTCTAGTTTGATGTTTCTATTAGGAGGCACCTTATATCACTATTTATACAAATTTTCAAGTCATTTTATTCAACCAGTACAATAACAAATTTGGCTTGTCTTCACAACTTCCAATGTAAAAGCATTATTATATTTCTGACATATAAAGCGTTAGCATTGCAACGAGAAATAAATTTGTTTTTTTATACAATAATAGCATTATTTTTCAACATTTAGAATCACGAAAGTAACATAAATCAACGCGATTTTTAAAATAAATAGCACAGGTCAAAAAACAATAGTGTCACAAGCAAGCGCCAAGAAAATTATAACGCGGTAGACATCGAAAAACAAATGCAATTTGCGTTCGACGAACAAAATTGCCGGGTTCCGACGTTATTATGGGTATGGCCACAATTATGGGTAATTGAATACGGAGTGGTCGTTACCGTTGACAGTATACAGCGGGTATTTGTATACATTAGCTGTTTATATTTCAATACATGCAGCGTGATTTTATATGGTATTTAGGCTTGGTGTAATTAAAATTGAAACTTGACGGCAGTATACAAAAAAATAGACCACACGAACACCGCACTTACAAAATTTTAACATTCTTAAATTAAATAATAAAGTTACAAAATAAGTACATAAACGATTTTCCAATACCGTGAAATACAGGATAGTTAAATGGTTGAACTAAGTCAAGTAAAAATGTGACGTAAGGCGTAAACACATTAAAATTACATTTCCTCCTAATTTATAAATTATTATACTAATTCAGAGAGGGAGCGTAGGACTCCAGGAGTAAGACATACGCTACGTAACATGTTGGCACGCAGATTTTGTCGTTGTACAGAAACGTAAGGATGTACTAGTGAAATTTTTAAGTCATATTAAAAGATCACTGAAGACCCTGCGATTACAGTACAATAATGTCTTAAGTATTTTGAGGGTCTGCCATATTTTTACAGTGCACAAGGGATGTTTGCGAAGTACCGAACAGATGAATTTGATGCTATCATACGCCATTTAATTAAAATGCCACACGTAGTAGTAATACAGCGATAGTAAAATGGCGATGTGGTACCGGTAAAGTAGAATAGTGTCTCCCCCTATACGACTGAGTTAACGGAACCAATATAAAGCGGTATACCTTTCTGAAGTGTAGCGTAATGCTACAGAGCGGAAAAGGGCAGCATTTCCGTCGCTAAGCTAGGCTCCGTGGTTGCCACCACGCTTATCCAGAGCGGCAGCAGCAAATTTCCCCTCTTGGGAAGGCCTTGGTCTAGCATTTGACGTTTTACAGCTGCTCATTATATAAATGATGTCATAATTTGTTTTTTTCTGGGTTTGTAACAAATAAACTCTTAATATTGCTTTAAAAAAGTATCATTATCAGCATCATTTCAGCTATTGGAAGACCACTGCTGGACATAGGCCTCTCCAAGGAAGGGGGAATTATACCCATAATTGCCGCGCAGGGCAAGCGTGTTGGCAATCGCAGAGCGCAGCTCTCGCGACGTTGATTCTGCTGACCATCCCCGCCCTGTGCATTTATGCTGCACTATCTCGGATTTATTTACCGCCATCTGTCGGCTTTGATATCTTAGTCATCTCTTTTATAAAAAGTTTATATTAAAAAAAAAACGAGCGTGTTTAGAGGAAAGGATAGAATGAAGTCTATCTTGAAATAGATTTTCAGAAAATAACCAAATCGTCTGGTATTAATACATAAAAGTAAAATTTAACCCTTTCTGATCTATTAAAAGGTACGATGTTATTCTTTGCCTTCATTAATGATATTGTTTTAATCATGTTCGCTCTTCGCTGCGAATAATGTTATGAGTTGAAACACTATATCCATTCTATTAATTATACATTTATTATATTTCAAATTGCGTTTATCAATTGGATGTTTTCATATTACTGTCAAGCTAAAAATATATACATATTATAAATGAATCGCTTGTAAAATTAAAAGTCTGTTCCAAATATTTTATATTGTAAGTAATTTTAAGTTTAATTATTTATGTTTTATTTTTGTAGCAGAGTAGAATAGTACTTCCACCTGTACCAGGTGTCGTAACTAAGGTACCGAATAGAACCGATAGATGGCGGTTTATCTATTCGAAATAGTGCAGGGCGGGGTTGGGCAGCAAAGGAGATCCGTTGCGAAAGCTGTGCTCTGCGATTGCCAATAAGCATGCCCAGCGCGGCGATCATGGAAAAACTCCCCCTTTCTTGGGAAGGCCCATGTCCAGCAGTGGACTTCCAATGGCTAGTGTGATAATGAAAAATAAAATATAAACGTATACTTGTGTAAATATTTATAGTATATAGTTTATAAACTTGTGTTTTTCTAATAAATACATTTCTTCTTGTTACAGGTAAGTTACTTCAAATATATACAAATATTGGGAAGAAATACTTGGTTTGAGTAAGTACTCTTTAGATACATTTTGTTTCGAACAAAGAAAAATGCCAAAATCAATTTATCTCGAATCTGCACCTGCCAGGCCTCGAACCTATACCATTTCGGGGCACTGCATTGCCAAATGCTACGATGTTCTCGTCAACATATCGGATTTTATGTTACGATGTAGTGCCGTTCCCCGGAAAAGAAATAGTGTAGGTTCAAGTCTCATCGGATAGCAGACCAGTTAAATTCATCAAGGAAATATTCTCTTTTAGTCTTTTATAAGAAAGCTATGTCCCATACATTGTCGTAATACTGCGGTCTGAATAGCTTTTAAAGTGCACTTTAAAACAGAGTTTTAAACGCCAGAAAATACCTAAAATATTTATTAGAATCGAGCTTACTTTACAAATGTAGGTGAGAAAGTTTCGTGAATGTATCTGCTTAAGTGGTCTGCGAAATTATTTAACTTGAAACCAAAGAAAAGTTAGCAGCGGTAATAACTCGACAGAGAAACTAAGTTGTACACTAACTTATGTGTAATTCTTTCGTTTCGTCAGTGTTTGACAAGTTTTATGGAAGTTTCAAAGATTATAACGGAATTTGTAGGTTTGTAAACTTAATGTCATTGTAAACGCGACACTTCTTTGTTTTTTTTTACAGCGAATTGCTATTTAGTATTTGTATTACACATTTTAATACTATTTTTTACGTCTAGTATACGTATCTAGTCGTGAGATAATAGGACTACTGTCTTATTACAAAGAGGGACTACTCTACTGAGTATATAATAAATAATAAATAACCTCCCTATAGTATATAATAAATAATAATAATTCATACAACATCTTATAATTGGACCTGACTCCAAAAAAGGTGCTTAAAGCTCTTGTGTTAAGGACATCAGACAACAGAGGAATCACAAATAAAATATTTAAATAGGTATAGTTAATATCCAGACAAAATATGAACACAAATATCAACATATAAATATTTGCTTTGGGTGGGTATCGAACCCACGATCTTTGGCGCTCAAGATAGGATCACTACCGTCTGCGCCATCGGGCCCGTCAGTATATTAGTATGTTGTCATTCAGCACATTTTAGGTAAATAATGCCATTTTGGTATTAAGTCCGCTATTTTATATAAATAAATATACCACGAGAGCTGTATTTCCCTGGAATCACTTGCTTCATTACATAAGCCACTTTCACTGGTAGAAAATAACAAATACAACCTTCAAGGCTATAAAAAAATATAATACACCAGCCAGTATCAAACACAACACGCTCAATAAAGGTGCAAAATACTTCCTATAGGATTATAGTCACTTAATTTTCTTTAATAACTTCTTTAATAATCTTCCATTTTGACGTTTTAAAACAAAACATCATAATTTACAAAGCTGAATCATTTTAATGAACCATTAAATTAGGCATAACGAATATTTATTGCAGCATAAAAACGTCTTAACAAATTACACTTATACTTTAGAGTTAATTACGATAAAAAATGCAATGCGACGTTTCATTTGGACGGTGGGAAAACAAAATAAAATTGGGCTTACAGCCCAGTCGGTTCTCAAAGCAGTGGTAATCAACTGGCGGTGGATTTATTAGGCATTGCCTAAGTCAACTTGGGGATAAAACAATTTGGCTTCCTAATCAAATAGCTGTACGAGGGAAATTTTAAATTCCTACCCGAATTTACATAACGGAGGAAGGGTCTCAATCTGGTGAAACGTTTTAATGTGGTAACACTTGCTTTGTTTGGACGGACGTATATCTAAATTATACAATTCAAATTGAATATGCTATGCCGTGAAAGATTTTATACAATTCCAATTGCGTGTATACAGTATTTTGGTGGTAAAAAAAAGTATGACAAAGATTGGGATCACTTAAAGTTTTTTTTGTATATGTAAGTGTATTTCTCCTTTGTGATACATACATTTTATCCTAGTCAGTTTCGATGCGACGGGCCCGATAGCGCATATTGTTCCTATCTTATGCGCCAGGGTTCCTAGGTTCGATCTCTACCCAGGACAAATATCTATGTGATAATATTTGTCCTGGGTCTGGATTTTAATACATATTTAACACTCATACACAGAACAAACACAAATATCATTATATAAATATTTGCTCTGGGTAGAAATCAAACCCACGACATTTGGCGCGCAAGACCTATTTGAGATACGCTTTTATGGTTGAATACACCACCATCTGTTAGTTGCGGTACCTTAGTCGATTCTTACATGTCCTGGAACAGCTGGAGATACTATTCTATTTGCCGGTACCATATCGCTTAAATACTCAAATATGTATATGTGTTCCAATTTTAAAATAATACGTGATTATTCAACTAACGAGCAAATGAAAAGCTAGTGCCTACGAAATGTAATTTCGACCGAATAGCCTATTACACATGTAAATACGTAATGGCTTGATTGGAAATCAATTCCCAGCGCAGTGAGTGAGCAAATGATGAAAATAATAAATCAATTTCACATTAATCTGTTAAACCGCAAAATGAGATTCGTTACATATGTCAAAACTAGTTATTACGGTGCATATAATTATGATCCGTGACTCTACATATAAATCTACTCTAAAACTTTCCCTTGAATGTGTAAGAGTCAATAGGAAAGTAATATACATACAGTTTGAGGATAGTGTCATCTCAATAATCGTTATCATAATAATAAATGTATGCGTTAGGACACTTCTGATTTTGCACCACACATTTGTAGATCGCACTCGTCGGCGAGTGCATAAAGTCTTATCCAAGCAGCACCTAAGTGACACATTAGTGCAGCTAGGCTGTTATGCCCTTATCGTCTTTATTAGTGAGTGGTCGTTGTCAGTCTCGTACGGATCTCACGACCGCTGAAGTTCTTCCAAGTTTCATATAAAGGTTTTGCTAAGCGGTCGAAGTGCAAAAGCATGGGATCGCTAATAAATAAGTGGTCAGGCCTCTTTATTACAGTGTCGTTGGAATTGACGTTAACCCAAGTGGTGAGCCCTACTAAGGTTTTCTAAAAGGACTAAAGTATGAGATTATTTACGCCTTCGTGAAGAAAAAAAGTTGAGAGATAACAATTCCCCATAAAATAGGGTGTTGCAAACGACCATAGGCTTCTGTGACCGCCTAAGATCTAGCAGGCAGCGTATTTGTTATACATTTGGGGTATAAAAAAAAATTCAAAGAAACAACGCTTGCAGTTGTATTTAAAATTAATAATCACCTAATTGTTATATAAAATATGGTATTATACTTAAGTTGGTTATAAAAACTGTCTTAATGAGTCCTTATTTGCAGCTGTAAAATGTAACGACCTACCGACAGCCTATCAAAATTTACGACACCAACTAAGCCAAGGCTTTTCACCTGTATAAATCATAATTTTTAAAGGAATATTTAAGTGGGGTTACAGATTAATCTTTTTATAAAAAAGCCAGACCTGCCTCAATAAGAACCATAAAGGGATTTATTTATAAATACAATATTTTAAACGATAATTAATTTAACTCGATCTCTGGTAGTAAATTAATTATAAAATTACTATTGAACATGCATAGTTTTCGTTTCGTTAATCACAGACTTTTGATTTCGATCTACTTGAGTCTGATATACTAGTCTTACTTCCTCAACATTAATTGATGACAACCACCACCACCACAATTGCTAAATATGGATCGCACCAAACTAATGTTTAGCCATTTTCCATAGACTAACCATAGACACGGAATTCGATTATCATGAATATAAAATATAATCATTATTTGCTTATAATTCAATAAGACTAACAATAATATTATAACTTAAGCCTTTGGACTATGTTTTGCATCTTTTAAGTATGCTGTGTGTCATTAAAACAATATAATGTGGATTATTTATTTTAATCTATTTGATTTTTTTATGTTGTCAAAGATTTTACTTCACGTATGAATAAAAGGAATTCGGTTTTTATTCTGTGGCTAGGTGAAAAAAACCTTTATCTTTCTTATGACAGATAATTTTTTTTTCGTTGCACGGAATCTCTAACCATAATATCAAATATAGGTACACAACAATGATTCCACTGATTAATTCTCGATATATTATTATACACTAACTATCTCACGATCGTAAATTAAGTGGTTCATTAGTACAGCAAGAGCTAGATGTCCGGAATCAATTGCTTTCCCGTGATTGGACGATTTGTCGTGCTAATCCGCCGACGGTATATTGGCATCTTATCGCGATATAACAAGGTAGCTTAACGTGGAAATTGGAAGTTATACTCACTAGTTCCATCTGTTGTAATTATAAGTTAACATTATTTTTCTGGGTATTGAATTTGAAAATGGAAGTGGGGAATCAAAAGTGTATTAGAAAAATTAATAGAATCTTGGAATTGGCGATTTTTTAATGACATCTTTACAAATATTCTAAATACGAAAGTTAATGAGTATAGATGTGTGTATGTACGTATTTATTTGCTGCCCACAACTTTAAATAAATATGTATGGACTAAGAGTGTGTCTTAAATGTATGTGTCATTACACTGAAAGTCTATACAATAGTTCGTCTGCATTGGAACCTCACTCTCATCTCTTTCTACCGCCAAATAGCAATGATCGTGAAGAGAGGCAGTGAATTTACTAGGTAATGTGGCATAATATCCTCAAGTCACTAGGTTGGAAACGCCTTAGTGACATCTTTGTGATATTACGAGCGTCTATTGGCTGCAGTGACGCTCACTGTAACGTGGACTACATGATTTTTGTTGACCTGGTCATAATAAAAAAAAGTGTTAATACGATTCAAACGCTGGAGTTATATATTTTTATTTTAATTTTTTACATACATACATAATGCATACCTGTGACCCATCGGGATAGGCAAATACGAGTACTATAAATATCCACTTGCTACGAACTTGGCATACCTCTGTCGCTTCTTGCACTCAAATTAGTAATTTTATACACGCTCGTTTATTCTTGGTATTTCTGACCTGGTCCTTCTTTAATACCTCTTCTAACTGGTTGAGATAAGTTCAGCTCGGTCGTCCTATACCAAAATATTATATTTTGATTGTAATTAGTCTCACTCTCTGTTTAATTATTGTCCATTCTATTTATGCGCTAGTGAAATAATTCATTGTAAAGTTTCGTTAATGTTTTCTTAATAAACAATTTAGAAAAGACATGTCTATTACTTATTCGAATTTGGTATTAGTTTTATACAAATATTAAGTTCAGTATTACTCTACTGAATGAGATAAAATAAGCAAACGTTAAGTGATCTCGTTAAAAACCAGCCTTATATCAGGTCAGGTACAAGCCGCACCAACACATATTTACTCTGTACAGTCGGCTTGTTGGAGTTTGTATAAATTTGTACAAAAAAACCACAGTTGATTTTGTTTTCCCGACAAAATATTTTCCTTAACCCTTTTAAATAAACGCCTCACTTTATTTTAGAAATTAATTCTTTATTTGTTGAAAAAACTATCATCATTATCATTATCATCATTACAATCATAGGAAGTCCACTGCTGGACATAGGCCTCCTGAAGAAAAAGGAAATTTTGCCCATAATTGCCACACTGGACAAGCGTGTTGGCAATTGCAGAGTGCAGCTTTCGCAACAAAGATGCTGCTGCCCATCCTTATCCTATGCATTTGAGCTACACTGTCCCGGATGGATATACCGCCATCTGTCGATTTTAGTACCTCAGTCGTCTCTTACGAAACGAGGTACTATTCTACTCTGCCGGTACCTCACGGCCAGAACTAACTATACAATTCATCATCATCATCATATCAGCCATTTGACGTCCTCTGGACATAGGCCTCCCCAAGTAATCTCCTATAGGGCCGGTTGTATGCGGCCTGTGTTCAGCGTGATCCTGCTGCTTAAGTCAGATCGTCTGACCATCTTTTTAACATTAACACATTTAAGTACAAGTAAAAATTTCAGTGCCAAAATTAATAAAAACCTGAAATAAAAGAAACTGGACGGGCAAGATGGCGCATTCGGTAGCGATCTTAACTTGTGCGCACACAATTCCGAACCCTTATATATACTGCCTCTTATCGGGTCCGGTCACTCAGTCGCATCTTACAACACCTGGCACAAGAGGCGGAACAATTCTAATCTGCCCAACGGTAAATAGCCAATCTTTCAGATTAAGGCAATAAAGAATTAGTTATTCACATTTTCGGCGTAGCTGGAACTCACGCAAAAACTAATGAGCGGGTTGTGGAAATTTTTACCACAAAAAAAATATTTATTCGCCTCAAGTAGACTAGAGAGATATTTTATTAAAAAAAATAATTGTTATGCCTACCTATGGAAATATACAAACGAAATTTGTTTTCTGTAAGGCATGTAACAAATAAATTTAATAACTACTGGACTTAATTTAAAAGCTTAGTAAGAAACAGGAGCTATATTTTTGTCTCAATTTTTACGGTAGAGAAGGAAAAGTGAAACCGTGAAGCACTGATAGTATCGCATAAGAAAGGACAGCATTTTTTTTAAGCTTAACTGTCAAAGAATGTTCGTTAGCAGTTCATTATCATATGAAACTCTCAAGCTAACTAAAATTATCATTATTACTATACGGTCCATTACTGGCCTCTAGGAATTAAGCGTTTAAAAAATTCGGCAATAAAATTTGAATAAAAATGCAAACTCACATGAACTTTCATAAGAAAAATGGCTATTTAATCTGATGTCTGATGAACAAACTAAATGTCCAATTGGAACATGAAAACACCACACGTTTTCACGCGCACACACACACAATTATAATTACACATACCTACACAATCTCAATAACAATCACACACTCATATAGGGTTATGGTCTAACACCGAACTTAAATATCACAATTAGGAAACTAACCTTAGTATACCATTAGTTTCCTAATTGTGATAGTTATCAAGCTAGCTACCAATTATTACTAATAATTATAAAAACTACTTGTGAAATTGTTTTAATGATTTTCATGATCTAACCTAGTATAGCAACCATCAATAATTGTAATTGTAGGTTTGTTTAGTTTCAGTAAAGTTTATTATTATTTTTACTTTGCGGGAATTTATGATATACCTATAAAAATAATTGCCGTAAAGTACTAGCAGAGTAGAAATGGACTTCCCAGACTTTCTTTCAGCTGTCGTAAGAGACGATTAAGGTAGTAGAAGAGTAACCAGAACAGACAGATGGGGGTATATCCTTCCGATAAGAGAAGCTAAAATTCAAAGGGTAGAGTTATTAGTAGAGACTCTGCGTCTGCCAATACGGTGGCCCAGCGCGGTAAATATGGGCAAAATTCCTCCTTTTCTAGGATGTGCCTATGTCCATCATTGGACGTCCAATGGTTAATATGATGAAATATAATGAAAACAAATTATATTTTACTTTATTAAAACTATGAAAGAAAGACCCGAGATTGTATTAACGATTATGTGTAAAAAAATATCAGTGACTTTCATAGACAACGAAAAAACTACTTTTGTATGATGCCTAAGATATAGCTATTTTAAAAAAAAATTTAAAGTGACTATAAATATTTCATTGTTCATACAAAAAACTTCCAGCAATAAAACTGGAGGTAGTTAAACTTCTAGCATTTTTTCATGAAACCAGAAAAAATTAAGTTAAGGTAAACAACGCTGATATTAAGTAGATTACCTTAATCACTAAGTTTTAACAATGTCCAGCTTAAACTATTCCAAATCAATTACCTGTCTTATCTAATCCCGGTCGATATAAGGTAATGATCTCGTCAGGTGGTATCAGCTTAACTAGCTTAATCGCCTCGGATTAAGCGCTTCCAGCGCTGGACGTCGCTGATTTTTAAGCGGCTAACAAATTGAAGGTAATTCGTTAAGCCTCTAGTTGATTAGAGTTGGAGCCGAACGCTTTTTTTTTCAAACGGTGATCAAATTTTAGCTTATACATATTTGTCGTTCTTTTTAATTGGATTGGATTTAGTTTCGTAACTGGGTTTGGATTGATTTGATAATCTATTATTTTAGTTGACCGTTCTAAAGTAATAACTAAACTTTAATACGTATTTAGAAGTGACTTAGATAATAATTTTAAACAGTTTACATACGTAGTTCTTAAACCTATTAACCAACAATGACTAACAAACTTCTATGTCACACGTTATAAAAAGATTATTTGTTTTATTCATGACTACATACGTTGTTCTGTCTTAACTATACTTAAGTTTGATATAAAAAAATATTGAGTCTAATTAAGAAATAAACTACCCTATCTATGAACTTATATCAAATTATACACAGTGAAGAATGAGTTACCAGTAGAGTAAGCCGTTAGGTACAGGCAGAGTAAGGATGGTACCTTCCTCTGTACCAGATGTCGTGAGAGGCGACTAAGGAACCAAAACTGATAGATGGTGGTAAATCCAATCACGACGGAGAAGTTAAAATGCACACGGTGGGGGTGGGCAGCAGCGTGGCAAACTTTCCCCTTTCTTGGGGATAGCAATTGATAAAGGGAGAACATTTGATAAAGCAATAAACTTTTTATTATTGATTCAGTAGTTTAAGAATAAGTTCCGGACAAACCGTGACACAATTTTTTTAGAGAAGAAGATGTATGTACATTATACAATAGCTGAGCTAGGAAAATTTTAACATTGACATTTTAGACTGTTACACAAATATGTTAAAATTCCACAATAAATTCTGAAATCAATGACTCTGGCGCTTTTAAAGATCAATATCATCATAATCATTACAGCCATTGGAAATCCACTGCTATACATAGGCCTCCCCAAGAAAGGGGGAATTTTTCCCATAATTCCCACACTGGGCAAAGCACAGAGCGTAGTTTTCGCGATGGGAATGCTGCTGCCCATCCCCATCCTCTGCATTTGAGCTTCACTGTTTTGGATGGATATATCATCATCGTAGTCACGTATTACGACGCCGGATACAAAGGGAGGTACTATTTTACTCTGCCGGTACCTCATGGCTTAAAGATCAATATGATAGCAATACTATGATAGAATTTATAAAAAATTAAGGCATAGTTATCATGTAAAAATTAATTAATATTAAATTTTAATAAAAAAAATATAAACAGAACTCATATAAAAAAACATTTACTCCTATTTAAAAGAAAATAATCGTACCATCTGGTCTCAGACGAGTTTCTGTAGCTAGTCATATTTTTTTCTATTTCAATCAAGCCTCCCAACAGCTGACTTCAATATAACCGTCTCTAATTAAATTAAGCAACCACGTACCCTCAAACTTGTCTAGATACAAGGGCCTTAGTATAAAACCTGCATTGCGTCTGGCACACAAGGTCAGTCAAAGACGAGATATACATAATCCTTTGAAGAGTGCCGTTTCTAACCAATTTCTTATGCTTCAAGGTTCTTTAAGTTGAGAATCATTCGTTTCGTCTAAAAGATACTCTTGTATATTTAATATGAAGAAATCTTCGTTTTAAACTACCAGCAAAAGTTACTTTATAAGTGAAGTGAAAGTCACCAGAAAGACTTGTAAATGAGGTCGGTGAACTATCTCAAAGTACTAAAGAATTAACATTAAAACCAGCCCGCCCGCACATATGCGAAGTGGGAGGCTTTTACGAAAATATTACACCAAAATTAGTACCCGCACTAAACTAAAAGTGCCTATTATAAATTCAACGCGACACGTACAAAGGGGGAACAAAGGTCCAGAAAATTTTTCCTGGCACACATTTGGGAAGGTTTGAAAGCGATACGGTCTAGCTAAAGTCATGAAGTTCTTTCCTGAATCCTTTTATTCGTTCGGAAATAGGGAAAAAGTGTTCCGAAAGCCGTTCACTACCGTGTTCCCACCCGGAATACACTTTGAGTCTATACTTTGTGCAAACGAGCGTTTGATAGGGGAGGGTGAGATGTAAAATTACTGGAAATGATTTTCTTGGCCTTGCCTGCCTTTCTAGTTTGTTAGCTGATTATAGCAGGCGAGGTTAAATATATAGACCTTGATTAGTTATTTTGTGCTTCTAAAGATAATAATGAGCCCGAAGGTACCGGAAAAGTAGAATAGTACCTCCCTCAGTACCTGTTGTCGTTAGAGGCATTTGTGGACCGGTACCAACAGATGGCGGTATATCTATCGAAAAAGTGTAGCTCAAATGCAAGGGCGGGGATGGGCAGCAGTATTCCCGTCGTGAAAGCTGCGCTCTGTCATTTCCATCACGCTTGCCCAGCGCGGCAAATATTTTTGAAATTTCCCCTATCTTGGGGAGGCCTAGGTCCAGCAGTGGACTTCCAATATGGCTGATATGATGATGATGATGACGAGGAAAGATAATGATACTGTTTGAACATTAATTTTTAAATATAAAAAACACGTGTCCCGATGTAACGGTGTGCTTATTATTCTAGATATTAATTAAACACGTTTGTAGATACGTAAACCGCGAAATTGACAACGACGATAAATAAAAAATCTAGTAATTACTCGTATACTATCAAAAGCGGAACACTCTGTGTTCTCTAATTTAGTCAGTTATTCAGGGCGTTTAAAGACATAGGTTAAATTGTTTTAAACACGGTAGCTTCAAGAGTGCTTCATTTGCGCTTATTTACCGTTTTACATTTCTGTTCGACTTTGGTTACCTTGTGGCAACCGTTTTAATTAAATCGTTTTTAAGAAATTAACCGCATTTTAAAGCTGTTCTAAAGTATTTTTACTATATATAGTGAATATTAATGAGCTCTGTATGTAGTTTTTTACGCGTTAATTAGTTTGCGTAGAAGGAACTATATATAGAGATATACCAGGAACTGTCCTCTAACCAAAAATATCATACGCCATGTATCATTCTCTATGCCTAATTTTATTAGAGTCGGTTCAACACTTAGCCGTAAATATGCGACCATCATATAGATATAGTTTCCTATTTATAGCATGATTCAAGATAAGTTTGCGGTTCTAGATGATTGAACAAGCTTTTTACGAATTTCAGTTCATAAAGTGTAAATTTTTCAAAGAAAAAGAAACAAAAGAATTACGAACTTTTATACCTCTAAAATTATCAATCAATATTATCAATTTCAAAAAAGTCCGGAATCCTTTTGTTTTTTTTATTACTTCTACATCACATCAGCTATTGGAGGTCCACTGCTGGAGATGAGCTTCCCTAAAAAAGGTGAAATTTTGTCAATAGCAGTTTGCAGCTTTTACAACGAGGATGTTGCTGCCCACCCCCGCCCGTGCACATGAGCTACACTGTATCGGATGGGTACACCGCCATCTGTCGGTTCTGATACCCTAGTCGCTTCCCACAACACCTGGTACAAGGGGAGGTACTATTCCACTCTACCTCACGGCCATTGCTAACTTCTTGTCACTTACATTATAAATAAATTCATACAGCATCTCATACATTGACTTATCTCAGATAATTTGTTTAAAACACTTGTGTCATGGTCATCAGACAACAGAGTATGTAATAACAATGGAGTTATAAAATACATGTTTAACACCCAAAAACAGAAAAAATAAAATATATATAATGGATGGTTATCGAACCTATGGTTCTTAGCGCACAAGATAGCATTACTACCGCCTGCACCATTAGGCACATCGAATCTCTTTTTATAGCTACAGCATATTTCTTTCACTTCCAGCGTAGCTCATGCAGTGATGCTCAACAATGATATCGCTGTATAGGAGTTGGGGGGATAATCGAGGCTTTACGTTATAATCTCACATAATAAAATATTGGCTGGCTGCCGGAACGTGAACAATTTAAGATAAATAAATTAATATATATCCGAGCTATTTGCAGGTTCAATGGAAAATTAGCAAATTGTTTTTCTACTGCAACAATTAAGTTGCAATGTCTTTATATAAGTATAATAAGTCTTTGCTCGAAGGTTGTTAAGTGTAAATATATATTTTTATATCATCATTATCATCATCTCATCATCATCAACCATATAGCGCATACTGATGAACAAAAGCCTGCCAGAGAAAGGGGGATTTGTCTATAATTTCCGCTCTGAGCCAAACGCAGAGGGTAGCTTTGCATCGGAAATCCTGCTGCCCATTTTTTAAAATTATTATCAGGAATCGACAGATAGCGAAACATTCGAGCGGGAATGGGTAGCAACATTCCCGGCACGAGGCTACGCTCTGCAATTGCCACCACTTCTGCAATTAGCGCGGCAATTATGGGCAACAATCCCCCTTTGCATGAGGAGGCCTGTGTCCAGAATTGGACGTTCCATGACTGATAATGATGATTACAAAGTAGTAATTTATTCTAATACTATTATTGAAATCCATGCTAATGTATTTAATGTACTGTATATGTCAACAAACTGTAAAGATTCCGAATACGGTCAATAGTTATTTTGTGACTGTAGACATAATGATCGTAATATCTCTATACCGACAATATGTATTTTGTATATATATATATATAATCTGTCACTGTTACATATGTATTGTTTTTCTAACAACTCATTATATACAGTCAAATTGAGTTGAGTAAGAATTAGCGTGGGGCGTGGCAGAGAAAAAGAAACGAATAACGGTGCTTGTGATCCGACGCAACCACAAAAAAAAAACAAAAATCACAAAATGTACATTCGCGGCTTTGAAAGCGCAAAGCTTTATTTATATACTAATATTATAATACAAAAGCCTTATGTCTGTCGGTCTATCTATCACTTTCGTTTGATCAGAATGTTAAAAATTCACATCATTATCATCATACCAGCCATCAAAAGTTTACTGTTGGACATAGGCCTCCCCAAGAAAGGGAGTATGTAGCCCATAATTGCCGCGCTGAGCAACCGTGTTGACAATTGCAGAGCGCAGATTTCGCGATGGAGAAGCTGCTGGCCATCCCCAACTTGCGCATTTGAGCTGACTTTATTGCATGGATATACCGCCATCTGTCATTTCTAGAACTTAGTCGCCTCTTACGACACCTGGTACAGGGTTCGGTACTATTCTACTGTACCGGTTCCTCACGGCTACTAATTACACAATATCTTCTATATTGACATGACTATAAAATAAATCGCTTAAAGCACCTGTGTTACGAATATACAAAAGAGAAGTCATAATACTGAAATATTATCGTTTGTCTTATAGGGATCAAACCCACGACCCTTGGTGCATAAGACAGGAACTCATGTCGATATAGGATAGACATCTTGATACTCTCAAAACCGAGGGTCCTCGGGACGTATGAAATCGCAAGCTTGAATAACTTTTTAAACGTGCATCAATGCCTACTTGCTACAATATCGTCTGCCTCATGGAACTATTCATTCCAGTACCTACAGACATGAAGCTATGTAGCACACAGAATTGTATGCGAAATCTTCCGTGAAATTGACGCGGCTCTATCTACGTATTCTCCAAGTCTCATATGAGACGGCGTCGCTGAATTGAAAATTCTTATAGAATCCACATTCGTGTGGAATGCGGGGAACGTTTATTGTAAAGTTTAATAACCTCTGATAGAGTTCTTATGAAGCATATTTAGATGAAGATCAAGATACTAAATATTATTACTACGTAAGTAGTCAGTTTTAACTTCTTTTTTTTATTGGAATGATTAGCAAGCGATCAGTGAAAAGGATTGCAAGAAAACAATTACCTAAGTGAAAGCAATTAACCGAGTGATAAATGAGTAAATGCTTTGCAGTACTGACAGAGTAGAAAAGTACCGACTCCTGTACCAAGTATCGGGTGAGGCGACTGAGGTACCTGAACTGATAAGCTTAAATACTAGAGGGTTATGAGCAACAGCACACTTGTCGCCAAGTTTAATCATAACATTAAGCTAGAGTCTAGACTATTTTTTTTGGATATCCAAAGTTGATCTACAAATTTAGGCTGAGTTAATACACTTATTCACGTTTTAAAAACGCACTTGCCAGTATTTTTGTTAGTTATTTTTAGTTTTGAGTCAATATTAAGAAAATATTTCGTTTGCGTAATATTATATCTCGTTACATTTACCATGGCATACCTACGTTAAAGTCGAGTTTTACAAGTGAACAAGTGAGAGACTACACCTTGACTCTAGCTAGATTTTTTGTCAAACTTAAAATGCTATGAGATCTATGTGTGTTTAAAAAATATTCGCCCATAAAAAGAGTATAAAGTTTAAGACCAACTTCATGAAAACAACAAACGCAAATAGTCCATTTGTATTCTCCACAAATCACCTTTCAGAGCCACAAGACCGCACAAAGTGAACCTCATTTCCGCTCCACCGTGACAATGACAAGTCGAAGATTGCACCGAATGCTTGCAGATCCCATGGGATCCGGAATTGATCGGGGTAATTTGCCCGAAATCGCACCGCCTCACTCCGACAATTCATCTATGCTGGCTATGTATAATATATAGATATAGATGGAAGGCGGGTGACAGAAAGATAGGATAGACTAAAGTGGCAAAAAATATATGGGAATTCATGTGACACTAAAACTTTGCACATTAAAGAATTCTGCATTATAATATTTTGGTTTTATAAATACACATAATATTTACTAGAAATAAAGGCAACCTATCTTACATCCAACGAGATGGCGTTGATTTACAGCATACAAATATAACTATTCCACGTGTCTACTAAGGTTTTAGTAGCACAGCGATAGGGTTCTTCCCTGGCCAGGAACATATGCAGATTCGGGTCTTGACTGAATCTTAAGATAACATGGTGATGGTTGTTACAAAAATTACAAAGACAAATATGAGTAAGAATTTGAACTTTGGTAAAAAGCAACTACAGTCATCGATAAAACTTTATAATTTATATAATATGCATTCATTAATACTACATGAAATAAATAAAAAAATATTTAAATTTCCTAAAATATCATGCATGTTCAGATAGATATAATTAAACTATTAGTATGAAATACAATAATAAACAAATGAGTAGTCAATACTCAAGAAACATCTTAAAAATATAAATTGCAACTGAATTAGACACTCATTATATTGATTGATTAGATTTTTAGATTTTAATACAACAATATAAATCATAATTGCTGTATGTTTATGATTGCATTTTCTTAGACTTAGTTTTTATTAGACTTAGTTCACTTTTTCCAACCAAAGGTTGCCTGGAAGAAATCACTCATTGCGATAAGGCCGAAAAAAAATCAGTATTAATTTAAAGATTGTACTTAAAATTAAAACTGATTTTTTTTCATGTATTTTTATGTTTCGTGTACTATTGTATAATTAAATTAAAAAGTATTTATTATTATTATTAGTACATTGGCAAATTGGTACTACAAGGTAAATGCTTAATTGGAAAGGATAAAAGATAATATGGCACGTTAAATCAATTAACAATTTGACGGGCATTGGGAATTTGGTATTGATCCTTTTTTGTGCGCCAGGGGCCGTGGGTTCGATTCCCACCCAGAGCATATCTATATGATGGTATATGTATTTGTTCTGTGTCTAGGCGTTTAATATATATATTTAAGTAGTATATTTGTGAATCCTCTATTGTCTGGCGTCACTACATACAATCCAAGAATTGTTTTGTCTTTGGGACATATCGATCCGATCACCAGACGTAAGCAAACTAACCATACCTACCATGGAATCACACGTCCAACTAAATTATACCAATCTCGTCTCTGTCTCAGAATCGTCTTGAGCAATTTGCGCTCACAAGCCGTCCCCCCTCGATTGCGGGACCAACTTATTGTAAGATTTAAAATCATTTCTCCGAACCGTCGGATCTAATGTTGCTATTGTAGCGTGGTGCAATTTTCTTCACATGAACTCAAATCGTGCGAAAGAATGATTGGTTCTACGCCTTTTGAATTGAAGGATTGATTTCTTGAAATGGCTCACTTCCAAGCGTAGGTTTGATATATTACGGAACACCGTATAACATATACTTGTTTTAACTGCTCTTAACGACTAAGCTTAACTTACTTCAATAGTTGTTAGCTTGGCACTTCAGTTAGCTGTGTAAACACGCTTTATGTTTTAAACTAGTTCTATTGTAAATTTGTAGTTTATATAATGTTTGTTGTGAATAATCTGACCTGAATGAACTCATTCTGACTCCACTCTGACTTGATGGCCCAGATGATAGTGATCCTACCTTGTGTGCCAATGGTCGTGGGTTCTATCCCCACCCAGGGCAAATATTTATATGATGATTTTTGTATTTGTTATATGACCATGTTTAAATATATGTATTTAAGGAATATATTTGTGTTTCTTCTGTTGCCTGATGTCTGTAACACAAGTGATAAAGCGACTTACAACGGGGTCAGGTCAATGTATGAGATGCTGTGGTAATTTATTATTTATTCTAAACTAATAGCTGTTAATCAACTCTACAATTTGCTTACTGTTTCAGCTTGTTTCAGCTTAAGAGATTGCTTAGCTTATACCTTAGTTTATGGTGCAATATGTTTTTGATGGTAAATATATAGGTAAAGTTATACGACAGGACTTAGTTGGCTGAGCCAGAAAAATATAAAATATATTTGTATTTTTTTATTATTTATTATTTTTATAACGAGAATCATAAAAAGAAGCTGCAATTAACTGAATATTCGTTACAATTCCTTCGATTTTAAAGAGTGAGTAAGAAAAAAGATATCTTATAAGCTCTGTGACTCAGAGGTTAGAGCAGAAACATTGCAGAAAATGATTGTATCAAATGTCTGTATGTATCCTACAAAAATTTCACAAAGCAATATACAGAATAAATATCGTACTCTTGAACGTAAACGGTTTGTATAAATAACAGTCGTGTGTAGTGCCTTTACTAATTTCCTTTGGGAATACATAAATTCTAGGCGAAGGCCGTAAGGTGCGTGAGCCTTTAGTTGCTATAATGGTAACATATTTTTTATTGGAAAACAGCATTAAATATTTGCATGGTTATTATTTAAATTGGATACGTTTTGAATAACACTTTCTTTTCCTTTATTTTTAACTTAAAACGTGTTGTGAAATAACCAAATATTAAGAAGTATTATAAATATTTGCAAAATATAAAGACGAAAAAACATCATTAATCACGCGTAAGGCGTAATTCTGCTTATTTAATTAACGTGAAAGATTGTGAAAATATTTGTTTCTTATTCAAGCAGTAAGTTTCGAATGTTTAATTAAATTTTAGTGTAATAAAGAATACCGTGTATGCTGTGTAGATTTGTATGCAGATTTATTTGAGCATGGCGGATAGCTTTTCTTTTCACAGAATCGTTTCAGGTGATAAATCAAAGTTTTAATCTAAAAAAGACTTTAATTCTTTTATGCTTAAATATTTTTAAAATTTTCTTCACGAATATCAGACAAATTGACAATTTTTAGATTTCTTCCAACACTCACCGACACAATGCAAGTTTCCCGTTCCAAAATATGAAATATCCAAACTGTTACAATGTGCTTAGAATTCCCCACCTTATTTCGAAAGATCTAAATTTCACCACAAGATCCAAACTACGAAATGCAAAGCCGGATTGCAACGATAACTCGCCGCTCCCGTCGCGATGCGCGCGTGGCATGAAAATTTCGTACCGATCCTAATAAATTTCTAAATCGACATAAGTTGTTTCGTATTCTCGCTAGTGTTGGGATTTCTGCACAATAAGATCATGTTACAAAGGACGCTTTGCATATCTACAGAGATCGGTGGAACTGCGACGATGTTTGTCGTAGACGTTTTGCGTTTGCCGCTGCAGTTTTTTCCTTCTGTTTCTTTGTTGTAGGGTTCTTTTGTAAGCGTTTATGAATTAACACCAATTTGGTCGACCAAATTTGTGTCCTTTATATCTGAAGCATAAGTGTAGAGGTACAGGAATTGCTAGATATATTTGAGCGTAGCCCAAATACAACAGGGCAGAACGAGAAAGTAGAATCTCCGTTGCGAAGTTATATTGAGATTGCCTCTACACAATCTGACATGGTAATTATATCTCTTATTGACATCAAGTGGCTTATATTATTCAAATAAATTCTTAATGACCTAAACTCAATCAGAACTTTATAAACAAAATATTTTTACTATCATTAACTGCATTAGTAAAATTAGGTAGGTAGCAGATAAGCTCGATGCATTTGGTAGTTGGTCCAATCCATACGCAGGGCAAACTTATATGTGATGAATTTTTGAGTTTGTTCTGTGTGTGTATGGAAAATGT
>JACJUM010002543.1:2264820-2344833 GCA_020976665.1 Heortia vitessoides
TAAATAAAGTACGGAGACAGCGTTTCAGGATAAATTTGTTTGATACATATAAAAGTTAACGGTTATATATATTTTTAAATAACGATATTTAATCTAATGCTTCAAGTATTATTATAGAAATAATATTAGCTTTTATAATAAAGCAAAATGATGATTTTTAATATGCTGAAAAAAATATTTCGCTATTTTGCGATTTGCGAAATAGAATAGTATCAAAAATCCATGAATGAGGACAGCCAAATTAAATTCCAAACCGACAATTGCTCTATCTACATCCCACAGACAGAATAGTTGGCAATTACAAACGGGAGCGAGCCATTACACACATGTTGTCTCGTGGCGCAGGCAGCCGGCCAACCTTCACGTCAGATCAATTCGATGATGGGAACGTATTTACTATCAAATTGAGTATAACATTCTATTTCTTCGTCTCTTTTGACCCTATAACCTTTGTATTTACTAATCTGGTGCCAACAGACTAGATAAAGGCAGGCGCAATGAAATATCTGTAGACTTTTTTGATCCATTGAGCCATCAGGGTCGTTACTACTGAAAATTTTAATTCAATTGCTGCCTTTTTAGAAATATTATTTTTAATATTTTAATTTTATTGAGTTTTAAAAATGGTTATACTAGTACTATTTTCTTGATCTTATTGAATTAGATGATTCAAATAGTGAAGTCTAATAGTAATTCAAATCTTATGATTCACTTGCACGTATAATAATGCAACGACTAAGATAACGCAACAACTGAGATAATGCTACGACTTAAATAACTCTACGTCTAAGATTATGCTACGACTAAGATAATGCTACGACTAAGATTATGCTACAATTAAGATAATGCTACGACTAAGATTATGCTACGACTAAGATTATGCTACGTTACATATTGCTACGGCAGGCGCGGTGGCAATCGCAGAGCGCAGCTTCGCGTCGTGGATGCTGCTGCTCATCCCTACCCTGCGGCATTTATGTTGTGCTGTTTCGGATGGATATACCTCCATCTGTCGGTTCCGGTACCTTAGTTGCCTTTTACAACACCTGGTACAGAGGGAGATACAAATCTTCTCCGCCGGTACACACGGATTAATACAGTTTAAAATATCGTCAAAATATATTTAAAAATAAAAATATAATTGGTAGGACGACAAATAAATGTGTCAATTAAATTAAATAAATACAAAAGCGTCAAGACAATGAAGGAGAAACGATAACTTTATTTTCCTCAATTTTTTTGAATTATATTTTTTCGCAATACAAAAATATCTCCACTTCACCGTTACATGACATCAGGCCATAAAGTGTCCGAAAACACCGAACTTATGCAAAACGAAACGTCCACGTTTCGTTTATCGCCTTTTTCGGTGTCCGGCGGCCGAATTCCCGGCGTACCAGGCTCGCATAAATCCGTTGCCGAATGAGGTTGTACTGGTGTTAGGGTGTCTGTCCGAACAATTAGTTTTCGGGATGAGATTTTTCGCCTGTCGGAGGAAACCTCGCTTTTTCCCCGCAGACATGTCTGACGGGAGTGTTAAATTAAAAACACAATCTGACTATTTCCTTTGGTTTAGCATTCCGGTTATTTCAGGTGTGCGAAATTTGTTGTTATTTTTAGAATTGTAAATTCTTATTTCATTTTGTGTCTAATAACAATAAATAGTTTACCTACGTTATATATATGCTTCATAGATTTGATATATCCTTCGTAATATGATTTCTTGCTAAAAGCGTAATTTTAGGGTTTTAGAATTCTCCTGAAAGAGTTTTACTATATCGTTTAATTACCTATTACGATAATGATTTAAGCAAATCAGATTTTTTGTGATGTTTCCAATAATATATAATTACACGATATTTCAGGAGATTTCTAGATATTTAACAAATCTTATAGGTGTCATTACATTTTTTATATACATAAATTATAACGTACAGATTCAAAACAAAACAAAGGAAAATTTGTCGCTTATTCAAATTTCTTTCAGGAAATTTTTAGTGTTTGGGAAAAGTGTTAATACATACGAGGATGACAGTACCATATGGGGATCATAATCCGGTAAAAGGTCACCACCAATTTTTTTATCTATCTATCGTGAGTCTCTTATTTTTAGTTTGAAAAACCTGTACTCTAAAAGACCCATCTCTCTAAATTAATATTGTAATAATTTCATAGATTGGTGGTCATTTTTTTCTCATCTAAAACATATTTATACTGACATACCGGAGCTGACAGTTGGCGTTATACCCATCCTAGGTTGTGTAGCTTAAATGCAACGAAACCGGTAAGAAAGGAAAAGTTACTGTCTCTTGGAGATATGGTATGAGGTTACAAACACGCCTGCTCAGCGTGTCAATTATATGTAAAGATCCCTAAGTTATCTTTTTCTGCGTAACTCTTACTAAGGCAAATATCTTGCAGTGGACTTTCTAAGGCTCACAAGCTAGTTGTCGTTCTTTAATTAATAAATCAACAAATTATTATTTTTCACACATATATCATATCTCATTCATTGGCCTGTCACTGAGATAAGTAGCTTAAAGCACTTATGTTACCGAATACATCATATCAGACAACATCGGATATATTGAACAAATAACACCCAGATACAGAACAAATACAAATATTAATCAAATAAATATTTGCTGTTAGTGAATATTTGGCAATATTTGGCGCATAAGATGGGATCACTACCATCTGCGCCAGCGGGCTCGTGATTTGATAGATAAAGTTTGTGACCTATGTCGTGTATTATTTATTAGTGAAACAATACAATTAACAATAAAGTTACAATAGTGATAAGCAACCTGAAAGGTGGGTGTGGTCGCACTATGTTTTATTCTCTTCTACATTAAGCGCGGGCGGGTAGGAATTCTACTCATATTATAAATTACATTAGATTCGTGTTACACCTACAGGTGAATACGTTATACCGTGCAAATAGTTATGTGCTTCCGTGTATAGCTTGTCATTGAAACATATGATTTATGATTGCAATCGAATGGTGGAAGATGCACGCAAGTAGAATTATTTCTGTCGACATGAAATCATTTGTGTGTTGATGTGTGATAAGATTAAAAGTATAAACGATGATGTTGTGACAACAATAGAAAAAAGGAATTTTGAGATGGTTTGAACTTGTAGAAAGAATGGATGAAAAAAGAATGACTGCGCAAATAAAAAAAACTGAAGTGAATGGAAGAGTTGGTATAGATGAACTAGGCAAACATATCTTAAACAGATAGTATTGAAGACTAAGCGAGTAAGGGAAGCGAGAGAGGTATGTCAAGATCAAGTAGAGATCCATTGTCCCTGCTTGCTCCGATGGGTTAACAGGCGTAATGTATGTTTGTATCTATGTAATAATAATTATTAACATAACATCTCATATATTGACTTGACTCCTAAAATCACTTAAAGTACTTATGTTACGGACATCGGAAAACCAAGACATCACAAATATAATACTAGAAAACATATTTGTCCAGGTGGGACACAGAACAAATATATGTTCTTCATATAAATTTATTAATAATTGTCGTGGATGGGGACTAAATCTAAGACCCTTTGCGTATAAGATCACTACCATCTGCGCTGTAAGGAACCAATAATTTGGCTAAAAATTGAGTAAAAATGGAGCTTACAATCCTTAAATTTGTTTGATATGATTCTAAGTCAAATCAATTTGTATTTCTTTATATGTATTTATCTTTATCAACATATAAATAGGGTGTAATTTGTACACGTCTGTGCATTTTATTAAAAAAAAAACATTAGCGAAACTTGTAGTATTTTCTCTATAGAGTAGTAATAACTATTTGGTATTTTAGATATCCCTAGATTTTGTGTTCATATTTTTTGTACAAACGCCATAATTAATGACGTAATCATGCTAACTAAAGCCACAGTTCTAGATTAAGAATAAATATTCATCATAATAGCCTTTGGAGACTTCAAATTTCACTTATACACTGATGGACCTAGACCTTCCTAGAAAAGGAGAAATTTGCGCATAATTGCCTGTCCAAGCGTGCTGCTGCGTATCACCGCCCAGTGCATTTGAGCTGCAGTGTTCCGGATGGATATCCTCTTAACGTCTTACGACACCTGGTACAGGAGGAACTATTCTATTCTGCCAGTAACACGCAGAAAAAATTTGAAAAGTTAAATTTAAACCACTTATACAATGAAGCAAGTCGCTCGTAACCTTTATGTTTTTCCAATGATTTATTCAGCGCCAGCAACACCTACGCTCGCAAAAGGTCAACCGTTCTCGTGATTATCACGGCATTTGCGAATACCTGGTTATGTCACCGCTGTGTTTAAACAAAGTTCAGGAACAGTGTTAGTATACTTGTTTATTTGACAGACCCAACGGCGCAAATGGTGGTGATTCTATCTTGTGTGCTAAGGGTCGTCGATTCAATACCTACGACAATTTTTTTCAAATTTTGATTATTTTTGTTTGTTTTTGTCTGTCACGGGCATAAGTCCAGAGGCGTTTTTCTTTTTAGTCTAGAAAACGTAGTTTTCTTTTTCATTAGGTCTACAGCAAGTTTGTTGACATGGCTTAGGAGTCGATCTTTGTAATCTGGGCATCACTTTCATAATTTCTTCTTTGATTGTGGGAATTTATAAATCATGCTGCAACCTCTCATTGGTTATATAACAGGGCGAGTTGGTTATTACTTTTATAGAATGGAGAAAGGCGGTAGAAATAGATGAGAGTTAGTAGATACCAATGCAAACGACTTTCGTATAAGGTCTACCTCATTATACTATGTTTATCTTTTACGTTTCTACATATACGTTTTATTTTATCTTACACAAAATTCACAAATGCGGTACAAAAACCGGCTTTTATTATCTAGGCTGTAACGTGACTGCAATTTGTTTACACGTGTCGTACACTATCCGTGGACACGGCCGGTGGTGTCGCGGCTCGGCCCGGGGCTGTGTCTGACACCCACCGTCCATTTTACAATATTTGGACGGAATATTTTAAATGTAAATACAAGGCAGGGAATAATAGTTTTAAATGTTTATTAATAATAAATATATTTGTGTGATTGTATGAATTATTTGTAATGTAGTGTCAGATGTACTTACACCATATTAAAGAAACTGGACCTTTCATAAAGGCCATTTACTCACACTTACCTATTTCTATTGTTAAACCCCGGACATTGCTGTTTTGAATTAGACATTGTATATTTAAAGACGCAGATTTATCTTACAAATAATATATACAGTAAAAACTGTTTACTATTTTAACATTAAACTATGTAATCAAAAAGAGATTTTTTAAGTAAGATCATTTATCCTCAATATCACCTTAAAGCTACATTCGGTAAAATCAAGATTGATCATAAGAAAAGTATTTTTTACGACTGAAATATATATATTTTTTTCATTTTTATATTTTCTTGTGGAATCGTTTCCAACTTAAACAATATTTTGTGAAATATAAAAATATTTGTACACCATGTTTTAAAGCCGTTAAAATATAGGTGTCATCATAATATCTAATAACATAACGCTTAAAAACACACTATGAAAGCGCAAATGTTAGAAAATTTTCATAACAGCGGACCAAATTAAAAAGTCATCGTCCAACCGTATATATATGGTATATACAATATACAGTCTTCGCATGTGAAGAGTATTATATAATCAAAATAAGACATCCACAAAATGTTTCGTCAGATAATGTAGCGAGGGCATAATCTATTAAGGTGGCTAATAACTCAATCGGGAAAGGGTGGGGTTACCGAAATGGGTGGGGAATCGAAAATAACTTGCGAGAAAGTCGAGGGAAGGGTTGCGGGCCGAAATTGATTTCTGGAAGAAAGTTATTGTGATTATTTGATACTATCTAAAAAGGCAATAATATACCGATAAATTGGACCCAAAATTTGACCCACGGGAAGGCATCATTTAACTTGTATTGATGGACAGATTATCTTATCTCTTATTTGTAATTATTTCAAAAAGCCAGTAAATTTATTTCACAGTTTAACGTCGTCATTGTAAATGACACCTACACAAGACGTTATGAAGTTATGACTTAACTTTAAGTAATTATTGTTTGAAATGCACTTTTTGTAGACCGTGTTAATAGAACATTAAATTTTGGTAAGTGAACTGAGATTACAGCTAAAAGAAATATACGAAAATGTATTCAATCTCTTTGTACAAGGACGTAAAATACTCTAAGTAAACAAAATAAATATTTTTATTTATAATAATAGGAAAAATTTATGAAAATCTTTACTTACATGATGTATTATAATAGTTTTTACTTTATTAATGTTCAAGTACCCCGGTCTCATTTTTCAGATCAAGGACAGGAAGCGCCATCTCTGTTCTACTAAAGCTAACATTATACAGCCTGATACTACTAGCGACATCTATAACCACCAAATGGTTCCCATTCCGCCCGCCCAAACCTCCGCCCAAGATAGAGATTCGCAAAAATACTAAAAGATGGCGCTGTTTAATAAATAACAACTATTATAAGTAAAACTTATTTAGGTCTCACTTTTAAACTCAGAATTATAAATTTGACAAGTTAATACTTTGTTTGTTAATATTCATAATTGTTGTAGAATTTCTCATTATTGGTCTAATAATACATAGATAGTTCCGATAAAACCGATAGTTTTTCTTAGAAGTTTATCAAGTATATGAATTATCACTAAGTGATTTCACAAAATATTCGCCAGCTAGAAGCTGTGCCATGCGTATGAGTAAAAAATTCTAAATATTATTTGTGGTAATATACATATGTAGTTTAGACCTTTGTCAATAGATGGCGAACCCAGTCCTAATATGGGCTTTGTATAAAATTTATTATAAAATAAAATAGTAAAGCACATGACTTCGTCCGCGTGTACGAACGAGTTAAATTGGTTTTATGTGATTTAATTATATCAAGGAATCTATTATTTGTTCTCAATTAAAAATATCTGTATTTACTTCAAACATTCATATTTATTTGATACGATGACAAAATCAGCTAAAAAATGTTTCTAACATATGTTCTTTTCTATTTATTTTATAAATTTTATTCCATGTTTTTGTTAGATACAAACATTATTCTTTCTCCGGAAACAGACTCGTCAATCTTATTAAGAACTTAAACAGTTGATAATGATTATTATTAATAATTATATAAAGCTTGTTGTTGCTTTTAAAGTAAAACTAACACTTTCTTAACACTAGATATTTTTCTAGTATCAGTATCCATTAGAAACGTTTTTAACTGCAAACTTTAACTAATATTTTTCTAGTATAGTATTTTTCATTTAGAAAAATTACGTTAAATAGTCTTTAACTAGCTTAGTATATGACTAACAATTGTAGTCTAAGTAAAGAATAATTTTGTTTTTCACAGAAACTATGAGAAATGCAGAGTTTTAGCAATAAACTTTTACAGCATCTTGTAATCATAAATCTTAGTTGACTAGAATAGTACCTTCCTCGGTAACAGGTGTCGTAAGAGGCGATAAGGTATCAGAACCAACATTTACATCTAATAACACAATAAAACTAATGTTTACGATGTGGTTAATTTAACTTGGATTTTTTATTTTCGACCTAACGGTTACATGTATTGTATATACCAAATTAGATTTTGGCATAATTTATAGTAATTATACTTTTAATAGACTGGCATTTAAATGCTTTATTGTTATTGTTTTTGAACTATTTTTATTCATGTTTTATGAATATTAAACTTTCCAATAAGCCGCTTCTAAATTCGTTGCGTAGTTTTAAATATCATACATAGGGACAGACAGACTGTAGAAAGCGACTTTGTTTTATACTATGTAGTGATAGTGAATGCATACATATTTAAATACATTATATATGAGATTATCTTGAGATACTAGCAAATTAGAAAAGTACCTCCCTCTGTACCAGGTGTCGTAAGAGGCGAATAGGGTAAAAATCCAATTGATGGCGGTATGTGCACAAGGCGGGGATAGACAGCAGCATCCCCGTTACAAAACTGCGCTCTGCAATCACCAACACGCTTGCCCAGCGTGGCAATTATGGGCCAAATTTTTCCTTTTCCACCTGTGGACTCCCAAAGGCTGGTATGATGATATATGAGATTAGCAAATATATCTTTATATACCATCCAATATTATATACCTAGAATATTTAAATATTATTTGATGTTAAAATCTATTACTTCGAACTGTACGAATTCGGTAAGCCATGGTTGGATTCACTGGAAAGCCTTCAACAATCCACAAAGCAAAATACTCAAATAGAGTAGCCGGAATCAATAATCAAAGGCTTTTACTGACTTTGTACAAACAAATAAACTAACTAACTGTACGCATAATGTTCGACTGTATCGATTGTTTATGTCATGAGGTACCGCCAGAGAAAAGTACTTCCCTTTGGTGGGGGTGTCGTAAGAGGCATAGGCTACATGGCACCGGAACCGACAGATGGCGGTATATCTATCTGACACAGTGCAGTTCAAATATGCAAGGTGGGAATGGGCAGCAGCTTCCCGTCACGAAGGTACGCTCTGCGTTTGCCACCATGCTCGGCCAGCGCGGTAATTATGGGCAACATTCCCCCTTTCTAGGTGTGGCCAAAGTTCAACAGTAAACGTGCACGGCGGGTATGATAATCATGATCATAAGTATAAGTTGCGATTAAGTTACAGAAAATGCTTATGTACAATGATTCTGTCTGCGTATAGGTAAAGCTTAATAAATTACAGTTTATGTTATTTTTCGTTACAAGATTTTTTTCCTATTTTAAAAAATCAACCAGTCTCAGATATCTTGACTGTAAATCGAACCAACGAACTTTAGAAAAAGTCTGAGTACCCCTTTGGGGTGGCCTATGTTTGACAGTCGAGTTCAATACAAACTATATATTCTAAATAAAATTTTCGCGTAAAAACGAAACCTCTTTATCTAAATGTGAAATTATGATTGATATACAGGGTACATTTACGCTCTAGCATTTAATTAGGTAATGAAAAGTATCATTATTTCATAGTAGTTTTTTTTGTATATAATAGTTTATAGTATTGTAATGTTTTTAGTAGTTTATTTTGCATAAATAAACTTTGCCGTGAGGTACTGGCAAAGTAAATTAATACCTCCCACTACACCAGGTGTCGTAAGAGGCGACTGTACCTAAGTCGCCTCTTACGACTAGAACCGACAGATGACGGTTTATCCATCCGAAACAGTGTAGCTCAAATGTATAGGGCGGGAATGGGCAGCAGCATCCCCGTCGCGAAAGGTGCGCTCTGCGATTGCCAACACGCTTGCCCAGCGCGGTAATTATGGGCAAAAAGCCTCCTTTCTTGGTGAGGCTTATGTCTAGCAGTAGACTTCTTATAGCTGAGATAATGATAATAATCAAACTTTCAAGGAAAAATCTATAATATAGTAATAATACTATCAATTGAATCTAATTTTAAAATATTAAATACTTTTATATTACAAGAAAATTTGAATGAATATATATTTTATATCGATGTTTTATAATTTTCTTCCCTGCTGTCTGATATTGTAAAGTTTTCATCTTCATCACCATGGTAGTCATAAAACATCCACTGCTGGACATATAATTGATATAGTTAATAAAGGCAGCAGATACACTTAATAATGTAAGCTGCTTTTTATACCTTCTTTCTACTTTCATCGTCATCATAATCAAGTCAGCTGTTAATGTATTTTGCTTGCATACTCAAGCTTCCCCAAGCCAATAAAACTACTTTTTAAACGGCTTTAAAACGCGGTTTATTTAACTTTCATTTAGTATTTTTAGTTTAACGTTTTGTTTACCTTGCGGTAACTGTTTTCAATATTGACAAAAGATGCTCTGTTAGGATTTGAAAGTTACAATTACTACCTTCACAATTTGTTTTTTTATGTTAGGTTTTTAATTTTTTACGTTCACGTTTTCATTCACTTAGCAGGTGCTGACAGTATCTTGTAATCTAGCAGTGCTGTGTTATTGGCATTGGTATTAATTTCTCTTCTCCTTAAATAATTTCTAACAGAACTTGATGTTGTATACTTTACCTACGCATTTTAAATCGTGCAATTAAAATCACTCGAATTTGCATTAAAACAAATATTTTAACTACATTTCATACATTAACTAGATTTAGAGATCGCTTAAAGCATCTATGATACCGAAATCATACAACAGAAGAACCACAAATATAATATTTAAATACATATTTTACTCCCAGGCAAAGAAAATATACATATATTAATAATTTTATTCACTACAAGTTTTAAATATTGTTATACTATATAATGTTTGCTTTCAAAATTAAATAAAATAAAATACCTTTGGCTACAGGGATACTACATAATGTGCCATCCGGTCCTCAAAACAGTAGAGTGTGACCTTTAAAAATTACTAACTCAATTCTAAGAGAGTACTTCGTCTACCTATAGGCAGTGTGAGATGTTACGAAGCAGATGTGAAGCTAGCGGAAGAGAGCTCAATAAATAATGTCCAATAAAGGGAGTCTGCGATAGCCGGCAATGTTTATTTGTTGTTCAACTCGTAATGAGGACTTGGAAATGTTGGGAGACGGCTTAAAATATAAGCTGATCGACGTTGTACTGGTATGCGTTTTGTTTAAAATACAACATGCTTTTCATTGCTATTATGTTACGAGCGATTCCAAAGTAATGTTCGCATTAATTATTATACATAGTTAAAGTAGTTTCATTTACTTCTAAAAATTTTGTAAATCATTTCTTTTTTATCTTATAATTAATTAAAATTACTACATTTACCTTCAATTTTACCTTTAATTTACTTTAATTTACTTTTGGCGCATTTGGTAGTCTCTACTTATGCGATAAGGGTCATGTATTTTTTTACCACAAGAACAATCAACGAGGTGATAAAAAATTGTGTTTGTTCTGTGTCTGGATGCCAGATGTATGTAATATGTATTTAAGTGTAATACATATCAATAAATGGAATTCAATTTATATGCATAACACTAATGCTATAAGTGTCATGTCAATATACAAATTTATTATTGTCATTATTTAGGATTATTTTTGTATTCCTGCAAACCATTAGATTATCTGGTATAAGACTTTTTTAAATATGTAGTTTACAAAAATTTGCAGACTGAAATTAATGATGTATCTATGCAGCTGTGCCATGTTGCATTTGAATTCTTAAATTAAGATTGAAATAGGTTTTTTTCAAATAAAATAAGAGCAAAAGTTAATATACTATATATTTAAATAGACTTCAAATTGAATATACACTCTCAGATTAGGCTGCTGCCAATAGTAGAGATAAAAAGACAGTATATACATTTTAAGTAAGCATGAACTGATAAGAAAGGTAACATTACAGACGATATTGTTTTCTATGTGGAACAGAAAAAGTGAAATATAAGTTGTCTCTGAGTAAGTGTTGATAACTCTGTACAAAAAAGATCTGAATTGATTTTTGTCATAAGTAAGAGTGAAATATAAATGCAGACTATATTTGTAAAAGATCTACCTCTAATAATTAACGATATTGTATTTATATTAATCTTTCTATCGATTAGATCAAACTGTAGCAATAATTGATTTAAATTGGTTCAGTAGTTTAAAAATTCATTCTAGACAAACTAGCATACTTTAGATATAAAGATTATCCAGTAGTCTAAGGAATTTTTTAAAGATCAACATGACATTACGTGAGGATGACTTCACACAAAATGCCGCCTGCAATGGTATCTCACTCTCACCTATTTCTACCACCAAATTGCACTGTTAGAATCCCTGTGTTCTGGTCTTAAGGCTGAGAGACACAGAGATTACTAAGTAAATGTGACATAGTATCTTCAGATAACTAGATAAGCGACAAGCTAGTTAGTGATGATCCGAGTGTATATAGGATGCATTCACTTCACTTCATAATATAAAAAAGAACAGTTTACATCTCCATTTATAGTCGCAATACTTTTTCATGATGAACATATGTTCTGCAGTTTGCTCGACAGACCTTTAGTATGTATATGGTAAAGATAGAACAATGTCTTTACTAATCTATTATATTTTGTCCTTTTAGCAGTACGTAATTCTTATGTAGCATTTTCAAATGCTGCATAAGAATTTATATCTTGCAGTAAGAAAAACGTATCCAGGTGACCATCATTTTTAATTGTTGTCATCTGGATATCTGGAATTTTTGTGATGGACGATAAACAAACCTAAGTTTATTAACATTTGTATGGTGTTATAGGGTATAGGGGGACTTAAGACAGGTTGTCATGATGATAAAGACGTTAGTTTGCCATGTTGGATGATGTGTTGTATGCATTTTATGGCTATTTCAAATAATGTTTACTAATTAAAAACTGCCAGGGCAATAACCTGATGATGAAATTTAAAATTGTGTTTCTCACAATCGAAAACAACTGCCTAACTTACATATGCGTTTCTTAATTTTAAAACATCCAATTGTTTTCTTATTAATCTTGAATTCACTTTATCTTCTGACGTCGCTAACATGGAGGGTATGTGAAGAGCATATGACACCTGTTTGTCAAAACGCTCGTACAATTATGCAGTATCTATATAGCTGTTTTAAAAATCACAAACGCTTTCTTCGCATATCTTATCTTGGATATACGCTGATTCAACTCGTATGTGGTTTTGAGGTTCATTTAAAGTCTAATGTTGGTCAATGTTGGTACCATTTAAGTCCCCGCTCAGATCCCGCGAGCCTTGCAAGGAAAATCGTAGCTAAACGCGCGGTCACTGCCGCGTTGTGCGCAAGAGAATATGGTCACAGAGTTGTTCATAAATTAGCAAGTTCGGTGGCGGTCTCCCGATCTCCCGGTGGCGCTGGAATTGACGTCCTGTGTAGTCCAGCAATAGATAAGTCGGAAAAATAAAATAAAATCATATTTTTATTATCTATCTGAATAATGTCTTCACTTACACCGGAGACCAGTGAATCCCGACGGATGCCGAGCAACTGGGATCACCTATAGCAACGCCCAGCCCCTGCCTGTATCTATGGCAACCTCGCCCCCCACTTCTCCCCCACTTAAGGTCTTTATGAATCGTGGCCATATAACGAATACAAATTGAATACCTGTAAACAGCAACTATGTTATAAATTTGTGATCGAACCCCATTCAACTGGGGCTTGAGTATTAATTGAAAAGTTGTCGACATATCTGTACCGCTTTCAGTTATGGACCCATTGGCTTTGGCTTTTTGAATGTTTGCAGAAATAGACGCGTGAATTGAGTTTTCATTGGCACTGTCAATCATTCCAGCAATATTGCTTTGGAGTGCTTCATTTTATTTGTCATGTAAATGTTGTCATCGGTCGAGGTGGTGATTAATTCACGAAACACACCATTCGGTTGATTGAAAAGTATAGAATGGAATAGTTTGACAACCGATTTGACTTGTGACGTACATATGTAGACCTTGTACAAAGGTCGTTTGTATTGGTAAGTCACTCTCACCTATTTCTATAAAAAAATAACACTGTCTACAATGCTGTTTTCCGGACTTAAGGGTGAAATAAGCACAGAAATTACTGGGTAATGTGACATAATATCTTCAAGTCACAAAGTTGGCAATGCGCTAGTGATGTTCTTGTGATGTTACGAGCATCTATATGCTACGAAAATACTTACTACCACGCGGAATGTATGTCGATCTGGTATAATTATTTACCTATGCTCTGTAGTGTGCGTGTAGGTGTGGATGTGTGTGTATATGGTCTAATGTAATACAAGTTTTGTTAATACAACACATTATTTACGTACACATTAAATAAATACACAGAATTTGAAGCTAAGCTTGTATATACAGTATATACAATCAATAATAGTAACAATAAATATAGTCCAGTCTATCATAATATTGTTAGCAATTCCTCTGTCTTGTTGTAGTCCACTGTCAAAAGCCATTCCCTTACTGTTGTTTTGCAAGTGTATTTATTCATGTCATGAATATCTATTTCATGGCTTATTTTTATTATAAATAAATGGTCCTGTATAACTTAGAAATCGCTGTGTGCACCGTGTACGACATGGCTGATGTATATTTTGGAAATCCACATACCTTCGTCTACTATGAGTTAGTTTATTGTCAGGTTTACATAGTTTATGCTGCTTGAGAATAAGTTCTTGGTTGTACAATTGTCTCACTGTTAAAACGTTGCTATGTATATAGAGTTTTGAGGTAGGGTATTTGAAGGGTAGATGTTGTACATAACTTTGAGCACAGGTCTCTGTGCCCTTTTTAGCGGTAACGTATTCGTTTTAGAAGCCCCCCCCCCCAAATAGTAATACAGTACGATAAGAGAGACTGACATAGTACGTATTACGTATAATGTTCTTAATTTTTTTTCTGTAGCAATATGTCATATATTTTTAAAAACTGCAGTTAATTTCCGAATTTTTTGCGTTAAATTACTTATGTGAGGGTTAAAAGTTAATAAGGAATCTAATGTTATGCCAAGATATTTATATGTTGAAACATTTTATAATTTTGAACAATCACATGTACTATTTTTAAATTCACAATATAAGTAATCGAAAAAGTTAAAAATTTTGTTTTATCTGCATTTAAAGTTAGTAGGCTTCCATTCAATTTTTGTTGTATGTCAGTAAAGCCAATTTGGGTATTTGCAGTGACATCTTTCCAGTCACTATCACTAAACACTAGAGCAGTATCATCTGCAAATGCAATTATTCTACCATTTCCAGGGTAGTATGAATTATGTCGTTAATATAGATGATAAATAATGTAGGTCCCAACACACTCCCTTGAGGTACTCCATATTTTACTTGAGAGAGTTCACTAATAAAGCTACTTATTTTAACTTTTTGAAAAGATTGAGTTGTTTCCTCCTTACGCCGATAGACTCTAGTCTCCGAAGCAGAAGAGGAATGGATACGGTATCAAAAGCTTTTGCAAGGTCAAGAATATCCCAATACATTTTTTTTCATAATTCAATTCACTGATCAAGAAATTAGTGAGCTTCGATACCGCATCACTAGTCGATTTTCCTCCCCGAAAACCAAACTGATTTGGTGAGAGAAGATTTTTATCCTCAAAATATTTAACAAGCCTTTTATTAATCAGTTTTTTTACAATTTTTAGAAAGAATTTAATAGAGATATTTGGTCAGTAATTTTGAAGAGTTTTAAGGTCACCTGTTTTGTGTATTGGTATAATTCTTGAAACTTTAAGTGCTGCTGGTATAGTAGAGGATGCAAAACATATATTGGTTATATGCGCAATCATTGGAACCAATATCAATGCGTTATCCTTTACTATTTTAGAAATGTTATCCCAACTAGGAGCACAATTAGATTTGAGACTGTTTATAATTCCTTCAATCTCTTTGCAATCAGTGTCAGTAATACAAAATAACTTTCGGTTTTAGATTTTAATAAGGGAGTAGTATTTTGTGATCGTAATTGTTCTTTTATTTTATCTGCCAGTGTCTTTCCTACTTCACAAAAGTACTTGTTTATGTCATCCACAGATTTCTTTGAGTCATTATTAAGTTTCAAGAGGTCAGAGTAGCTATATTCTGCTGTTTTGTAACGTGTTATTTTATTTATGACTTCCAAAGTTTTTTTGACTCGAGTAGAGCTAGCCAATTTAAGTTGTGCTTTTTTATAACTAATTTTAGCTTTTTTATGATTTTAGTAAGATAACTTTGGTATCTTTTGTAATTTATTTCAAGAATATCATTGTATGGTGATTTTTTTTAATTTTGAATACAGTTTATCTTTGTGTTTTACACATCTCCATGGAAACCATAGATAACAAACCATTTGTTATCCATGGTTTCCATGGAGTTTTGCGTTTAGAATAAGTTTTATATTCTGTATTTTGTGCTATAATATTGCTTATTATAGTAATTAAATTGTTAATAGCCTGTTCAGGATCATTCGTTTTTTTTTTTTTTAATAAATTCCCATAACATCTCATACATTGACCTGACTCCATGGTAAGTCGCTTAAAGCACTTGTGTTACGGACGCCAGACAACAGAGGAATCACACATATACTACTTAAATACATATATTTTACACCCATACACAGAGCAAACACAAATATCATATAAATATTTGCTCTGGGTGGGAATCGAACCCACGACCCCTGGTGCACAAGACAGGATCACTACCATCTGCGCCATCGGGCCCGTCACTTTTCTTTTTCGTTTCACGTTTACTTCCTTTAGATCACATGTTAGTTGGCTGTAATTGATGTTTGGGACTTGGGTTGGTTTATTTGTTTAGGTTTCTTATTTATGGCAAGTAAAACTGGGTAATGATCTGTGTTACTACTTTGTATCACATATGTGTTAAAAGGGTAGGATGTTTTAACTATTGTGTGGTCCAAGCAACTATCAATACGCGTTGACAAGTGATGTGTGGGAGTAAGTCCGAATGTTGCTGATAGGTACTCAAATATTCTAATGCTTGTTTATTGACAGAATTAGGGTTAATGTTAATGTTCATATCTCCAATTAAGTTTATATTGGAATATCTATTTAGCGTATGCAGTAGTTTATTGTTGAGAAAAATAACAAGACCATCATTTTGATTATGTAGATTTTTTGTGAAAATGTTGAAGTGGGGCATATTTTTTTAGTACAGGAAGTGTTTCGTCACCTGTAAGTCAACATTCAGTGAGAGTAATTATATCCAGAAAAAATCAAGTATTTTTAGTAAAATGTCGAATTCATTAAAATTTCGTCTAATACTTCTAATATTTTGTGTCATTATGGTGTGTTTTTGTTTGTTCTATTTGATTTATGGTTGCAACATATCAGGCGTATATATATATACATGCCGTGTTAGATTCACTGTTATCCAAATCAGTGATAAAATTGTCATGCATATCTATTATTTAATAAATATTACTATTACAAGTAGGTTGTATTTCGTAAATTTTAAATAAAAATTGTTGTATTTCATAAAAATGGCAAGGTCTTGGTTATCCGACTCATGTCGTGTTAAAAATTGCACTAACAGAAGTACTTATATTCGGTGAATATAAAGATATAATGCGTATTGGATGTATAGTGTTTCTGTAAAGTGTATATTTTAAATCCCATCAAAAACAATACTTGTCATTGCGAGAATTGCGAGACTTGGTTTTTTTTGACAAGTATTGTTTTTGATGGGATCTCATTTCTTTTTGTATATTGTAGACAGTTACGGATACAAAGCGGCGGCCGCCATGAGTTCAGACGCGGAACCGTAAGTACTGGTTTTTACCATTGCCGTTGTATACAAATTAGCGTTAATGTAGGTGTCTCCATGCTCGTCACAAGTATACACTTGTAACTCATCCCAATGCGCTACCACATACTCGATTATAGCAAGTCTAATAACGACGACTCAATATTCCCATACATAGAGAATGACAAAGAATGAAATAAACACGAACCATCACCAGGTATAGGAACAGCCCAGTGTGGACAAGGCTGATCATTCACATACAGTATTACTGAATCCATTGCGACTACCTACAAGTTAGATTGCAAAGTTATTTTTATGCAGAAATACGATTAGGTAATAAGAAATTTATAAATACTTAGGTACTTAAAGTATCAATATTTAATTTAAATTATTTATTCGAACAACGTCTAAATTGTAAGCAAATACAGTAAATTGTAAGCAAATAATATCAGTAAACCAATGAGAGTAGCCTTTAGTCGTCAAACTAATAATATAGCAATCGAAATTATCAATTAAAATCCCAAACTTATAGGTAAGAATTCTGGGCACATCCGAACAGCATTGGGTCGCTCGCGCGTATGAGCGCGGCTGCTGCTCGCTCGGCAACATTCACTTGCGCACGCCCCGCCACTGTCCCCGCCGCGCCACTGTCCCCGCCCCGCACCCTCGCGCGGCGCGTAGCAACGGCCGTGCTAACTCGCTAGCGTCGCAGCGCGTGGTATATAATTATATAATAATTATATAACTATACAACCTTACGCACTCGTAATAAGTACGAATACGCACGTAGGTACGTTTTTTGCATTAATAAATAATTTAATACACGTGTTTTCATGACGGGAATACCGATTGGCTGTATGGGCTTAGTTTTTTTTTGCGGTTTTTTCTAGATTTTTTAGTTTTTCCTTGATTCATTCGCCAAACACTACTTACATTCCAAATTTGAAGCTTCTAGGTCTGCTAGAAGTGCCTTAGACTTTTGATGATCATGAGTCAGTGAGTGACAAAATTAAACAAAATTAAGAAATTTGACCCGTTATAATTCTTAAAATACTGGTCCAAATTGAATGAAATTTGAAATATGCGTGTCTTTACAATGCCTGCATGGTTACTGAAAATTTTAGTCTTCTAGTTTTATCCACAACGAAGTTACAGGGGGTCGAAAATGGCCTGAATTGCTCCGAGTTGCTTCGAGAAAAGGATGGTACGGCCGTGACGCTTTTTTGGTGGGGGCACTGCCGTGCCCCCAGATAGTGCATAAGGACACTGTATTCAATACACACCGAGTCACTATTTAGGTTACATAATGACAATAACAATAAAGAGATAATTAAGTGGAGCGTTATTTGACTCTTAACATCAATAATACATTTTTGACGGTAGTAATAAAAAAGTATAACACATGTAATATTAGTTTCAGATTAAATTTGTAATGCAGATATATTAGTTTGTGGTTAAACAGTCATGCCAGATAAGTAATATTCAGATCACTCTCATTGTGTATACGTTTCAGCGGCGAGCCCTTGTTCCTCCTCAGGCAGACCGTCCCTCTGGATGTCCAGCAAAATTTATAGTTGTTAGTCTTATTTATATATATTATATTCTCTTGCCAAGTAATAAAGTCGTTTATTTTGGTTAGTTAGGCTCTCTGAAATATACACGGGCTTATTTGAAGAGTCAATCTTTAATTTTGTTGTACTAAGTTTATCTTCTTTATGCTCCCTATTATATCTTTTTACCGACCTCAAAATCTCTTCCTTAAGAAGCGTGCTTGTAAATGCTACGATGATAGGCTTAATGCTTTCTGGGTTTTTCCCAGCGGATATGCGATATATGTCTTTTTAAGTAGACTTTATACAAACATACATACAAGAAGTTATTATAATATAGTAACATCAAATAAAAATTACAAGCGCTCCGAAATCTACAAATCCTCTGGAACCCTGCACTATTATCCATTAACGAATCGTTGAATTTCGAATAACAGAATAATAAAAATATCCATACTACAAAATAAACCCTTAAAATCGTATCCGAATGAAATTCGCCAAAAATTCGAGCGCATAAAATTCAAATAAAGCCAGTTTTACATGAATTACGTCCGGATAGCATCGGCGTATGAAGTAAAGAATGATATTGTATGCATTTTGCATGAGAGCAATATTATCGGATATGGCAAAGAATTTTCATATTCTGACCGTGGTAGTACTTTGTATTTGTACGAGATGACTGTGAGGTGAGGTTTAGGGTGAGTTCTGAATTATATTCTAACTTGTACTTTTAGACTGTTAAATTAAGAACATATATTGTTACTACCATCGTCATAAAAGCCATAGGAAGTCCTAATCTGGACATTGGCATCCCAAAAAAAAGGGGGAATTTTGCCCAAAACTGCCACGCTGGGCAATGGTATTGGCAATCGCAGAGCGCTACTTTCGTGATGGCAATGCTGCTGCCCATCCCCATCCTCTGCATTTGAGCTATACTATCTCGGAAGGATATACCATCATCAGATGTCTATTTCGTCTACGACGTGGACGATGACGCAGTTGGTAGAGATCCTACCTTGTGCACCAAGATCGTGGGTTCGATTTCCACTTAGTGCAAATATTTATATCATGATCTCTGTGTTTGTTGTGTGGTTGGGTGTTAAAAATATATATTTAAGTAATATATTTGTGATTCCTCTATTGTCTGGCGTCACATCTCACAGTGCTTTAAGTGACTTACTATGGAGTCAGGTTAATGAGTCGATATGAAATGTTGTAGGACTGTCTCTACCCAGATCATAAAATTTATATAAAAATATTTGTATTTTTTCCGTGTCTAAATATTCACTCTAAGTATTTATTTATTATATTTGTGATTTTTGTGTATTTTTTCTGTATATATTTGTATTTTTCTGTGTCTAGATATTAATTCTAAGTATGTATATATTATTTTATTATGTAATAACTGTATCACAAGTGCTTTAAGCGGAGTCAGGTCAATGTGTAATATGTGTAAATTTTTGTTCATTACTAGTCTCGCTAACTTTGTGCTCTAAAAAGACACAACTCTATCGGGTTATTGTTTTCGGGCATATAACGAGGCCGACCTGTCCACACATGTCAATAGAAAATCCTAATGATGTAGCAAACACAATGGTACGCTCCAACATAAAATAGTACCCTTGCCTATATGTAAACCAATATGTCATCTGCGGTACCGTTAGGGAAGCACAAAAGCATTCTTCACTATTATCCGACTAGTAATATTCGGGGAACTATTCGACGAAATTTTTATTTGATACACGCGAGTGAACGCGTAATAAATTAATTTATTGAGTCTGCGCGGAGTTGTTGGAAATTACTGTGCGGCTTTGGACGGATTCTGTTTTTGAAATGCACGGTAATGAATGGTGCGGATTTTTTGGATTCGTGTGGGGGCGTGTTAATAAGGAAAAAACTCAATTTGACAATGAGATAGAATTCGCTTCTCAGTTTGTATTCGTATATAGAAAAATATCTGGCAGGAGTAGTTTTATATTACATTGAAGCAACTGTTACTGATAGATATAACGCCATCTGTCAGCTTCGGTACAAAACTACAAGGCCGGTACCACAAGAAATCCAGTAATGAATATTCTGTGGCTACTCTGTTGATTTCCTATATAAGTCTGTGTGTGTATATTTATTTGTGCCAGGGTCATTTTCACATGCATTTTCCTTTAAGAACTTTCCTTGTAATGGTTCTAGGATTCGATCTGTCCGATGATCGATAGTTATCATTCTCACATTTTTTGCTGACACGACCTCTAAAAAATACAGGGGAGGTCAATTTCAATGATTGCCATTTCTATTTTAGAATCTTTTATGACCATTATATACGATGTATTAAAAAACGCATCGTCATACCAGCCATGGGTGGTCCATTGCTGGACATAGGCCTTTCCTGGTTGCATTTACCGCCATCTGTCGGTTCCGGTACCTTAGTCGCCTCTTACGACACCTGGTACAGGGGGAGGTTCTATTCTACTCTGCCGGTACCTCACGGCTAAAAAACACATGTATAGCTGTAACATTTAGAAAGTAATTTGAGTTACAATCTGAATTATTTGTAATGTAAAATACCTTTACAGGTCCACGCGTGTTGATTTTACTTTTTACGAAACGTAACCGACATGTAGAACAAGAAATATAATAAGTTAAATACACCCTGTTTTAAAGCCGTTAAAAGAGTAGTTTTATTTTGTAAGCTACGTCCAACTTCCAAAACCACCAACACTATAACAATTTAGATATCTAATGACGTCCAAGGTCCATTCCAAATTAACAACGCGCCTCCAACCCGCGGTACTTACGCAAGATATCTCATTAAGCTGTGTACGTCCGCGGCCAAGTTAGATTGGTGCGCACCGGTCTGATTACTGGGTGCCGTGATAGGCAATTTCCCGTTCTTTGTAGGCGGCTTCCTGTGTGCGAACATTACGAATAGATTTTAACATTTCGCGGGCTTTCTGTGTTTTTGAAGTCGCTTTGTGGGTTTCGCGTTCGGCTCCCGATAAGTTTGCGAAATTGCTTGCGCCCCCTTTTTGAGTTAAGTTCGGCATGAAGCCGTTGAAGGTTTTGTCTTTCTTTTGTTTTAGTCGTCTCTTTGAGAGTTAAATAATTAGATGGCGCGTTATTCTTTTTTGTGGAGCGACATGAAAATTAGGCATCGGTGATTTAAATCTAGTCTTCTTCGTGATTTGAGATTTTTATTGAAGGGATTGAGGAGGAAGAGAAGCAATATTATATATTTTAATTTTGTAATTTATGAATAGATGACGCTTTCTTTGTTATAAAATATCATTTCTTATTAACAATAGTGCATCTACTATGTCCAATTAGCCCAAAGAGCAATGTAGAGGGCAGTGCTATATATTATAAATATTGCATATACATATTATATGCTATGTATTGGTAGTTTTTACGAGATCGAATGGAATGAAAAGATCCGTAATAGAACCAAAGTTACCGATAAAACGTTGAACCGAAGTCCAACGGAGCTGTAGAATTCTGAAGTGGAGACTACGTACCGGCAAGCGCAGGATGCGGATTTGACTAAGCAGGATCCCGTCGGACCCTAGCCGCGTACAACCGGTCCTATTGCAGATCACTTGATAACATACAACAGGCCCAATGGCGCAGATGGTAGTGATCCTATTTTATGCGCCAAGAGTCGTGGGTTTGATTCCCCTCGATAGCAAAAATTTACATGATGATATTCGTGTTTGTTCTGTGTTTGGATGTTAAATATATGTATTTTAGTAGTATATTTATGATTCCACTGTTGTCCGGCGTCCATAACACAAGTGCTTTAAGCGGCTTACCACAGAATCTGGTCAATGTATGAGGTGTTGTGGAATTTTATTATTATTACTATTACTTGGGGAGACCTATGTCTAGCTACGCCTGATATGATATCACCTTGCCTGTAGTTGTCCTACGCTCCGTTGACCTCACATACGGTCTGCGTTCCAATTCTATGGCCTCGCGGGACTCCAATTTTTTATCTATTTGTCCTGCCTAATGCAATGTCACTAACCTTACTTCATCTGTAGATCATGCAGACACATTACACGCATTGTTTTTTTCAAAATATCTTAGTAAATTAAAAAAAATAATGTTTCCACATAATAAAGATTTGCAACTGTACGATAGAATGGGCTTCTTGCCTATTCCATCATGTGCGATCTTTCATTCTGAACATTTATATGCAGAATATTTGTATTAGTCCTGTGCCTGGTGTTAAATATGTCGTCATCATCATACCAGCCATTAAAAGTCCACTGCTGGACATAAGCCTTTGCAAGAAAAGAGGGTTTTTTGGCAATCGTAGTAGCGTAGTTATCACGGATGCTGCTGCCCATCCCCGCCCTGTGCATTTAAACTGCAATTTTTCGGATGGATATACCGCCATCTGTCGGTTCTAGTACCTCAGTCGCCTCTTACGACACATGGCGCAGTGAGAGATACTATTCTGCTGGTACTTCACGGTTAAATATGTATTGAAGTATTATATATGTGATTCTTCTGCTGCCTGATGGCCGTAACACAAATTGCTTGAACCAATTATCTTAAGTCAGGTCAATATGAGATGTTGTGTGAATTATTGTTAAAGCCTTTATTTCCTCTTCTTGGGGACGTTCTATAGTTGCTATGCTAAATACAAACTGTATTTGGTATACACGGTATATAAAAAACTTATTCAACATGAAGTGAGCAGTATATTACCAGGTTATCATTACGATGATTCCCAGTGAACCTTAAAAGGGTTACGGTAATCTAACGCGGTAAATGTAAAAACAGTGTTGAGGCACGAATCTACCTACGGACGGTGATCATTAATAATGTCAAGATGACACTTTACCCTTCTTCTAGGGCTGAAGCCTCTGCTACGAGAACGTTTTATATTTACACGGATAAATGCAATTATGGTATCTCACTGTTCTGTCAAAAGAATTAAATTTATTATATACTTCTTTACTTATTTTTATTACATTTGCAGATGTGTGCAAACGTAATAAGTTCTCATGTTTTTGTTACTTTTTTAACTTTGTAGCTCGCACTTAAAAGGCATATTGTGTTCTTACCTATAAGTGCTTGTTACACTTTGTGTAATGTTGCATAGAATAATGTTTATTTTTAAGTTAAAGTGTAAATAGACTAATTGGTATCATAATCTGTTATTAATATTGTTTATATTATAAAGGTTTTATATAGAGAAAATTACATAATATTACATAAAATCAACCTAAATGTAGCAGATAGATAATAAAAATATTTTAAAAATACTTCAGTTTGACAACTGTCATGTTAATAATGTTTTATTTAGATGACTAAAAAGGCAGAATAATATGCAGTATTATGTTTGGAAATTGTAATTTTTGTCAGCCTATTTGCTTGTTTCATAGAGCAGATTTTAAATAAAAATACCCTGATACATTGTCTATATTAAATAACTAGCTATAAAACTTGATTTTTGTTTTTGGAGTTACATTTTGTTAGCACTGACATTAATTTAATGTTAAATATATTAATATTGTATTGATAAAATAAGTTTATGCATAAGTTATTAAAAAGGCTTAACTGCTTTGATTTAAAACAAAGGTCTTGTAAACGCCGTCACTGATTCAGGTTCCATTAACCATCTGAAGGTGACTCGAAGCCTTCAACACCATCAGTTTTTCTTGCAGGATCTTTTCTCAAAGTTCGTGTAATGAACTTGCAGTAAACTTAGTTGTAAGACTCGTCCAGTAATGGAAATCTAGCCCTTATACGATGATATACGTGATTACGTCTGTAGTATGCATGAATAAAAAAATATTTTAAGTTTGATTTTCATATTCACGTTTTTGGTAGCCCTATAACCTTTCCCTTCTTGTTGGGAAGAGGTAATACGTCAACGTTTTTGTGTGAAACGCGCAGACAATGAAAAATTTGCAATTTGTGTTAGATAATATGATGTTTTACAAATAATGCAATGCATTTATTCAAATGTGTGTTTATCTAACGATATACTTTACGTATATATCTACTCCTTCAATTTTATACATATGTTTGATATGTTTCTCTTAATTTTTCATTACACGTTAAGCAACGCATTAATTAAGGCAATTATTATATACATGTGTTGCCAATGTTTTAACCTAGATATCAGTTCACTTACGCTGTCAATAATGACGTTAAACGTTAAAAATCAGTGGCATCAACAACTAGCTATACTTCAACTCATAATAGCGTTATTATAACCAACCACCCATTGTCCAATGTAAATGTGTTATTTTTTTTATTTTACGCTTTTTTTATTTTTATCCATCGGTTCACTTGTGATGCCGTGACCAAAGGAAATATAGATTTATTTATATATAAACAGTAGTTGTTCTTACAATAGAAGGCGTGTTCCTTCCATGCTTAAAAAAGAAAACATCCTCTTATCGCTACTACCTCTATTTAGTAAGATATATTTCTCAGAAATATGATTTATTCTTTGTGTGTATAGAAAGTAATATATTTATTTCTTACCATCTTCTTCACATTTGTTTATGATTTTCACCAAAAAATCTAAAACAATATGGACAAAAAATAAAATCAAATATCATACTATCGCAGACATCGAAATTGATAAATGGTACAGTAATCACTACTTTTAGTGTATGTTACATTTCACTAGAGGTAGACCTCAAACAAAGGTAGTCTACACGCTCACTTATTTCTACTGCCAAATATTAGTGTTCGCATATTTGTATTCCGGTTTGAAGTCAGTAAAATTACTGGGTAATGTGACAATCTCTTTGAGTCGGAAGGTTTTCACCGCGCTAGTAATATCGCTGTGATAATAATACGTTTATAAGCTGCAAAGAGGTTTACAATCACGGAGACTGTATATCTGTTTGTCGTTTTAGGCAAATCGAAAAAAATACTTCAGGCCCAACTAGTTTAAATTTGAACTCTGTGATAATATTCTACACAGACTAAGCTGAAATTCCTCGAATCATTTCCTCTTCCGAACCAATCCCTCCCGAACCTTACGATGGCTAATATTTTAAATAACCTTTCAGTGTTCACCCGCGGGGTCCCTTGATCATTTGTTAAAGTCCGCGGGTCGTTTAACTTTCTGAATCTTCTGTCTTGACAAATTATGCAATAGACGCCACCTTATTACCTTGTGGGGTGCAGTTTAGGTAGATTATGCTATTTCATATTAAATGCAAGATTATAATAACAGTACCCTTTTAACGGCTTGAAACGCGGTTTATTTTAATATTTACGATTTTTTATTCGACAAATGTTCAAATACAAAAAAAATCATAAATGTTAAATAAACCGCGTTGTCTGTTAAATGTTAAAAAGTTAAAACTTATATTATTATAACTGATTTTAATAATTATTTATAGCTGACACGTAATCCTCTCTTTTATATCCCGAGAACCCTAAAAACTTCGAGGCAAATTAATATCACCTAAAATCCAGATATTTATAGATATGCAGGCCAAAGTCCACGTACCAATACCAACACCTGCTCCCATTTCTCATATCGTTCGCGATAAGTAACGACATAGGCGTGTTCTGACGTGTTTACTCGATGTCGCATTACACTCGAGGGGGGCAGGTAGAACAAGGTTACCGATTATACATAAGTATAGTGCGTAGGTAGCTTCTAACGAGTGAAGGGCCGGTATTACGTATGCGTACTTGTTGCTTTGGTGAATGTTCAATTACTATTTTTTCACATAAATTTATGATAGCATCTGAAGTCGATAGAAATTAATCGATTAAAGGAACTTAGAGGTAAATATAGAAGAACTGAAGTTGCTGGTTGTCTTCAGCCTCTGATTTCTCTATCTTTTTATATTTTTTGGTAATAATAGATACATCTATCGGTAATGGTTAGTTTATTGGGTTTGTTGCCTTTGATATAAAGTATGCTTCATACAAATGTCATCTGCATTGTTTCTTCGCGTCATTTCCAGAATCTAAATATCTCTAAGATCCTTTTTATCTGTCTAGTGCGAAGTTTATTAGAACCTAGTGCATGTTTTTCCATCCACACGAGGCCAAGTATAGACAAATTATAGAAAAAGTTCAGAAAGCTTTTCTCTGCTACATTTACTATTATAAAAGGGTATATGTATTATTGCTTTATGTACCCAACTAAGTTCTTGCTGGAAATGTTGGGAATGAATTCTCAAGAAGGTAACCAAGAGAGCTCGTGCAGAGCTGTCAACCGCTATAGCAATATTTCATGGAGATGTGGACTCGCCTGAATATGTAAAGCAATTGTAACGCATCTTTGTGTATGACAACCATCTGCGAATTCGATCCGGACGAAGACATCGGCTGTTTGCGCCTCTGCCATGTCGTACTGTAGCGCGTGCGCAATCACCTTTATGCCGCATGTAGCAGGCACGCCTTATGTCTCACCCGGACTTTGACGTTTTTGTGGACAAACGTGTTTGTAGAATAATTTAATTTTTGTTACGACTTCATAATTGTGTAATTGAGTAAACCCGTATAAATATGTTAATAAATAAATACCTTTTTTTCTCACTTATCTACCCCTAATTAATAATTTTCGCATGAAATTAATGTGACATAATATCTTCAAGTCACAAGGTTGGCATTGCACTCATATTCTTGCAATATTATAGGCATGTATGCGGATTACCGCGGCCTATATACGCTCATAGCATATAAGTTTTACCACCACACGTATACGATGCTTGTTTGTCGACCTGGTCTAATAAAAAAACATGCAGTTCCAGAGAGATCCACGTTGTAGGTGACCGTTATGAACTACGTTTGCTGATGCTTGATCTCTACCCTAGAACCTTACGGCCCTATCAGAAGTCTTTGTAATTTTACAAATCGCTCGTTCCAAAAGGTCTCCAAGCAACGTCCTCTTCATAGTTCGTTGGTCAACTTTAAGTTAGCTCATAACAGACATAGTGAGAGGCCAAATTTAGGTGAAATATAGATATAATATTCTATAGTAAGAAGTAAATTAGTGCATTAAAGTGTATAATGGGAAAAAAACATTTATTTCAGCATTTAAAATACCTATGCCAAATTCTGAGTGTTAGTACTAAATTGAGTACAGATCAATTGTCTTAATACTATTATTTGCATTCAACTGCTGAAGGAACATTTTATGAAAATGGGACAAAATAATAACAATAAGAAGACTTTGATTGTAACTAAATTATATCTTTGAATAGCCAATTAATGTTAATAATAATCATAACAATAAACTTTATTTTCTTTTAAATTCTATTTACATGGTTATAGTGACCATAGTCATCTTGGAAGCTAAAAGCTTAAGTTAGCTGATAAGTTGGAAGACTCTTTTAAATCATTAAATCGTTGTAATTTATAATTAAACCGTTTTTTTATTTTATTTAAACAATATTTCAGATTCCTTTATAAAAACACACAACTAAATCAATTGTATGAAAGTCGTCACCGTCGTATAAATGTCTATATACCACTATATATATAAATATATATATATATATTTACATATATAATCTCAGCAGCAAACTTTACCGAGGTACATTCATCGGTGATGGCACGAAAAAATAACAAACATCTAAATATCTTTAAATAATAGTAGAATTTTCAGGAGGTCATCAATTCTGAACATATAACTTGTTAGAAAAAAACAGTTCGAATCTAAATGACAATGTAAGCAAACTCTTAAATAAAAACTAGCAACATGCATGTTTTACAATGTATTTTCTGTTCTTTTTTCCCTTTATTTAATAGCAAGTGCTTTATAGCAATATCGTTTCCATCACAATAAGTAATCCGGCTCAGGGAGGCGACCCAGTAGCTCATTAAGCCCGCGTTCGATATGCCTCGTTCCTAACAAGCTCTATAAGATATCGCTTACGGTGAGATACATTGATGTTTTTATAGCGGCAAGTCGTTAACATAGTCTGCATACAGCTGACTGTGTCTCTACCATATATAAACTGTCGATTAAAAGAGAAAAATTGTTGCGTTTATAATTCATCAACATTATTATATTAGGCATTGGAACTCCACTGTTGGACTCAGGCATCCCCAAGAAAGGGGGAATATCGTCCATAATTGCCGCGCTGGGTAAGCGTGATGGCAATCACAGGACGCAGCATTTACAATAGAGATGTTGCTGCTCATCCCCGCCCAGTTACATATTTACAGCTACACTGATTCTGATGGATATAACAGTATCTTTTGTTTCTAGCACCTTAGTCGCCTCTTACGACACCTAATACAAGGGATACATATTTAAAATTAAAATCAAGTAACTCCGACCATGAGGTAAACTTTGGCTCACATGAAAATCTTTCGCCAAATTTTAATCTCTATATATTCTCAACATAAAATGTAGGATAGATTTTATGTTGAGAATATATATTACTGTTAAACAACCAATTGATAGTTATACCGTCATAAATAATATGGCCGTGAGGTACCGGCAGAGTGAATAGTACCTCCCCCTGTACCAGGTGTCGTAAGAAGCGACTAAGGTACCAGAACCAACAAATGGTGGTATATCCATGCAAATAACTCTGCTAAAATGTACTGAGTGGAAATGAGCAGCAACTTTCCCATCGCGAAAGCTGCGCTCTGCGATTACCGACCCGCTTGCCCAGCGCGGCAATTATGGGCAACATATCCCCTTTCTTGGGAAGGCCTATGTCCAACAGTGGACTTATAATGGCTGGTATGATGATAATGATGATGAATTAATAGTCAATCCCTTAGGTGTTACCCCGTAAGTGTAAAGTAACTCTCAACTACAATAACCCTTATATGTTTTCAGTGCTATGTTTCTATCTACCGTTATCTGAAGAGACAAAATTCCAAGCAAGAATACAAATTAATGTTAATTATCTTCAACTGCCTCAAAATTGTTTGAGCGAGAAAAAATAATTGTCCTCCCCTGTCGAAATATAAAAGGTAATGTTATTAATTAGTAAATGTTTCTAATTTTTGCTTTCTTCTTTCAGGTAAGATGGAGTTTTCGTTTACTGTGCAGTGCTACGGTAAAAATAATGAATTGGTGTTTTTTTACTGAGAGTTTTAACATAAAACCGTGGGTTGCCGGGAGAGTAGAATATTACCTGCCCCTGTACCAGGTTTCATAAGTGGCAACTAAAGTATTGGAACCGATATATGACGGTATATCTCATATATACTCAGATCCGCATAGCCTAAATGTTATAAAAGGCCAGGGACATTCCCGTCGCAAGGTTCTATGATTGCCACTACATCTGCCAGGCGTAGTAATTTTGTGGGTTGGCCTATGTTCAGCAGTGGACGCTCAATAGCTGTCATGATGGTGATGACGTAGAAGTGATGGCTAATAGAATCGTATACGGAACTAAATGACTAATGCACCGGCAAGGTCTTAAGATGTCCATTCAAAAGGTGAGCCAACAATACTGACTGAATCACTATAAAAAATCTCTTGGGGATCATCTTCACCATCATACCAGCCATTGAAATTCTACTGCTTGACATAGGCCTCCCCAAAACAGGGGGAAAGTTGCCCATAATAGCCGTGCTGAGCAAGCGTGTTGGCAATCGCAGAGTGCAGCTTTTGCGATGGGGATGCTGCTGTGGACAGCATGGCAAGGGATGGATCCCTGCCCTGTGTATTTGAGCTACAAAGTTTGGGATCGATATACCGCCATCTGTCGGTTCAGGTACCTTAGTCGCCTCTTACTATACCCGGTACAGGCAAAGTTACTATCCTACTCTGCCGGTACCTCACGGCCATGATAATGTTTATGATTTATTTGTATGAACTCAGTCGAGGCGTAGAGGCACCCTCAGGTGATCAGCATCAATTCCAATCAGATCTACCGTGCCCTGTGACCCACCGCGGGGTGCGCAAGTACAATCAGGCATAAGGTCACTAATTAATGAGCGGTAGTAATCAATAGCCTCCTTCGGTGCTCATGGAACTGACGTTTTAGTAATCCAGCCTTAGGTACTCCAGAAAAGGAAAATAGGGTAAAATAAAATACCAGCACGACATGAAATAACAGTATCCAAAGCTTCTTTAGAAAATCGCTCCACAGCCTAACCACTTCAGCTAACATCATTAATAAATCAAAGCGTTCGTGCTACTGCGGTTCGTTAATCGCATTATACATCTGAGGTTGCACCGCTATAGGCCGTAGCCTGTAACACGTCTATAGCACTGATGACAGCATTGTGGCGGCTTAATCATATCTGGGACTCATTAATTATTCCTGTGGGGTGGGTTGCCAATCCGTTGGCAATGAACATGAATTGTTATTTATGCATTTGGGTTGTCACGGGTGCCATGGATTGTGACGTGTGTCGAATGACCGGAGTGTTTTTGTCATATAAATACGATGTCGTGTTAACTAACAAGTTTCACATTCCAGATATTTAAAAATAATAGTTTATTAAAAAAAATACTAAAGAAAACACCGTTAACTACATATTGGTATTGGGTGGTGTTGTCTTTACATAGACGATCTAAGAGCAAAATTACTGCACAGGGATAGAGGCAATCGTAGAGCGTCGCTTTGCGAATTCTCCTTCCCATCCTTGCTTGTTTGCATTTGGGCTTCGCTCTTTTGTGAGGATATAACAGTTTTGACATTTAAAAAGGATGGACAAACAAAAAGAGCGGAAGTGAATGGAAGAGTTGGCGTAGGACGACCTAGGCGAACAAACCTTTACCGGGTAGAGGAGGTACTAAAAAAGAAGACCAGGTCAAATGAGACCAAGAATAATGGAGCGTGTATGAAAGGACTAATGCGACACAACTTACACAGATTTTAATGTTCACATAAATGTTTGTCCTAAAAATGGATTGACTACGGCCCTTGATGTACCCCAATATAGGGTCACTACCGAATGCGCCATCGGACTAAATTTAAATATGTACAATTTTGAAAAAATCTGTAATTTATTTTGAACTAAATGTGCACTATGTAGAGTTTAGTAATAAATGGATCATTACAACATATTTGCGTCGATAGCATAGTTAGATCGATACTTTCAGACCTTGTCGCGGTAAAATAGGAGGGCATACGTACAAAGACTAATTGTAAATGTTACTGCGACAAAATACTGAAATATCGAAATACAAGTATATCAAACTGTATAATATCTCATTTATTTGAAAGCAGAATTCCATCGCATATTGTTTTAATGCACAAAGACTTCTGAACATTGTATGCGAGTGAAATGCACGCATATCCATCGTCATTATTGAAATATGAACACAGTTACAATCTATTGTATCACCGAAAATGCATTATTTCACCAAATGAATACAATATTGAAACTCGATACATTCCGGTTCCCATTGAAAAGGGATAGTAGTTACCGGGGAATTAATGAAGCTGGACTTTATTGCGTGGTGTTACGGTCCAGTTTACGTAATATCTAGCGTCTAGACTGAACAGACATAATTCGAATTAGAGCGACCGGCCGAGCGTGAGGCACAATATGAATGACCTTTGTCAATGCTACTAACGCCCTCAGTCAGAAGGCCCGAATAATTTTGGTAGAGTAAATTTATACATAACGACTTCGGTATTAGTTTAATAGAGAGACACAACTTTATTTTATGAAGGAGTTGGATGGGAGTCGGTTTAGACAGATTTTAGAGTAGTTAGGTACCAATGGTATGAGTACCACCTCATCACCATATTTTTTAACGCCAAACTATAATGCTGAACTGTAATCACTGAGTGGTATGTCAAACATACTTAAATCACACGATTACAAAAACCGAATAGTCGCATCGTTGTTCGCCAATTTTTAAGTGAACAGCAAATATAGAAATCTAGAATTGGTCATTCAAAATAATTCTTTGAATCATTGCTTACTTTTAATTTAATACATTTTAATAAGACAGCCTTAAAACCAATCGATCTAGTGGTAAATATAATCTACTTTTGTTTTTCTATTCATTGTCTTAGATAAAAAGAAGCTCAAGCACTATTTCGGACAATTGTCAGTATCTATGCTAAGTTTCATTCTAATATCATATAGTCCCATTGGCAAATTTTATAGTAAGAATAATCGAATTTATAATACTTTAAGCATTGATATAGTATTAATAAACTCCTTTTTTCGGAATCACCTTTTTAATTCCCTACTGTTATCAAACTCCAATAGTGACAACTATGTGTTTCGTTTATGGCGTTCACCCATCCCCAACCTAAATGTTATAAATGGAGGGATCCACCGTCCCAAAGGTGCCTTGCGACGCTTCCGGCAACCAATACCAGTGCAAGCACCGGATGTAGCAGGTCTTACCGATGGACCAGGGCCCATTAACGGCTAGTGCCGTGTGGAACGAAGTCAACTCCCTCTTACCCAGAGAGGAGCCGGAGCTGTAATGTCGCTCACCACCCGTAGTCGTAATCGACTACTCAAGACTTGATCTTCGTTGGAGACATCGGATAAGCTGATTCCCTCCAATCCAAGGAGAGGTGCCGGATCTCACTTTCCGATGCATTTGCATACGTCTCCCGTTATATCGCAATAGCCTGCTGAAACTAACACCCTAATTTCATATATCGGATCGGGATCGAATCGTGAACTGAGAAACGCCTCACGCTGCCACCCCTGAATGGATATTCGGTCTTTTGTCCATATTCGGGTGCAATGTTAATTAAAACGAATACTAATATGGAGGTACACCAATTAATAAAGTGAGTGCTTATAACCGTAAAACTTGTAAAATATATTACAAATGATTACTATAATTTAATACATGTTCACAATTTGAATATATGAGGTAGACCTCATTCGAAGGTCATCTATAATGGTACCTTACTCGCACTAATTTTACTGCCAAATAGCAGTGTCGCATTGCTGTGCTCCAGTTGAAAGGGTGAGACAGGGTAATAGAATTACTGGGTATTGTGACATAAAATCTTCAAGTCACTAGGTTGGCAACGCGGTATTGATATCCTTGTGATATTTATTAATTATTAAGTAAAGAAAAAGTATTAAGTTTAGAGTAACTATTTTTCTATATATACAAAAATGACACGTATGGGACTATATGGTTTGCGTAATGTTACCTTTAGCATGTTAAGTCACAATACTTAGTAAACCTCTCTCACGCTTCAAACCTGACTACTGGAATGCTATTGCTGATATTAAGTAGAAATAGGTGGAAATATTACCTGTGACCTTTATATGAGATCTGCATTAAAGTGAATTTTTATCATAGAAGAGGGTTATTGAATCATCGGGTCAGTATACGACTTCGAGTAGCGTGTGACTTCACAGCTCTGGTACCTCTTTGGAGAAGAGGGGGTAGATTCCGCCACGTGGAACTTATTGTTACTTAGTGATGGGTATGATTGGGTAATAGATAATGGCTAAGCTGCTCATTAATGAGCGATCCTATACCATGTCCCTGCATTTAGCGCAATAACAGCTGCTGGATTCGCAAAAGTTGAGCAAGATCGATAGCGCTTTTCAGGCTCGATCTGAGTTCCAGTGGCAATCAAGCTGTGTGCTAAAGTAGAGCCTGAGTAATTTTGGCAGCATTAGTGCAGTCGGTTATCCTTCGACGAGCAGGGCCTACACGCGTTCACTGGCAAACACGGTTTAATACTCTACGAAAGTCATCATTATCATCATCATCATATCAGCCATAGACAGCCCACTGCTGGACATAGGCCTCCCCAAGAAAAGGGGAATTTTGCCCATAATTGCCGCACTCAGCATGCGTGTTGGCAATCGCAGAGCGCAGCTATTGCGATGGGGATGCTGCTGCCCATCACCGCCCTGTGCATTTAAACTGCACTGTTTTGGTAGAATATATCGCCATCTGTCGTTTCTGGTACCTTAGTCGCCTCTGACGACACCTGGTACAAGTACTAATCTACTATGACGGTACCTCGCGGCTCCTACGGCTAGTGCCAATAAGAGGGCAACGGAGAAAGGTATTTGTTGAAGTTATGCTATCGGTCGCATGCCGTTGGGAGGGCGGCTTCTTCATACATAACCGTGGAATTGGTGATCAGTGAACGCCATAAACGAAACATGTTGAGAGACTGTGGGAGAGGCTCTAGTAGAAAAGGGATCGAGTAAGTCTTGGAAGTTATCCTAAATCAATTCAATATGACAATATTCGTGTTATTTGAAAATACAGTATTGCATATTTTCTTAGAGATATTTTTTGGTGTTGTATAGACAAATAGCTACGTTGCTATTTTAATTCTTCGTTATTGCTTCGTCTCTATATTCTTTGTTCCTGGCTTTTATGAAAGCTGTAACATTATTGGAGTTCATATTGGAATTTTTCGGCGTATTCTCCATTTTGTTTCTTTAGAAAATGTCGTAATATTATCGTCTGACGGTAAACATAGTTTAATACTTGTAGTTTATAGCCAATTCAAATATTGATAACTATGATTGTAAGCAAAGTGGAGCATTTTAAAAGCAAAAAAATAGCGGATTATAGCTGATTAAAATGTTATAGTCAATTTTGGAAACGGTAGTCCCTAAGTTATCAAAACGTCAGACACGAGTTGGAATCACTGCCACCTGCGCCAAAGATTGTGGGTTCGACTTCCACCAAGGTCAAATATTTATATGATAAGTATTTGTGTTCGTTTTATCTAAGTGTTATTTTTTTTAAATAAATAAATTCCGAAATAAATAGATTGAAGTACTTGTGTTATGGATATTAGAGAACAGTGGAATCACATACTAGTTAAATATATATTTAACACCCAGGCACAGAACAATCATAAATATTATCATATAAATATTTTGTCCTGGGTGGGGATTTAACCCACGACCATTTGCGCACAAGATAGGATCACTACCATTTGCGCCATCAAGCCCATCAATACTTTATTCAATTAAAAATATACCGTCATAAAATTAAAAATATGTATTAAAGTATTTTACATGTTTGACCTCTTTTGTCTGATGTATGTAGTACAAGTGCTTTAAGCTATTTATCTAGGGGTCATTGTATGAAATTTCGTGTCAATTTATTATTATTAGGGTAGAAGAAGGATAGCCTGACGCTACTGGCAATATAAGAACTTTAGTACCTTCTCCCTCTTTAAAAAACATATTTTTATATTATACTTCAAGTTTTTCTATTCAAGATTCCCTTGAAAATAAACCGCTGTTTCTCAACGCCTTTACAATGTTTAGGACGAGACGGGCCACGAGAGAAAGAATAAAGGATAAAAATGTAACGCCAGAGATATCCCGGGTACATAATAAAAAGTGCAACCCCATAGTTTTCTCAAACAAATGGCTTGCATGTGATCTTGGCGCGTGGTTTAAAATATACTCGATAGCGATTTAATCCACACGTACTACTTTTTTTATAAGCACACGGTTGCTTGATAGCCCGCTTTACCACAGCCTATATATAGGCCAGCATATTACATGGAATATAGCGAGCTGGCCACATTGATTCTTACAGTAATTTTACCGCCTCTCTCACCCTTTTAACTGGAACACAGTAATGCGAACACTGCTATTTGGTGGTAGAGATAGGTAGTAGGAAAGTGAGGTACCATTGCAAACGACCTTTGTATAAGGTGGACGACCTCTCATATATGTCTCATAACTCTCAGGTTTGAGTTATGACAGTAACTGGACGCGAGCTTTTTGTTTTAACTTTTTTTGTATCGATTAATTTTTTGTTTTATTATATCCACATTTTAAAGATTTTTCACTCTCTGCTCATTTGCTTACCCTTGCAACCATTATAATCTATTTTGATATAAATAAGTTTAATTTCTGAAAATAATTTTTTAACATTTGTGTTAATGTGCAAACATAAGTTTGATAAATGTCTTTGCTTTATCTGTGCAACTTCTTCTTTATTTTGCAAACTAAAATCTATTTAGAGATAATTCGAATTCTTTGTTAGTTAGTTAATAATTATTATTTAAATTTATTTATTCAATTGATTATAATTATTGTATTATAATTAAGTCTATCATCACTATCAAATTAGCCATCTAAATACCATTGAACGTAGGGTTTACCAAGATAAAAGGATATTTGCCCGTAATTACAGCGCTGAGCAGGCGTGGTGGCATTAGCATAATACAACTTTGTGACAAGAATGCTGCTGCCCATTTTCACCCTTTTCCATTTCCGTCTCTGATAGATATACCACCATTTATCGGTTACGGTACCTCATTCGCCTTCACGACACTTGATACAGAAAGAGGTACTATCTACTTCGCCGGTACCCCACGGCTTAGTATATTATATGAACTATAAAGTCTGTATCTTGGGCCAAACAGCAACATTAACTTTACGTCCAGACTCGGAGCCAAACAACGAAAAATATTCCTTATCTTCAATCTGTTATGATCTTTTTGAACGTGTGTACGGTTCTTGTACCCATATAATACAAGACTGCGGTTAGATCCAAATCGTTTTAACCATTATTTTACATTATTACTACAATATAAGTTAGTTTAAATCTGTTTAAAGGTATACTAAATTGTGTTTGTGGCAAATAAAAAAGTAGTAGCTGATTTCTTACAGGTTTTTGTTTTTCATTATGACGTACCTAATGGCGCAGATGGTAGTGATCCTATCTTATGCGTCATGGATCGTGGGTTTGATCCCCATCCAGGACAAATGTTTATATGATGGTATTTGTGTTTCTCCAGTGTCTCGGTATTGAAAATATGTATTTGTATATTTGTGATTCCTCTGTTCTCTGGTCTGGTCTGATGTCTGTAATACAAGTGCTTTAAACGACTTACCACTGAGTCAGGGTAATGTATGAGATATTGTGTGAATATTTAATATATATTTATTTTATTCAAATAAAGATATAAGATCAGCTGACTGACTGATTGATATATCAATGCAGGACTTAAACTATAAAGGTTAGAAACTTAAAATTCAGCACAGGAGTTTCTTTATAATGTAGAGAAGCATTGAAAAAGGATTTTTGAAAATGTACCCTCCAAAGGGTAAAACTGGGGTGCAAAGTTAGTATGAATCTTTGCTGTTTTTGAAGTTATTAGAATAAAATTCCGTATAACATTCCTTTATTGAGTCATGAAACAAAATATTTTTTCTAAAACCATCTTTTGAGGGGGTAAAAGGAAGGTGATGGGAAAGTTTTACAAATTATAATGCGGGTGAAACTGCGGGACGCTGCAAGTTTTAAATATATTACGATCCTCTTCAGTTCAATATTTGCTGTTATAATCATATGAGCCATAGCCACTAACAGATAAAGGCCTCCCCAAGTAACTTCCAATAGGACCGGTTCTATGTTAACCTTTTTATTTCTTAATAATTTATAAATCAATAAGAGAAAGTTTGTTTATTTATTCTAGCATATTTAACTTGAGAGTCACCTATTTTAGCTACAGTTAATACTGAATAATTTCTATATATATTTCCAACAACATTTTATATCCTAATCTTAACTTACATATATTATAAAGTCGAAGTTTTTAAGAATTTTTGGATATATTTTTGTTACTCTTTCATGCAAAAACTACTGAATGTAATTTGATGAAGTTTTACATTTGTATAGCTTGTACATCAGAATAAGAAAATAGCTGAAATTTATAAATTTATATTTTACCTTACCTTACAAATATTTTACCTTCTGTCCTAGTACAGTACAGAAGGTGAAGTATTAGTGTTTTCTTTACCCACTTACATTATGTTTCAGTAACATTAGATTGCTACAAATTGGTATATATAATTGTGTTTGTTAATGTGTTTATGTGTTTTCAATTACTTTTGTCAGTTATCTGTTGTATATGGTATAAATATACGAAATATTTTAAAATATGTTTATAAAGAATTGTCAATAATATGATTGCTTGCGCTAATGTAGGGAGAGGTAAGAAAGTATTTATGAAAATACACCTCTGAGGTGGTAAAAGGGACGTACAAAATTGGTATGAAATTTTGAAGTTATTCCAATGAAGTTTAGTATGAAGTTTCTTTGTTAAAAGTCATGAAACAACTGTAATATATATATATTTTAATCATCCCTTAAGGGCATTAAATGGAAGAGCAAAGCTAGTATGAGAGAGGAGCATAAATGATACTAGGTTTGTCCTACAACTTAACACGAGTTCTTACCGGGCTCTGCTCGTAATGTATATTTTTATTTCAAAATGAACAAACTAACTACTAATAAATAAATTATTGTAACAATATTTCTTATATCTATCAAAGCAGTCTAGTGCCTGAACTAGGCTAAAGGAAAGAAATTATAATAAATTTTCAAAGATATCACATTATTTTTTATTTGTCTATTATTTTTAATAATTGTTATTATTATACTGGCCGACATTTGATTTTAACGCACAATAAAAATTTCATGAGATTATGGTTTATCTAAATTAATCAAGTTATTGGGTATATCGATATATAGATGAAACGATGAAAGGGCTAAGTTATTTCATCTTTGAACGCTAACTCTCACACTTTAAGGCAGACGCCATTTTATGTAAAGAATGTTGTGGTAGATTGCGCATCTTGTTCGGACTAGGCACTCGGCCAAGCGCGCAACTGTACGCTTTATTTCACTTCTATGCGATGGGATTTTAGTCTATGATCGCTTGCGATTGCCATCTGTTTTATTTTATGAAAGTTCTATTGGAATTTCGTTTTGCTTTCATAATCTAAAGCATTTTTTTATGATTTAGTCAACATGTGGTCTTATAGTACACGTTACCTTAATCTATATTTGCTCTTATTATCACAAGTATAATATCACGAACGCATTGCCAACCTTGTGACTTGAAGATATTTTCCCTCATCCTTTAAGCCCGACCAATGCTATGCTAATATGTCTGTCTGGATATAGATAAAAACAAAAATATCACATGGAAATATGCGAGTGAGGTACACAAAGATGACGAGATCTACCTCTAATAGCCAAAAACACGCATACGACTTCGAGATGAGTAGCTTATAAGTGATTACATAATCGAATGTGTGACAAAATAAATTTTAACAAAATAATACAATTCAATAAAAATCGTTTGTAAAGTCGGTTTACTGACGATAGCTAAACGTGATAACGTCATAAAAAATACTGAAGAAATGGTTGCATTTTTCAAAAGAACATTTTAATTTTATTTATGAAAATGTATTATTGTAGAGCAGCTGCCCGCGCGGGCGCATCGCTCCCTCGAGTACGAGAGAGACAGATGTCGAACGCTGCCGATTGCGGAGCCAATTATGCCTCTTTGTCGCTCGTCCCGCGCTCTCGCTTGCTCTTCAAGCCTTAAACGGAACGCCTCAGAGCGGGGTAACGTCACATGAGTCATGATTTTTCGTGAGTGCAGCTGACTCCATCGAATTATAAGACGTTGTCACGTCAAAAAAAAATAACATTCAGGCACGGAACAAACATATCTGATTATAACATAAACTTTTGCCCAAGATGGAGCTTGAACCACGACTCTCACACACGACATAAGGGTACTGACGCCAAAGAGGCTGGCAGAATAATATTTAAAAAAAAAGCAATTTAATATACCCGATCCCATACCGTCTCATCTCCAGTGGTATGTACTACCAAATATACTACTGAGCTCAACTACCAATAAGGTTGAGGTTAGCGCCATCTCTGAATGTCTTACTTTCACAAGCATGAAGCAATCCATAAAGAAAAGAGATAGCTATAAGTTTATTTTTCTTTTATGCCTCGTCCAAGAAATAGTACCTACAATTATTTTTTATATTTTCTTTAATGTGCATGATAGTGATAGTGATAGTGATAGTGATAGATAGTGCAAAAAATTAAGTAGATATATAACTTAATTTTTTATGTTTCTTATAAATAGTCTTTTATTTGTATGAAACTTAAGCTTAAAATTCACCTTTGTAATAAAATTGATGATACTTCTAAGTATAACTTATGTGGCTTAAGTCACAAGCGGAGTCTGATTAAAATGAATAATAATAAAATACTAGCATAATATTACTCAACATCAAAACATTTGCATATTATGTAAATAGTACATCAAATATTATATAATATGAAAAGCATTATACTTTTTCTAAATTTTTAACATGTACATATATCTATATACATAGATCTATCAAAAGTGTATACATTATATCAAAATCAAAATATACTTAATTCAAGTAAGCCAACTTTAAGCACTTTCGAATTGTCGAAAAAATTATAAATAAATACAATAATATTTCTATATAAGGAAGTACTAGATTCTAATATATTTATAATACTAATGACCCTGATGACCCCGCAAGAAAATAAGAGTCTTCTGATTTATGTGAATTAGGCCTTCACTGAACTAGTCTGCCGGCACCAGACGGGTCTTAAAACTTAGTTTCTTGCAGGTTCATTACGTGACCAATCAGGAAACTGCAAGAAAAACTGGTAATGGTAAATTCCATTTTTCAGGTCCATTAACACCAAGGAATTAGTTTTAATGAAACCCCCACCGGCGTTGGTGCTTACAACCTTTTATACCTTAAAGTGATTGGAACAATTCAATTCAATCCCAGGCAGTTTATCATGAATGTGAATATAATGCCATCTGGCGTTAAGTCCGCCATTTGTACATTTTGTGCAATAAAGTTAAATAAATAAATAAATGTCATATTTAAAATTATTATATGCTTTAAAAATAAGCTCACACTTAACGTAATTTCTTAAATTTATTTATCAATAACCCTGCTCTGCTGCCTGGTATTTTATTGTAAAATCAAAAATCAAACTCGACTATCGGTTTTTGAGTAAATTAAATCTTCTATTTACAATAATCTATGTATTTAACTACAAAAATATTGTATTTTATACTAAATAAAAGTATAAGCTATACTTATAAGTTTTTTTTATTATGCCCGATATGTCTGGATATGGCTGGACCGATTTTGATGCAACTTTCAAAGAAGGCCGACGTGACGCGAAGTGACTTAAATTACTTCATTGCAGAAAAATAAATTTGATTACAGCACAAAAATGTAAAGCTTAGAAGTTTTTAATATAATACGCTTTTAATACCAACACTAGTCTAGTACGAATCAAAAAATATCAGCGTCCACTGGCATCCCAAGACCCGGGAACTTTAATGGCGTCACCGTTACCTTCTCAATTTCCTAGAAGCCTACGTGGCCTAAAAACAAAGCCGCGATGCCGCCCACTCCCAGAGATATCAACAAGTGCTTCGATGCACTCCGCTGGCAGCCTGCCACGCCACGCCTAGGCCTGTGATTGGTTAATCATTTTAACCAATTGACATGAGCCAGTGTGCCATTGGCTGGGGAGCAGGTCACCTGGATCCAGGTCAGTGGGTGTTCGAAGGTCAGGCTGGAAATAATTGATGCAGCGACGGCGGAGCGCGCCTCTTCGGTTCCCCGCTTGATTCGGTTACGTTGTATCCTTTTACTAAAATAAAGGTATAGCATTATATATAAAATCTATTTACCATTCGTTTGTAAATTTTATATCAACTGGTGTAACATTAAACTATCAAACAAATTTAAGATTTCCTTTTGCATAAAAAATAAATAAACAAATTTTTACCGTTCCTTCATTCAAACTTAGATTTTAAATGTCAGACGTACAGTCAAATAAAATGGGTAATAAAAAATAACCCTGATAGTTTAATGCTAACCCAGTCGAATGTAATATTTATTTTAATAAGCATTAATAATGTAACACGTCAGACTTGAGCATTACTTCATAAACAAAGAGAGAGCATTACCTACCTTCCTAACTGTTATAGTTTAGTGTTATGAAATGTATTCATGACTCATTGTGCCTAGCGTTTTCACTTGCGGCTGTCGTGCCGATGCGTTGCGGTGCAAGTACCGCGACCCGTCGGACCTACCTCTGGTGTATAGACAGCGCATTATTTTCATCAACATAACTTTAACGTTTATCAACTTATTGAAATGAAGTTTATGACAATATCTCAGTTAATATCGAATTCACATAGGCAGCGATTATAACACACAGCACACTCGTTTACCATATTATTACGTCGTTTAATTAATGAATAAATAAAATTAATATTTAAGAATACTTTCATAATACGTCTTAAACATGAATAATTGTTTATTTCGATTGTAACTATTATTTTAGTATCATTAAATAAATCAAAGAACATGGCAAGGTCATTGACCTATATTTAGAAGTAATACAATATGGAATTATTTAAAGACGATCAGTCTACTTCCAAATATTAACATGCGCAGTTTGAAGGTTTCTTTTTTTTATTACAATATTGAATAAGGTGTACGGAGTCATTCGATACTCACTTGTTTCCGGCTCAATGAGTATTTCTCAATTTCTTCAACTGTTACATTATCAAATGTTTCCAGTGAGCTTCCTCACTCTAATAAAAGAATTTTCATATTTTATGTAAAACAGTCTCAAGATTTACAGACAATGCATAGCCTGTCTATTTTGCTCGAAGGTTTCTTTTGTGACGTAAACACGCGTTAAGTGAGGGTTTTGTTAATGGTGACATGGCGGTCCTCAAATGTACTATCCAATGTGCTCAGACATGATTTTATACTGCTAAACGAATGAGGTGCGTGACGTCAGATATTTGCGTGACGTCACAGTTCAGTAAAACTATACCATACATACTTGTAACTTTGAAATGCGTATTTGCATGTACGATATGAGTAAATGTTTATTATCGTGGGTTATCTGACGCTTGCTTTTCTTGTGTGTGATTTTACTTTATTGGAATTAAATTTAACGAAGATCGAAGTTGAGTTGATAAAGCTTGAAGGGGTAATAAATAATTCGTTTCAACATTTATAATATTAATTGTGATCGAAATATTGGAATCGGATAGAAATATTTTGATTAGACTAGATTTCATCCGAAAGTATGTTTTTAAATCGCTCAATTATTAAAGGACAATTTTAGTATTATAAAAAAAATAATTTGCAGGATTTCAGGGTTGTATGGTGTTAATTGTAATGTTCAGCCCCGTTGGCGCATTTGCTAGTGTCTGTGATGCTATCTGTAAGCCAAAAGTCGCGGTTGCGATCCCACCTACGACAAATATTTGTGTGATAAACATTTGTATGTTTTTGCGTTATATATGTATATTTATTTAAGTATTATAATTGTGATACCTTAATTGTCTTTAACTTCGCTCCAAGCTACTTATCTCTGAATCAGGTTAATGTATGATGTGATTTATTTTGATTTCGACGTATCGTAAATAATTTTAATAAGCCTCCTTGAATAATATAGGAGACCTCTTACAAAGGTCGTCTGCATTGGTACTGTGTGCTCTCAACTTACCCAAATCTGTAAAATTTTTACAGTCAATTTTGAACTCAATGGCTCGTGTTTATAAATTAATATCGATTGCAAAGTTTTGACATAACTGTGTGTGACTCACTCTTACCTACTTCCACCGTTAAATATTCGCATTGCTGTGTTCCAGTTTGAAGGGGGAGAGAGGCAGTAAAATTACTAAGTAAATGCGACATAGACCTTCAGTTCACAGGGTTGACGACACGCTAGTAATATCCTTATGATGACACAAGGGTCTACAGGCTGTGGTTACGTTTACCATCAAGTGGACCGTATGCTGACTTTTAGACTTTATAATATAAAAAAAAGTATATTTTGAGTTTGAATATTACTTCTTCGTCCTAGACACAAAGTAATTTCTTTTGCCCTCATATGAGACTCTAAGAAATTATTTATCATTCTGACAGTTTTTTGTCTATGAATGTAATCCTAGTTAATTGCAGAGCGTAGATTCGACGAGTACAAGTATATTACCCATTCCTACTCATGCATTTTCGTTTTGCCATCGTCGTACTGTCAGTGTTTACAAAACTTTTAATAGGAGTGACTATTTCGCTTTGCCCCACGCAATAAAATTCATATATCGTAATGATAAGGAGTAATTGATAGCAATCAATTCCTTTATAAATGTTTTATTTCAGAGAATATTGTACTTCCACGTGTAATAAGTCACTTAAAGCGCGTAGTGTTCTAATCAACTTGTTATTTAGTTGTTTACACGTGTTCTTTCATGTTTACTTGTATCTAATTAAAACTTATTTTGTGTCTCGTACCACGGATATGGAGATGTAGAACGATATTTGTTTTATTTTTGAGGTTATTTTATTAAATTTGTTGCCTGTGGTATGTTCAGCTTTATGCTAATCATCGAAACCTCTAGGCAAATTGCAAAATCACTGATAGATAGCCGATCGTAAAATGGGTAACTTAAAACATAAGAAAGTTAACTTTTTTCAAAAAACATTAACCGTGAGGTACCAGCAGAGTAGAATAGTACCTCCTCCTGTACCAGGTGTCGTAAGATGCGACTAAGATACTAGAACCGACAGAAACACACAATACATTTTAATTTTACTATTACTAATTAAAGCCGAGGTTACCTAATTTAAGTTTAATAACCCGGAATAATTTACATTACACAGATGTTTGTTTAAAATCTGAAAGGAATTAAGTGTGACGAAATAAGTTTTTATTTATAACTTTATATAAATATAGCATAGTATGCATTAAAAAGTCGAAACCGCGTTCATTATGCATTGTTATTTAAGTATTAAGTATGCATATTAAGTATTTTATGATGTTATGACAACTAAAAGTGTGTTGTCGCAATTTTTTATTCTGTAGCAAATTATTTATTGATTTTATGTGTGTGTTAAAACTATTAGTATGTTGTAGTTCCGTAAGATTCCAACAGATGGCGGTGTGAAGTTATTAGATTCGTATATAATTTAAGTACCCTGACGAAGTTGGGGCAAGCGTCTAGTTTATCCATATATATACAAATCGTGACACGAATTCTTATGATATTAAAACATGGCTTCAAGATTTAGACAATTTTTTGTGCTTAACAACTTCGATATCAAAGGTTTTTTTTATTAGACCAGGCTTGTTGACGAAAAGCATACAGACCGCGTGATAATAAACGCAACCGCAGCCTATATACGCTCGTAATATGACAAGGATATCCCGAGCGCGTTGCCAACCTTGTGACTTGAAGGTATTATGTAACATTGCCCAGTGATGTACTGCGTCTCTCACTCTTCAAACCAGAACACAGCAAAGCAAACACTACTGAACTATTTGATTGTAGAAATAGGTGACACTGAGCTACCAATACAGACCAGCCTTATATGAGGTCTTCCTTCTGTATTATATTTTATAAATGTGTGGCTATTTTACTTTCGTCGTTTTTCACAAGGTTTTCTAGATGGCAATTTCATCTAATGTTACACAATATAACTGAAAGCATATTTAGATAAAATGTTTTTAAATTGATGTTATAGATAGATATTTGTTTTATTAGATTAACATTAACAGATCGTATTAAGTACAAACATTAAGATAATATTGTTATTTTACTTTAGTTATTAAAACAAAATTAATGTCGAAGAAATCTGTACATATATAGGTCGTCCCGGTATGGGAATTCGCACGTGTCCCAATGTTTCCAGTCCAGTGGTCAGAGATCCTGTGACAGAGATAGGCGGCTCGATAGGAATCTGCACTATTTGTAGCGTTTTATATATGAATATGGAAGCTCTACTATTTGCTTCAAGGTGTTCAGTGCGAGGAGACATTAATAATAATAATACAATCATGGCTTGAATCCACGATTAGTCTCTTAAAGCATCGTGTTATAAAGATCACACTACAGAGGAGTTCCAAATATATAAATATTTACTTAAATACATAGTTAACACCCAGGAACAGACCAAATACAAATATACATTTAATAAATATTTGTCCCGTCACAATAAAATCATACAAACGTGCTTACGAACAGATTGCATAGGTGGAGAATAGGTAAAAAATGCTAGTGGACATATCTGTGAGCAAAATATCAATTACTGTGAAATAAAATGTGTGAAAATAATTTCAATTATTGTGTTATTGGTTGATCATTTGTTATTAACTACGAAAAAAAGATGTAAATATCAGATAGAAATTTTGACACGCAGACGTTTCTATCCCGAAAAATGGTCAATTTTCGTGGAAAGTATTTGCTTTTGTTTTTCTAAAGTGTTGATTAGAACGAAGTTCTGGGCAACAGCTAGAAGTAATTTTCCGTATTTTTTTTACAAAAATAATGATTTGTTTTTGACCGTTTATTTATCATTATCATCATCATAGCAGCCGTTAAATACCCACTGCTGGAAATAGGCCTTCCTAAGAAAGAGGCGTACAATCACAGAGCGTAGTTACGCGATAAGAATATTAATGCCGATATCCACCCTGTTGCGTTTAAACTACACTGTTTTGGGTGGATATACCGTCATTAGTCAGTAACAGTACTTCAGTGCCTCTTAAAGAGGGAGGTACTATTCTATTGTACTAATACTGTAGTACCAATGTTAGTAAAGTAATAAGTATCAATAAATATATACATATAATATTGCTCTCAGTTTGTGATGATAAATGTCCTTTCGAGACGCTCTTTTTGTTAGCAATTATGTGAGCTGCCACTGTTTTTGCTAATTTTATTAGTAGATTAGTAGATATAGCTTGGACAGGTTTCCGTTACTCGACAACTCTGAGAACCATTTTAGTTTTTCTTAACTGTTGGCCTAATTCTCACCAGGATAGTTCTTCTAGGTTTTTTCATCAGTAAGCTTCATATTTCTCACTCGAATATCTATCCAGATCGTCTGTCAATTTTACGATTGTTAAGTATTTATATTGTGAGGTCATTTTGTTTTCTTCAGTAACTCGATCGATACTCACGCGAATTTTTGTCAAGCTAATTCCAAGCACACGTGGTAAGGCGATATATAACAACCTGAAAGGTTCTCGCATGGCTACACCCACTAACTATGTCTCTAAACGAAGGCTGCAGCGGGTCAGCGTTCCGTGCCTCGTTATAACTTGAGATATTGTGTATTAAGCGACGTTTCACCGTTAGTATTTTTTATGTTGATGGAATAAGTTACTTACTTTATGTTTATAACTGTGTTGGATAGAAATGATATTGAGGTTAAGTTAAAATAAGTTAATTTAGAAAAAATAAAATTAAAAAAGTAACCATTTAAAATATTGAAATTAAGCTTAATTGGTAAAACGTGATCTTAAGACAATAGCATGATAAAATTGTTAAATACGTTGGTGAAATCTTTCGATACGCCTTGTCTATTTAAATAAGTAATTTTTAATACTAACCACTATTGTTTAACAGTAGAAATAACCATTAATGACTCATAAAACAATTCTACAACATCTCATATTTTGACCTGACTCCGTGCTAAGTACCTTAAAGCACTCGTGTTACGAACGCCAGACATCAGAGGAATCACAAATTTACTACTTACATATTTATATATTGAATACCCAGACACAGAACAAACACAAATATCACCATACAAATATTTGCTCTGGTTGGGAACCAAACCTACGATCCTTAGCGCACAAGATGGGATCACTATCGTCTGCGCTAAGGGGTCCGTCAAAACTATCAAATTAAAACAGCAAACTTCGCTATCTTCTTAAAAATAGGCAGAAGATTTGTACCTTTGTTACAGCGATATAGACGTATATATATCCTACCGTTCCTTTCCAAAGTTCTTGGACGCCTTGTCATTTTATTCAACATTTTATAAAATAACATATACAAAAATGAACTCTTGAATCCCCATTTTTCGACCAGGTCATAGTTCTACCACTACTCTTATTAATATAACAGATGATATTAGGCCAGGCATGGAGGTCAGAAATCTCACGGTTCTGACTTTGCTAGATTTTAGCAATGCCTTTGACACTGTTGATTTAGACATTCTGCTCGGTATTCTGCGAACTATTAACATATGCCAATCAGTTAACGACTGGTTTCATAGTTACCTGTTTGGTCACCAGCAGCGTATATACATTGAGAATATATCATCTACTTGGTATACTACGTCTGCAGATGTACCACAGGGTGGCGTTTTATCTCCTTTACTCTTCGCAATTTTTAATCTTCCTCAAATCTAAAATGTAAAATTGTTCGTCATCTTACCACCTCTATGCAGATAGATATATTGCAAATATATCACTAGGCATCGCTCTTTGAACTTAGTTTGGCAATTGATGTAATTATTTTGATCTGGCTCGTATTAGCGACTGGTCCAGGTTATTGTGTTGGGCAGCTTTAGGATGATTGCAAGAATAAATTGGTCTGCGCTTCTCCAAGTATCTTTTGACGGTACTTTAATACCCTATAGCAGCGTAGTCAAGAACTTGGTGTTTTTATTAATAGTGATTTATGGGCTGGGCTGCTCAACTAACAAAAGAAAGTAGAAAATTGATTACTTCAGTTGCGTAATTAAAGAGTTTGCGTAACTTTCTTCCATTTGACACCAGAATTACTCTTGCCCAGTCACTTCTCCTTTCTTTTTTAGATTATGCGGATGTCAGGTACCTTTAACTTAACGAAGACCAACTTAAGAAGCTGGAGCGACTAAAAAGTTTTTGCATAAGATTTATTTTTGGTTTACGTTTATTTGATCACGAGTCCGAATTTCAAATTAAGCTCAAATGGTTTCCATTTGTCTTCGCACGCATGCTCACATCCTGTCATTATTATACAATATTCTGTTCGACCCTGCCTACCCTTTATATCTTAAAAATCGTTTCGTTTTCCTAGGTGACAGCTACGAGAAATTTCGCAGGGCATCAGAAAACCTTTTACTGAAAACGCCTGTGCATTCCACAACGTTTTTTAGTAAGTTCGTTTGTGGAATGCACTCCTGCTTAATATTAGATTCACGCAGTACCTGCCTGTGTTTAAACGGTTGGTAAAGATCAGTTTTTATTCACTCATATGAAATCTATGTTTATTTTGTATATTAAATATTTTTTTCTATCTATCTTATTAACACCCCTCTGTGTCATTCACTTCCATCCAAAGGTTGCCTAGAAGAAATTAGCTATTTGCAATAAGGCCACCCATTGTACTTTATAAATACTGTTTATTGTTCATATGTTTATGTACGTATGTTTGGTGTATAATAAAGTATTTATTATTATTAATAATAATATATATATAGACATTATTTCAGAATAGCAACCAAACAACAATTATATATACAATACCTTCCTCCCAACGTACAACATACAATAAGACAATTAATACTGTACGAGACGCCTGTTCTGTGCTTGACAAGGGATCAATTGGAGCTTTTGATGCAGCCTGCGTTATTGAGGTATTTAATTGATGGCGTACAATTTGCCGGTACACATATACTATTGTTACGTATAACATATAAACACTAGCATTAATCTATGATATATACTAGATTAAAAAAATAGTGAGATATACATAATAAGTTTATACAAAATCTCACACATTCACAAACTCCGACATAAATCGCTTAATGCACTTGTGTTACGGACATCAGACAATAAAGGAATGACAAATAAAATACTTCACAGTACCTACTGCTGCGGGGATCAAATCTACAACCTTTACCATAAAATAAAAGGATAAAACATACGCCATCGGGCCTGTCAACAAAATATATTATTGGATCAATAGTTCAATTACCATATTATCTGATTTTGTAGATAAAATATGTTGATTTGTATGATATATTATATGAATAAGCTACAAATCAACATTATACTGATTATGTGTCAACAAATTAAGTAATTTAAAAAGGAAATTGTGAAAGCACATTCAATGTACAAAACTCGAATAAATCGAAAAAACATCCAGTGAAAATAAATAGGGCGGCGTGTCCAACCGCCCAATAAAATGTTGATTCCATTTGATTTACAATAAAACCTTTGTTAACCCTTCACGGTCAAATGATCCTAAAATTCATTTAATCACGGCTATCTCCAAAACTAAGCGGGGCCGCATCGGCCCCGTCATTCGTTCTCGTGTAAGCTCATTTGGAGCCGCAAGCCAGGGTAATGCGGATTTTGTCCTGTTTCTTTCTTATCTCACAGCAAAATTTGTCTAGGCGATGCTGTAAAATAGTGTGAAATTTCTTCGTGTCACACCGGAATGTAATTTAGTAAATAGACATATTGGAATTGCACCCCTCTTGATGTCTACCCATGAAATGCCTAATTATATATGATTTCTGCACGAATTTGAGGTTTTTGTTTTTGAGGCTTAAGTCAGATCTGATCAGCTTGTGGGAAGGTGGAGAGGTACTGAGTGGAATTCCCAGTCCATCATGATTATCATCATACCAGCCATTGGAAGTTCACTGCTGGACATATTGAAGGTCCAAAGATTATGTCCAGATTTAAGCTTCTCCAAGAAACAAGGTTTTTGCCCATAATTGCCGTGCTTGGCAAGCGTGTTGGCAATCGTAGAGCGCAGGTATCGCGACGGGGATGCTGCTGCCCATCTTCGCCCTGTGCATTTGAGCTGCACTGTTTCAGATGGATATACCGCTATCTGTCGGTTCCGGTACCTGGTGCAGTGGGAGGCATTATTCTATTCTGCCGGCACCTCACGATACTGCCGGTACCTCAGGGCATCCAGTCCAGTTCAGCTTAATAAATGATCTGACGCGCGCTGAAAGCAGGTTATATTACGCTTTCTTCGGGGTTGCCTAAGACCTGCAGAAGACGGTATGATGATGATAAATGTGACATAACTTCAAATTACAATGATAGCGATGTGCTGGGAATATTTTTGAGGTAACATGAACTGGCTTCATTTACGGGACTTACATTTTAAATCGCGTAACTGACACAACAATTTTTTTTGTCTATAAAATTTTACGTAAGTATTTTTCACGTAAATATCTTAAAATACTAAATATATTAATAATACATAATTGACAGATGGTAGTATATCCTAGACTAATTCCACTAGCTGTATCATCAATTCAGCTAGTAGAAGTCCGATGCTGGACATGAGCCTCCTCAAGAAAGGAGAAATCTGCTCATACTTTTCATACAGCTTTCGCGCACAGTTCAAATTATGAACATGATTCCCTTGTCCTTGAGTGGCCTTTGCCAGAAGTGAATGTCCTAGGGCTAGTATTGATATGATAAAAAACACGAAGAGATAGAATTACTTTTGCATTTGTAATAGTAGTGTGTATGTACGCAGATGATTATATGCAGGATGCTGTAAGTCCAGTGTAAATGTGGTATTAAAGTGCAACATATAACGGTTTGGTGTAAGAAGCGGCCATTTTAAGTGGCAGATACCTCCAGTGGGTATGCTCTCAGGCACGATTTATTTTAGTCGCTGCGCAGCCTTTATTGCGGCGCTTGTTAAAACGGGATCCCCTGTTTTTGCTGCACTAATGAAAACCACTGTAATCTTTTATTGTAAACATTGGACATTATCTTTAAGTTACTGTTTTAAAGCAAATTGATTGTGATACATCATTTTTCAGCTACATTATGGGATTAATCTGAACACTTACTATTATTTTGGAATAAAAGGAGCTCTTAATTTTTTTAATAAATTAGCTGTCTGCCAGTTTGAAGACTCTTTAGAATTGTCAAAACTGGCATTCTGGTGATAATTCGTAATTAATGAACTTGTAGCTTCAGTAGTCCTATGTAGTGAACATGGAAGTTTTAAATGAGAGAATATATCTGTGTGTTTATGTTACTTCCATAGCTTAAACGGTTGATAAAAATGTTTCGCCTTTTGGAAAACTTAATTTGATGTGGAGTAGGTTATACTACTAAATCTAACATTTACATGTGCATTACTCAAAATAAAACTATATTTTTTTAATGGATTTAAAATTATTTTCAAAAATCACAAAAAAAAATTTTGTCAATCATCAGAATGGTAAATGAAACGTCTAACAAAAAATTTAAATAGTGAAATAAACTTCTTTCTTTTACTATGATATTTTTTACCACCAAAATCACACCTATATAAAGGTAAGTCTAAGCTTAGAAGTACAAACACTAAACGAATAAAGCCACGCGCAGAGGCTAGTACATTATAAATATTAATATAAATCGGGCAGAGTGCGGGGTACATTTATCAGCTGGCTGCAGACGCGCCGGATATAGTGACACCTTTTTAGTCTACCCACATTTATAATGGCCGGGAGTCGCTGTTAATGGATGCGGCCCATTTGTTACCGGTTAATAGATTACGATAGTTCACGTAAGAAAAGTCCGTGGGTAGGAACTATTCCGTTTGGTGAATTAAATTGTATTAAAGTTAAGTAATATAGTAACCAGCTAAGTAAAATAGTACCTATCAAGTACCCCATGTGTTGATTGAGGTACCTTAACCGACAGATAGTATATCCATCCAAGACAGTAGCTTAAATACATAGCAGTGTAGCTTAAGCGCTTGTCCAGCACGGCAACTATGGGCAGAGTTCCCCCTTTCTTGGGGAGGCCTATGTCCAGCAGTAGATTTCCAATGGCTGGTATGATGATGATAAAAGTTAAGTATTTAGTTTATTGTACAGATTTATTTTGAAATGAAATAAATTGCTCTGTAGAGCTTTGATTGGGTTAATACAACTTAGACTTGCCTTTGATAATACAAGTGCAAACTCACTTGGTATAAAAATCAAATTTTGTTAACTTGTAAAGCAATTTTTTATAGTAACCCAAAAATATTGGTTTTATATTTGTCCGTCTATTAATTAAATGAGTCACGAGACATCTCATACGTTGACCTGACTCAGAAATAACTAGCTTAGAGCACATACGTTACGAATATCAAGAATAATTGAAAGAAATAGTTAAATTATCATATAAATAACTGTTCTCTCTGATCGAATCCACGATCTTTGACGCACAGGATTACTTTTATCTGTGCCATTTATTGTTTTGTTAGAAAAACTTAAAAGGACTTAATTTTGAAATCATTGCTCTGACTTGGGTCTTTTTGTAATAAAATATTATCGACTGAATTATTTTTTTATAATCTGTAGAGTTACGAACGATTTAAATTTTTATTAGTTTCAATGTATAGTTATTTGAATTCTCATAATAATAAAATCTAGGAATTAATAATAAGCTATATTAAGAAAGCTATATGAAAATAAATATACCAAGTCTAAACGTATAAATATATTTCACAAATAGAAGAAATACAAAGAACAACTTAATGATTGCAATGTTTATTTTCTAATTTAAAAGTGTATCATTTGCTCCTTTCTTTTCTCACCGTCAACTTAATTTACAAGACAAGAATAAAACAAAAAGCATTCCAAGCTTATTCATAGTTCGTAAGTATTTCAGCAGAGAGTTACATCACTTAACACTGTTCTCCCCAAAGTTGAAGCGAAATCTCTTCCAGTGCGATTCTAATTCGTTGCTCGAACTGACTTGAGACTTGAATAATTTATCCTGGGACCAATCAAGACGGAAATTTTCGTGAAGAGTGCGCTCCTGAACTATTCAACGGAGTTTTTGTGCTGGATAATTTAGTATAGTTTTTTTGTCAGGTCTAATTAAAAGGGAACATTACTTATATATTATTAGTATTACATTAAAATTATTATTCGAAAATATAATAAAAATCAGTATTTTTTTCTAGTATTTACGTTTTCACTTATCATGATAAAATTCGTCATTCCTTAGAACAGTTACCACAAGGTATCTGAAAAGTCGAACAAATAAATTTAAAAGTTCAGTAAAAAGCCCTTGAAGAGAAAAATCAGTCTTATGATACCCATTTTTATAATAAAGTAAATGAAAAAAGACAGTGAATCGTGAGCAAAACTAGCTCTGCTTTATTTTAAAAAATTATCATATCTGCTGATAGACATTGAACGAAATCACAAAAGCCTCTTATATATAAATGGTATTTATTAATTAAGGATGAAAAAGAACACGTAATTTTGTAATATTGGAAAAAAAATTATCACTCCCTGACAGATTTCATTAGGAAATTGGAAACGCAAATGTATAAGAAATACTTTATCAAATAGTTAATTATTCAAACATATAGATATAAGTCTATACTAGATCGGTTTTTAAAGCATACAAATAAAATATTGAATGCAAATAACGTTTCTACAATGCCCTTCCTTTCCACTGCACCCGGCCAAGTATTAGATGGAAATAATATAACTCACAAGTGTACAAAGGAAAATTTACAAAAACAAAAAGAATACAGGAGAAATTGCACCGATTAACAACGGGGCTGCCATATTTTTCATCATTATGTGCTCATTAAGAGAACGGCAGCGCCGCGGAATCGGATCAAGGAGACGACAAAAACGCAGACCGTGATATTTTATACACTCAGACATTTCCAATCCTTATAAATTTCAATCGGCGACGTTTTCAAGTGATTTATTATGATCGATTGGGAGCCAATTAAGCGATAGTCTTTTCTGAATAATGGCGCTGAATGCAGTTTACGTTTTCGTTATGTTTGCGGTGCATTTCTATTTTCGGACTTTACGGTTACAAGTAATGTTTAGCATGTGGTAAAGGAAGACGTTATTCTTCCTGTCGCTTGTTTGGATGTCTCCTCATCTAAAAAGAAAAACATCTACCAAATCATTATATGGTTTTCAGTGAAAGGCAAAATTAACTATTGGGTAAGTTTCGATGCATACTCGATGAGATTTTGTAAAAGTTAGCTAAAATATGACCACGATTGTTAAAAATATCAAAAAAACACCAGCAACTCTGAGTTGTACCAACTTGAGTAGACTATCAGCACACTAGAACTTAAAAAGTGGGCTGTGCTCGTACTTCACTTATCTAAACAGGGGCCTGAACTACAAGGATTAGAACACGATATTTTGCATGGGGGTTTCTTTTATAGCGTAGGGCTCCTTTCTAGTAGGAAGGGTTCTTAAAAACTCACCCCCGTTTTTCCCCAAAATGGGGGTGCAATGTTAGTTTAAAACTTTGATGGTATTGAAGTTATTTTAATGAAATTTAGTATTATAGTTCCTCATTAAAAGTCATAAAACAAGTGTAAAATATTTTTCGATAATCATTTCTTAGGTATGAAAGTACTAAAATATAACGCAGGTAAAACCGCGGGGCATTGCTAATTTAGTATAAACAATAGCTGCAGTAAAAATGTACTAAAAATTCTAAAAATAAAGTCCAAAATTACTAAGACAATGAACTGACTCCGCGTAAGTCTTTTAAAACTGTTTCTTTAATTTTAATTTTGTAAATATATATATATATGTATAAATATTTGTGTAATTTTAAATATATATGTAACAGCCAGACACATAACAAACAAACAAATTCATTGTGAAAATGTTTATCCTGTTTGGGAATTGAACCCACAACTCTTAGTATACAAGATGGGAACATTTGAAAAGGTGCCATCGGACCCGTCGTTTTCTCAAGAAAAATATTATAGCTTATTAAAATTAATTTATGAACTTATAAAATTATGATCAAAGATCACCCTTTTGTCTCCATTCATAACACTTATTTTTTGATAGAGCGTTTCATACGCCTTCAAAAATTACTACATTATTTTTATATAACAATATCAGTGAATTATTTACAGATAGAACTCAAATTAGAATGGCAGTCTATTATTCATTCAAGAATTGACTTTATTGTTCCAAAATTCTTTTCGTTCTCCAAAAACCGCAAATAAGATTTCACCATTTGTTTGTTAGGGAGAACGCAATAAAATTAAACAATAAAGTCCAATCAAACATCACAATACTAATTGAGTGAACAGCAAATGGACCGGCAATCAAAGAAACAGAGCAAAAAAAAACACCTTTGATGGAAAAATAATCAGCACCCGACTCAATGTTTGCGATATTTTTTAATCGATCAGCCAGAAGTCGTAAACAAATTTGTTGGGCTTAATCTCATTTCGATTTTTATTACCGGCTGGAGGAAAAAAGCGGGGACTGCGGCACGGAAAATAGACAGCGGTTTCATAAATATTTAGAATTGGAGTTGTGAATGCAACACTAAATTTATAGGAGCTAGAGATATTATGGTTTATTGTAATCTAAACTTAACTTAATAATTATATCTAGTTTAACACTTTTACTTATATATTTTTTTCTAAAAAAATGTAGCTTGTTTTTTTTCTTGCGTATATAAAAACTTATGTATATAAAAAAAATGATTTTGGTATTACTACAATTATTTTTTTTTCTATGTTTATATATAATTAACAATATACTATTTTATCAAAAAATAAACCAATCTTGAATGTGGTAATAAATATTTCTCGTAAATACAAAGTTAGCTTAAAGAAACGAATAGCTAACATACCACTAGTTTTTCGCTTGTGACTATGTCTGCGAGGTTGTTATTTTATATCTCATCTTTAAAGATAATTAGTTATTCCAGGATAAAGTCTACACCATAACTTAATAGCAAAAAATCATGCCCATCTTATGAAGAAAATAAAAAAATCCAGATCTATCTCACGAAATCATGTTTTCTGAACAAAAATTGACTTACTTGTTCAAATTACATTCACACATCCACGAATCCATTCATCCTTAATCTATACTCATAATATTTCTTGTTTATGATATAAGGAGGATAGTAAAGATAAGGATTTAAACTTCTAAGAGCGTTTCTGAGAACAAAAGTCCACTTCACGAAAACTACGCATTTTTGTATTTCAAATAATTATGTTTCCTTATACTGGTAGTTTCTAATTAATCAATTAACCACGTTAAATAAACAACTAGGCCAAATATAGGCTGGCATTTTTTAGCTTTAAGGAACCCTAAAATGAAATGCGATTTGCTAATTAAATAGCAGCATTTTTAGTGATAAATTTTGCATGACAGAAACGTCGAATATTTCTTTTTCTGTAACGAATGAAAGGGAGCAGTGTTAATGGATTATTATTTGATCTAAAAATTGATAAGGACTGCCAACGTGTTCATTATTTATGCATTATGAGTAGTGGATAAGGTTTTAAATTGTGAAATGCTTTAAAGGATATGAATGTAATCATCTAATGGTACTAATAGGCTGCATGGGTATCTCACGCTTACCTATTTTTGCCGCCGTTCTGGCGTTGACAGCAGTTCTTAAATTACTGTGTTCTGGTTTGGAAGGTGTTAATGTAAATGGCCCAATGGTGCAGATGGTAATAATCTTATACCCCGCGGGTTGCAGGTTCGATCCCTAAGCTACTGGGATGATGATAAAATACTTATCCAAAATTTTGTTCTTATAGAATTACAAATGTATATTCTTAGTTAACTTATTAAAATAGTCGCTGTTAACATCCAAAAATGTAGGCTAATACAAAAACCGTATTTATGCAATATTCGTGATTTTAGAAATGTATGTGTTCTGTGTAATGAAGTCTAATAATTTATATAATATACACAAATGCGAGACAAATTTGGTGACAATTATTACTTGATATTTATAACTTGGCATCAGCTACCGGCTAAGCTGCAACTGAGGTATTGGATACTACGCTCTTTTATTTCCACCATGCCAACCCAACATGACAAATTGTGGGCAAAATTCTTCCTTTCTTCGAGGCCTATGTCCAACATTGCACATTTTACAACCACTATGAAGATGAAGATGAAGTAATACCGCTGTATGGATAGCAAATAAGCATCTGTTCTTAGAGAATTACGAAGATATATTTCTATTTCATTTATAAACGAAACTTTTTTTTTGCTGCTGACATTTTTCCTCATACAAATTTACACTACAAGTATTATCAGTCTAGTTTATGTTAAATTACGAATATTTTTCATAAGCTAGCTATTTTACATAAGGTACTATGAGACTAGGTATAAAAGCGTGCCTATATCGGCACAAATTGGTCCCATGCGCGACAATTTGTGACGTCACATCCTTTTCAAGAAAATTTCCGCCGCCATAACTACGTCAAGGTAAAAGAAAATGAAGAAAACAGTATCTCTTGTCCATGATATTGTGTCAAATGTTGCTTTTCTAAGCGACTATTTACTTTGAGAAAATTCTAACTTATCTCTTCTCATCTGTGTGTCTCATTGTACCATTATGTAACATTAATGAGGACAATAATAGCTTATTTATAATTCAATAAATCTTTATTACTTAGTCTGTCTAATATTTACAAATACTACATGTTTTTCTTTTTAAATTGAAATTTAGTTAGCTACATCACTGCCTCATTTGCAAATTCGGTTTATATCGTATCCCACAGGATCTATTTTGGGATAAAAAAAATTTCTATAGTAAATATTTCCGAATAATGTTATTTTACAGATTTATAATTAGATTTTTTTATAAGGCTAGGTAGGCAAACAAGCATACAATCCACAAGATAGTAAGCGTCACCGTAACCTATAGACTGATAATATCACAAAGATATCATTAGCGCGTTGCCAACCTTGTGACTGAAGAAATTATATCACATTACTAAGTAATTTTATTGCCTCTTTCACTCTTCAACCCGGAACACAGCAATCCAAACTTCCAAAGTATTAAAAGGCTAGTATATTGTTTTTAAGCATTTTTAGTATAACCTTTGATAGATTATAACTAATAAATCAATCCATGATACAAAGTATATGTATGTTCATGGTTCAGTCTTTGTCAAATTATACACACGATATAATCAATAACTAGGCACAATTAGCGACTGCATTTGAGTTACAATACAATTAGCGAGAGCAAGTTGAAATTTTATGAGAAACGAGATTAAATTTCGAACTTATGCATTATGCGCCAATTATAGGTTCAATCACAACTCAGGACAAATATTTATATGATGAATATTTGTATTTGTTCTGTGTCTGGGAGTGAAAGTATAAAAAGTATACAATTTGTGATTCCTCTGTTGTATGATGTCTGTAACACAAGTGATTTAAGCGATTTAACTAGTAATGTGTGAATTTATTTATTATTTCATAATTGGGGTTCTGCACAGTAAAACGTTTACTGTGCCAACAAGTAGGATGATAGGGCCAAAGCGCAACACTCGCCGGCGCGCTCCAATAGTGCAGGCCTTTGACGTCACGTATCTCTCGCGACGTCCTTTGGCAATATACGGCGAAGTGTGCACCAGAAAATGTCGTGTTCCTTTATCATCGATGTTTCAAATTTAATATACGGCAAGCAATTTTAATGGGAAATTTGTAATAGAAAGACGCTTGGAGAAATAGGCAAAGTTGGTAATGAGATTTGAATGGAGCATAATTAAAATAATTAACTCGTCACGCTATACATTGTTGTACATATTTATAATTATGTACTTATTTTGTAACTGTTATTTTTTACGAGACAATGTTTCTGATGACACACGAATACTGAGTAAAATGTCACCAAGGGAAGGGAAGTACAATTTAGACCCCGACAATGTCAAATTAATTTTTATGCAAATTTGACTTTCAATATTTTTGCTATTTACACCGGCATTAGAAGCAATAGCGTCATATTTATTTAGAAACGTAGCATCTAATAGTCATTGAGGTTTAATTTAAATTTAAATCATTACAATATCAAATTAATTTTATAAAAAAAAATCTAATACAAAATTTTCGTTCATTCAACTATACTTTTGAATGTACGTCGGGGACCGCATTTTTCTCCTAGCTTTACGGACGTGGTTGTCTTGAAGACAGGAACAAAAATAGCGAGTGATAATATTGGCGTGCCGCGAGGTACCGGTAGAATAGAATGGAACCTCCCACTGCACCGGGGTTCCGACGACCAACACCGAAGGTGGCGGTATATCCATTCGAAACAACAACACGCTTGCCCAGCACGGCAATTATGGGCAATAAACCACCTTTCTTGAAGAGGTTTATGTCCAGCAGTGGACTTCCAATGACTGGCACGATTATGAATAATATGTCACGAAGGTTCATTAACGAAATCCAATCAAGACCGAAAGAAAGAAAGATATGTCAAGTAAAGGCATATCAAAATGGACTTTCAACATTTGACTTCTTTGCAATATTGCTTATAATGCACATCAAAGAAGAATATGACTTCCTTTAAGAAAACTCGGACCCGTCCGCCATATTGTATGTAAGAAATAGCATATTTGATGCAAGCTTTTCTGATAGAAATATGGCAAAACCCTATACTATGACCACCTGCGTGACAGATATTAGATATCATACATAAACTTTATTCTTTTATGGCGTAGCTATTTGCATGATTGCAAAATATAATAGTACTATTCCGTGTGTACCATCCGAGGCGATATCATGAGGGCTGAATGATGTACTTTTACCGACGGATAGTCTCAAAGAGTGTAACCCCATGAAACAGAGTAACTAAAATTGAATAGGGCAGGAATGGGCTAGCAGTATTCTCGAAGCTATGCTCCGTGATTGTCACCACCTTTCTTAGAAAACCTTTGTCTAGCAGAGGAATCTCTAAAGCTGCTCTCGTTATGAAAATGAACTGATGCCTCAATTATAAGCAATTTTTTAGATTTTAAATTATAAGCAATCACCATCCAGTCTTTATTATCTAATATTTTATAATTATAATTATGTTATTATACTTAAAATCATAAAGCTATAAATTAATATGCACATTTTATCATCTGCAGTCTGCGCTTTTTTTTAAATCAAATTTACACAACATGTTATATCTTGACCTGACTACGAGATAGATATCAGGCAATAAAGGAATTACAAAAATAATACTTAAGTACATAACCTGACACAGTACAAACACAAACACGTGTAAACTAAATCTTATTTCTTGTCCTTCTCATTAAGGTAAGCACTCCCACTTTTGATCAATGTCTTAAATCAAAGTAAGTTTAGAATTCGCACTGCATTTTTAAGTGTCAAAATATTTTAAATATTATATGGGTCAATAAATGACGTCACTCATGGATACCTGCAATACTAGAGGAGTCACAGACGCGTTACTGGCTTTTATGAAGAAAAGAGACTGCTCTTGAAGGCATTTAAGTCGTAACGTCCTTCAAGAACCACTGCAGCGCGCTTGATACATAGATCAGCAGTCCAGTCCAAAATTGACGCTGAAATTGCAGTGGTTGACCACCATCAATTAAGGTAGTGAGGATAGAATGACAGTCAGTTGAAAGTGCTTCTGAACAGGCACTCGGTGGTAGGCAGAATTTCATAAAATCGCTCCGGTTCCATAAAGAAACTTTAAAGTAAACTCATGCTCGCAATAACTAGTTTCGTTGGTTTTCTGGACTGGTGTTTATATGGCCGGTAAAACCATTTCACACTAGGCGGCGAGCAATTTTGAACATCAATTACATGCATATATGTCAAAGGGAAGGAGCAAATGCGGTTCTGCACCACGGAGCTCCTAGATTGCAAATTGCTTTTCAAACGGAGATTCGAGTGCCGCTATTTTTGGTTACTATTATAAGTGTTACAGATATTATAAGAAGGGAATAATTGTTCTTTCTTCAAAACTCATTTATTAGCTTCATGATTTTATGAAGCTCATAAATGAGTTTTGATATGAGATGTTGTGTTTATGTAATTTATATATATAATATTAAGCTTAGGCTTGATATGGTTGTGATTCTATCTTGCACGCAAATGTTCGTGGTTTTGATCTCCAACCAAGACATTTTTTTTATATGTTGAATATTTTAAACGGTCCCTATAGCGCAGGTGGCAGTGATTATATCTTGTGCGCTATCGTAGGTTCGATTTCCACCCAGGACAAATAATTATATGATGAGTTTTGTATTTGTTCTGTGTCTGGGTATTAAATATATATATTTAAATAGTATTATATATTTTTATATAAATATATGTATATTTGTGATTCCTCTATTGTCTGACGTAATACAAGTGTATAACGACTTCCCACTGAGTCAGGTCAATGTATGAGATGTTGTGGAAATTAATTGATTTGTGTTAAGTATTAAACTTGTAATTCTATTGTTGTTTGATGTCCTTAACATACGAAGCTATTTATTTCAGAATAATTAAAAAGGAGATTAATAGTTGTATGTGAATACTAATACATGTCTACTGCTAGACATATGCTACCCCTAAAAGTGGCAATGTAGCTTCGCGGCGGGAATTCTACTGCTACTCCCATCCTTACGCTACCCTGTATCGGGTTTATATACTATCTTCTGTCGACTCTGGTACCTCAGTTGTGTTTTACGACATCTGGTTCAGGTAAAGGCGCTATTTGACTCTGTTGGTAGCCCATATCGAGTAATACAAGACACTATTAAGCTGGGCCCGGATTTTTTATACATCTATACATATAAATAAAATTGGAGTGTCTGTTTGTAATATTAAAATAACCTCTTTCTACTACATGTATATGAATACGGTACATTCCAAAATATATTTTTTACAATTTTTGTCTGTCTGATTGTTCCGGCTAATCTCTAGAACAGCTGGACTGATTTAGAGGGAACTTTCACTGGCAGATAGTTTACGTAATAAGTATTAACTAAGTGTACATTACATCACGCTAAGTCCAAAAGGAGCGGAGCATTGATTAAAAATGTGGCTAAAACAGGCAAAAAATTTACGTATGTTGCGTGCGCTGCGTGGAAGTTTGTAGTTCAGAAGAAAATATTTGCGAGCACAGCATACCATAGGATACGTCGATTGGGAATAAACTATTTATTTGCATGTGACATAAGTTCTAAGGTTTCTCCACATTACCCTACTTATAAAATTACCGAAGGTTTATAAGGATATTCTGTGGATGTATTCTAGCAGTCTTCATTAATATTGCTCATGCATTAGAATGGAAATCATTTCTAAAAGTACGCATAAAAAGCCATAGGAGGCCGCTAGTCTCTTGATACGCTGCGTCTTACTTTAAAGTAGATATTTTTTTTTCTTAAAATGGCTTTAATATAGTCAGAACATTATCCTATATTATATATAATATATAACAGAGATTTCAGAGAACACATACCAAAATCATTATAAAATCTAATACATATAATATGTTCTTTGGAATCAATGAATCTATGAAATTCATATATTGATACAGGAAGACAAAAACATTTACCTATGTTTAAAGAAAATACACGAAGCAATGAAACATGAAATTTGACACGGTTAAACTTTGGGTGGATAAGAAATTACTAAATACTTTTTCATCTACACAAAATGTACTAAAATTACATTAAATTCATTAAAGTATAGACAAACATATATATTAAATACATCGTCTAATAAAATATCAAACAAATGAGAAAAGTGATAGTCTAAAATCATTTTCCTATTTCTCGTCCGTTTATGACAAAATTGGAAAATTAGTACGCGGCCACTGTGTCCTCGCGACGTCATAACGAAGGAAATTCACTTTTCCCTGTAATTTAACTACCTCTTGCACTACCTTCAAACCGGAACACAGAGTGATCATTCAGACCACCTTTGCTACAGCATTAAAGTTTATGAAGCAACAGAGATATTTATTTAAAACATACTTTTGACAGGCCCGGTGGTACATTCGGAAGTATTCCTATTTTATGTGCCTAAAACCGCAAATTTAACTGTTTGATGAAGTTAAATTTTAAATATAAATGTATACCTCTAAGCGTTTTATTCAGTTACCTTCTTGTAATATCTATCATAGATCATAGATATAGAAATAGAAAGTAAAAACTTTTTACAATTTTTTTTTAAATTTAACTGCTCATTTTAGTTAATCTTTGAAATAGCAGCTGACTCACAGACTAACATGCAGCTAATTTCATAAGTACAAACGTAGTCTTTTAAGTTTTAGGAAACCATTAAGGTACCTCCAAAATAAAACTATAATAGAAAATAATAATCAATATTTAATCACACATAATTTATTAATAAATCAACTACTTCCAAAAAATAATAGCAACATATCAGCCATGCAGGTATAATCGGTAAACAATTAAACAATATAATATTTCATTAAAATATGTACCATCGAGTATTACAAGTACAATATCAAACAATCACATTTAAGCTACTAAAAATCGTATGTACGTATAAGCCAACAGGTATTTTTAGAAAAATGCACTTAATAAACATTATGACACCAACTTACTTTTTAAAATGGAATTTAAACCAAACTAAAAGTAAGGTATTATAGCAAAAATTAAAAAATGATAAATTACTATAGGCTGTAACCTAATACCTTCTTTAATTGATTTTTTTTTCTGTTATTCTGTATGCGCTTACAATTTGTTATGTACCTTGGCTGGCATGCGGTAGTATTAACTATGGTACGCTGACAGCTGAACCATAGTTAATACTACCGCAGCTGTCAACGTATGCCTCTTTTTAGTTGAACATTTTTATCTATAACTGATTTTGGGGATAAGAGGAAGATTGTAATGTTGATTTCCAATAACTATATTATTATTATTATAAAACATCAGATTTTGTGATCGAATTATGTCGCGTAAACCTTATAGTATAGATAGCTGACTGACACAGAATAAAATGTTCTATTACCTGGAAGAAGCCGAGGCATTTTGCTAGTGATTTTAGTGATCCAATCTACATTTATGTTTGTTAATGTATATCTGAGTCGTCCTCTAGATTTGAAAACGCTTGTAAGACTTCAGTTTACAGACACTGAAGTATAGTGATATTATATAAGAAAAACCCATTGAAACTCTTTTAAAGAAATGTAACAACTAACTTTAAAAAATTTTAAAACACTTAGTGATATTTGAAACTATACATTTGTAAATATTTTCTTATATAAATTAATTAAACAAGTTTAATCCCATATATTTATACTTAATTCAGAATTTTCAATTACTGAATAAAAACTTTGTAAACATGTTACCAAATACGAAATTATAAGGGCATAAGGAGCATATTTTGTATTGCAATAAATTTAACAATTACATTATTATCTTAAATAAAAGTAATAATTCAACAGCATTATTTTAAATATAAACTTTTTAGGGAACCAACCGGAGATACTTCAACTGCAACGTGTATACCAAATATCTAAAAAATAAACAAAAATTTTCTAATATCGAATCCCTAACGTGCTACTAACACTCTAACACTGAATATGCACTTCACATAGAAATAAACGTCAGTCAAATTTAACATTTCACAAAAAAAACTGAAGCAGTTGAATTGAATTCTGAGTATTGTACACGATGCCAATTGAAATGACTGTTATAAACCGTCTCCACCATATAACAAAGCATGTTCTAAAAACGCCTTCTTGACTTCTACGAACACTGTATAAGCATTAGTTAGATACTATCAGATCAATTTCGTAGCCTTCTCTCCTGGAAAACCGTATAGAGATCTATCATTATCACATAACAACCAAAGCTGTCTTAATTTCCAAACTTATTCAATTCAAAAACAAAACACTAACAATCTAGTTAAGAACGCAAGACTCGTAAGTTGGTATCATATACTTGATGTTGATGAAGGCGTCTGGTCCACCATAGCGCTCCAGGATCTGAAGAGTGTCTTCGATCATGTCACCCACATTCTCTCCCCGTGTCGTGGTATGATCTATGCCAGACCCTATGTTACCTGTGAGCAATATTGTGTTGAAATGTATCAGCCCAATTTAAGCTTAATAACAGGCATTTTAACTTGTATTTTTTTTAAATTCGTAAACATCTCATATATTGACCTGATTCCGTGATAAGTCGCTTAAAGCAATTGTAATACAGAGGAATCACACATATACTACTTATAATATATATTTTTAATCCAGGCACAGAACAAATATAAATACCTTCATATAAATATTTGTCTTGGATGGGGATCGAACCCAGGAACTTTGGCGCATAAGATGATTTAGGATCACTACCATCTACACCATCGGGGACCTATTTTGTGTAAGTATGTGCTCCCACTAGGGGCATCAAACTCTTAGATTACTTTCAAAAAAATAAGCAGACTTCAAGATATGCTGAAAATCGCAAGGCATTGCTAACCCATGAAGAGTATAATACAACCTTTAATAAATCAACAAGCGTTTGTGTGAATGAAATATTGATTTTAGTTCCGTTTAGAAAAACACTAATGCCAAAACAAAACACAATTCAGTATTATGCTAGCAATATTTTGACGTACTTTTATATAAAAAAAAACAATATGAATAATTGTGGTACTAAAACAAACGACTAAGTTTAGAAGTATGTTTAGATATTGGTACTTTTATAGCATTCGTGCTACCAGAACGATTATAATTATCATTACATCCATTAGAAGTTTACTTGTGGACATAGTTCTCCCTAAGAATGGGGGAAATTTGCCCGTATTGCCGCGCTGGACAAGCATGTGGGCAATCGCAGAGCGCAGCTTTCGCGACGGTGATGCTACTGCCTATCCCCACCTTGTGCATTTGAGCAAAACTATCTCGGATGTATATACCGCCATCTGTCGATTCTGGCACCTCAGTCACCTCTGGTACAGGTACTGTACTACTCTGCTAGTAACTTACAGCAGTAAAATTATAATGAGAGGTTGCAATAAAGATACAAATATATAAAAATACGAATGCAAACAAAATTTTCAGTATTCGCCTATAAATCAACAAAGCTGGCGACGGTGTCTACTGAAACCGGTCATGACCAAATGGGTTGCTATTTTACGGTTCGCTTGATGATAAACGTGATCACAGCCTATGACCACTCCTGTCTTCACAAAGATATCACTAGTGTGTCGCCAACCTTGTAAACTGAAAATACAAAGTCACACTTGCCTAGTAATTCCATTGCCTCTATCGTTCCTTAAATTGGAACACAGCAATGCGAACACTAATTTTCAGCGGTAAAAATCGGTGAGACTGAAGTATAAAAACAGATGACCTTTGTAAGAGGTCTACTTTGAGTAAAGTTCGTTTGCGTATACAAAAATCGTGCAATAATATACGTACAAGTGAATATAGCAGTTATTTAAAAGCATGCAATAGTTTATAAAATAACATTGTAATAAAGTTTGCGGACGCAATAGGAAACTCCGCCATTAGTGCGGCACCGAGGACGGATTGCCGCGCATCAATCATGCACAAAATAATTGACACGCTCCACGCAGTGTTGGCAGAGGATCGATTGTTTATCGATACTATCAAATGACATCACTTCCGTGCGTTGTTATATCGACATTGTCTTGTATCTCTTACGTTCAAATAATCTAGACGCATCGTCAGTGTTAGTAAGGGTAAATTCAGAAACGGACAGTTCATCTTTTCCAGCATTATACGATAATTACGTTTCTAACCTTGATTTGTCCGCTGTTACTTTACCGTTAATTTTAATTATTTAATATTAGAGTTTATCAGCAGCTAATAAGAAATAATTTAGATTGCTTAAAACTGTATCTTATCTGATGACTGCATTAACTATTCCACAATCATCATTCTAGGCCTTTCTAAGAAAGAGGGAATATTGATTATAATAGCCGTTGGCAATCGCAGAGCGCAGCTTTCGCGACGGGGATGCTGCTGCCCATCCTCGACCTGTGCATTTGAGCTGCATTATTTCGGATGGATATACCACCGTCTGTCGGTTCTGGTATTTTAGTCTCCTTTTACGACACCTGGTACAGGGGGAGGTACTATTCTACTCTGCCGGTACCTCACGGCTTATTTCACAATATGGTCATAGTCGTTTACACCGGGAAACTTGCAGAAATTTCAAAGTAAAAATCATTTGCGGCACCTTCTGATGCTCGTAGGTAAAATAAATGACTAGTTTAAGGCAAATTAATTATAGCCCAGGTGTGAATTTTATTATCAGATAGCCACATCACTATTGTGGTGATATTGTTTTCCACATAATAGACTCATCAGCGACGTAGATTAATTAAATATGACACGCGTCAAGCCGACACCGAGTCTCATGGTCGCATTGTTGCCCGTTCATGGACACTAATATATCAGATAAAAATTTTTTTTTTTTCAAAGCTCCTTTGAGAGTTCATTAGTATTTGTTGAAGTTGAATTAAAAACAGGTAATTTGAATATATATAAACTTGACGGGCCAGATGGCGCAGATGGTAGTGACCCTGTCTTTGTGCACCAGGGGTTGTGGGCTCGATTCCCACCCAGAGCAAATATTTATGTAGTGATATTTGTGTTTGTTCTGTGCCTGAGTGTTAAATATATGTATTTAAGTTGTGTATTTGTGATTCCTCTGTTGTTTGGCATTCGTTACACAAGTGCTTTAAGTGACTTACCACGGAGTCAGGTCAATGTATTAGATGTTGTGGGAATTTATTAAAAAAAAAAAATAAGTTACTTCTACAATTTCAAAGCCTTATGCATGTCTGTTCTCATATCTAATAGAATAAAAACCTAAGAGAATACCGCGAATTTATTTCACTTTTTCTGTAAATGTTTTAGAAAAAATAACATAAATATAGACTTTTATTTAAATACGTATAATTATCCTTAATTCTATAAGGATAACCCACAAACCCACAATGTAAATGGCATACCATTTTGCCCGTCAAATCCAAATAAAAATTACACACAAAGCAAAGCCAGTTTCATATATCCCACATAATCCTGAAAGTGGCTCATTAGGCTCCTTGCACACATTCCGCCGTACATATTTTGTCGCACGCTGGCACCCGACCCCAACGCCTCGTTCCTTTTAGCACCAAATAGTTGCGGTTGTGTCTGAGTGTCGTTTTTCGGGCAGCCACATTCTATTTCGTTAATGTTTCAGCTAAACCATTATGTATTTTAGGTTCTAATTGTTATTTTAAAATACCTATTATTAAGATAGTCTTAAAAATTAAGCGCATGTAGTCGATTTTGTTTATTGTTTAAAAAAATCCTACTACACGAATGTTCGTACTTTATGGCATCGAAATTGGAAAAACAAGCTGTTTCACTTATTATCTTCGTGCCTGTACAACGCCAGTTAGCTGTTGAGAGATTTAACATAGTGATATAGATTTAAAAGCTATACTTACGATTTCTATCTTTGAAGAGATTTAAGGTTGGAAGAATTTGCCTATAATAAGGCACCAGTGCTTCTCCCACTCTGTCACACCCCACCACAATCATTTGTATGCATTTAAGAGCATGGCATATCACTGATGGACGCTTGGTGGCTAAAGCATCTGAAAATAAATTTGTGATAAAACATTTCTAGTTTAAATGTGCTCTTGAGCACTTGGTTAAATAAGTGTTTAAGTGTATGTAAATTTGCTTACATTTTGGATTGACAATTGCTGACGAAGTATATATGCGCGTTGTATAACTTTTATAGATGGCCAGCAAATAAAGGACAAAATTGTGATGTTTAGTCAAAATTACAGAATCAACTAATGAAAGTGAAAATCAGTATTAAAAATGGATAAACCTAAATCATTCTTTTTCATAAAGGAACATCTTAATTCATTATCTGATATCAATAAACTAGAACCTTCCACTTAACACTCAATTAAGAAAACGAACGAAGTCAAAATAAGAAATCGCGATTCATAATACAAAGAAAACGGCGATCCTCAGACGTAATCCAATATACAGTCCTTGTTTTAAACAATAATCCCGAGATTACGTAGAATTTCATTATTTTTGACGTGTCCCGGGGCTCAATTCAATCTGAACAGATAGGATCAAGTTGCAAGAGGCGTTTGTGAGATCCAGTGTCCACGATCCGATAAATCAACAAGGAATATCTCACGAACTGGAGATGTAGCAATTTGTTTTCAAGTTCACAACCTGTACAGCTATAACGGATATGGTGTTCTAGTGTGCCATTGCATACGAGCCATTGAGAGTCCACTGCTGGACATAGGCCTCCCCAAGAAAGGGTATGTTGTCCATAATTAACGCGCTGGGCAAGCATGTTGGCAATCGCAGAGCGCAGCTTTCGCGACGGAAATGCTTCTGCCCGCCCCCGCCCTATGAATTTGAGCTGTATACTTTTGGATAGATATACCGTTATCTGTCCGCCTCTTACGACACCTGGTACTAGGGGAGGTACTATTCTACTCTGCCGGCATTCTACCGGTACGGCAAGAAAATAGTCGCAATGCAAAAATAGCCATTTCAAGAAAATGTAACTTTAAATTTAATAGACAGATTGCTGAAATGTCATTTGTAAATAGTTAATTCATTTAGTAATTAATAGGCGCAAAATTTAATAACAAAATTGCATTTTTAGCCATTATGTCATTTCGTACCTAACATGGGTTATATACTTTTCTTGTCAGGAAGCGATATATTCTGCTTCATGATAGCCATTTATTACAAAGCATATTAGACGAAGATTTTATTAGCTGAAGCTATCTTCATATAACTTCAAATGCTGGACATAAACTCCCAGAGTTAAGAACGTAGCTTTGCGATAAGAATATTTGTGCCCATAGGTATACTGCCATCTACTGGTTCTGGTCATCGGTTGCCCCTTACAACAGCTATAGAGGGATCCACTGAGATAGAGTAGAATTGCATAAGTTTGAAAATCTTTAGTGAGAAAATGACAGTCTAGTCTAGTCTTGTGTTGTTAAATGTCTCTAAAATGTTCTTTCAAAATATATTTTTGGATTGCAATATCCGTTTTAGTTATTTGCTACTTCTACTGACATAAAGTTTATTGTTGCGACAAAAGTTCTTTTTTCAATTTTTCATATCTTTGAAGAGCAAATATGTGTGCAGGATCTTGTTTTTTTTCCATTTATTAAATAATTGGAATGGCACAGAGGTTTTAAGTAATTTAGCTAAGCTTAAGGTTTCATATAATCTAACCTTAATTGAGCTAATAAAATTACTAGCAGTCCGCGTGGATTTAATTTTTCTTAACATTCAGGAATTATGTTTTAATTTCCTGACAGATTCATATATATTTTTTAAAATACAATATGGCCTTTTTGATAAATGGACAATCTAACACCATTATAATTTTTCATCAAATTAACGATTACCAAGATTTGCGTGTTCAAACAAACAAACTCTTTATTTTTATAATATTAGTGTAAATTTGTGGTAAAATTCGTTTGAATTAGCTTCAAATATATTTAAAGAGTTTTCAAATGGTTTAGTTACGTGATAAAGGATATACTGTAGTGGATTATTAGTACTTACTTTTGATGGGAATTATGAGTTGAGGTACTACCGGTAGAACCTTGTAGGACCCCTTAGATACTAAATCGTTGATGCCATGCTCCACAATGAAGTTGAATGGATAGCTAGCTTCGGCGAGACCATCGAAGAACATCGGAAGGTAGTGGTGGAAGTCGAGTTTCTCTATTGGCACCTGCCGTACAAAATTTAAAATAAGTGTAAAATACATGTACAATTCTTCTATTAATCCTCTTTTTACAATTGAAACAGGCAATGAATAGCGAAATGCCTGTTGAAAATACATGATTAGTCTTATCTGAATAAAAACACCACAACTAGCATGCTCAGGCTGCATAGCATAATATCCCTTAAAGATTTACACTATTAACTCGACCTATTACCAACATTTACTTAGTTTTTATGATAATCAACATAGCCGTAAGGCACTTGCAGAGTAGGATAGTACCTCCCCCTGTACCAGGTGTCGTATGAGGCAACTAAAGTACCAGAACCAACAGATGGTATATCCATGCAAAAATGTCAGCTTAAATGTACAGGGTGATGGGCAGCAGCTTCCCCGTCGCAAAAGCACATCAGTACACTCAGCGATTGCCAACACGCTTGCCCAGCGCGGCAATTATGGGCATCATACGCCTTTTCTTAGGGAGGCCTATGTCCAACTGTGGACTTTTAATGGCTGGTGTGATGATATGATGATATGATGATCATCATCATAGCTGCCGTAGAAAGTCCACTGTTAGACATAGCCGGTGCTCCTAGAATGTCGCCCATAATGGCCACGCTGGGCAAGCGTTTTTGCAATCTCAGAGCGCAGTTTCGGAACAGGTATGCTGCTGTCCATCCTTGCCCATACCGTTGTCTGTCTGGTAGCGGTATTTACAAGGGGCGACTGCCTTACTGCCTAGTATAAGGGAAGGTACCATTCTATGTTGCCGGTACCGTATGGTATATATACAGCTGGGTATAATCTCTTGTAATAAACAAACTACATGTACCTTCCATCCAAGCTTTTTCCCGTAGATCGTGAACTCAATGCTGAGCGGGAATTCCCCTCTCTGGTAACACCTTCGGAACATAGTCGGCTTGATTGGCAACGGGTCGTGCACTCCGCATTTCGGTGGTGGAGCTACTTTGGTGTTCTTTTGCAGAGCTGAGAAATAAATATGAAGAACTAAGAAATATATGAAGTTATAAAAAAAATCTGGCCGTTAACGATAGTGTCAACTTTTCGAGTTTATACGTACTATTTTTAAATACAAGAACTTTGAACACTGATATTATACTAGCATCATCTGTGAAAGCTAAATAAATCTAGACTATACTGTGGCATTTTTTTATACACAATAAAAAAATTAAATGGTTGTCTGTAATGTCAATACATTATTTTACAAATTGTAAATGTAAATTATAATATAAATATGCCGGTGTGCCAATTTAAAAAAATTTGCTGACAGATAACTGATAGTTCAGAAAAAGTTAAAAAAGGGAAAATTATGGACTCTGTTAAGATTATCAGAGGATATTCAGGTACCAGCAAGAAATTTGATGGAGCGAGGATATGATCTAAAGCCGTTTCAAGGTTTGGCTGCATAAAATATATATATATATATATATATATATATAGGTATACAGCTAAGACATTCGCAAAATTCCTACCTACCAAATTCTAGTCTACGTCACTAAAGCATACTTTGAGCAAATAGTAAAATTAATTCTGGTTGTGCATTAACTATATTACCTTGTATGGTAAAAGCGGGAACAATCCTGGGCTTCCTATTTTTATATCCATGGGGGTAATTGGGACTCGGCTTCCTCAAAGAAAGCCTGAAGTCCTTCCCACAGGTATCAGGCACACACGGAGGTAACAGCACCATGGCTGATCAAAATAACATGTTACGAGTAAATAATCCAATAATAAACATCTAAATTGTTGACACAAGTAATAAAATTAGAAAGTAAATTTGCTCTCAGCAGGGATTGTGATTGTTTATTTTGCAACATGATCGTTGCTAAGCAACGCTGCTATCGATTGGGGCGACGACAGCGCCGCCGCGAGGCTTCTGCGCGAACTAGGGTGAGTATACACTGTATACAGAATGTATTTTATAACTTGTACCTGCAGATTTTATAAATTTGGGAAAATTGTAATAGGATAAAAAAAGACTGAGATTTTTTTTTCTCATATATCTGATTTTATAAACTCTGAGGTTGGTTTTGCCTTGAGGTACCGGCAGAATATAATAGTACCTCTCTTAGTACCAGGTGTCGTAAGAGGCGACTAAGGTACCAGAACCGACATGGCGGTATATTCATGCAGAAAAGGCAGGGATCGGCAGCAGCTTCCCCGTCGCGATAGTCGTGCTCTGCGATTGCCAACACGCTTGCAATTACGGGCAATATACCCCCTTTCTTGAGGAGGCCTATGTCCAACAGTGGACTTTTAATGGCTGGTATAATGATGATTACGATAAACTCAATTTTGATGATGTTTTTATTCTATGTTATTTCGTTATTCTATGAATATGTAACGTAATTTTAAACGCATTTTTTATCTTTTTGACATATTCTGTAATGGATGTTATGTCTTTAATGGATGTTATGATGATGATGATGATGATGATAAACTCAATTTATTCCTAAACGTTGAACGGATTGGAGTAAGATTAAGAGAGATAGTAAATGGTATTGGATACCTTTTTTTCTTTAACTATAACTAGTATTTATAAGTGATTATCAATTTGAATCCATTTTTAACTTCGAGATGTTTTAGTTAAACTAAGAGGTACCGGCAAAGTAGAATATCACCTCTCTTCGAACCAGATGTCGTAAGAGGCGACTAAGGTACCAGATCCGACATGGCAGTATATCCATGCAAAAAAGTCAGCTCAAATGTACAGGGCAGGGATCGGCAGCAGCTTTCCCGTCGCGAAAGCTGCGCTCTGCGATTGCCAACACGCTTGCCCAGCGCGGCAATTCCGGGCAACATACCCCCTTTCCTGAGGAGGCCTATGTCCAACAGTGGACTTTTAATGGCTGGTATAATGATGATTACGATAAACTCAATTTTGATGATGTTTTTATTCTATGTTATTTCGTTATTCTATGAATATGTAACGTAATTTTAAACGCATTTTTATCTTTTTGACGTATTCAGTATAATTATTAGGCATAGTATTAAATCACTCTGAAGCATTTAGAAAAAAAGCCTAGTAAACGCGTTGATATTTTTGACGCACACTATTTGTCGCAGGAAGTGTAATAGTGGGGTTATACGGGTATTTTCCCATTAATGAGATGCTAAGCAAAATAAAAATACCGTCTTTTACCTCAGTCATCGCTAACAAAATCTGTTTTAATAATGTATTATAAAGTATGTGACTAATATATTTTGCGGGATTTAACTATAAACTTTGTTTAATCTCTTATATCCTTAACCTAAAACAACACTTTCACTCTCTAAGCCTAAGCCTTATTTAGTCCCCAATCCAGACTACGAATATTATATTGGCGATCAGAATTTTTATTACATTTTAATATAAAAATTTCCACAATATTTTCATTTAAAAACATTTTTGAAATCTTTTTTAAACATTTCAGAATTAATTTTATAGTAATATGACTTTAATCGCGTTAAACGCAAGTAGCAAGCAACCGAATCTAATAGAAATCACTTGGGAAAGTTATGTTCAGCAGTGGACGTCCTATGGCTGATATGATGATATAAAATTTTGAATCTAAATCATCATCATCATCATCTTGCCATTAAAAGTCCACTGCTGGACATAGGCCATCCCAAGAAAGTGGGAATTTTGCTGGGCAAGCGTGTCGGCAATCGCAGAGTGCAGCTTTCGCGATGGGATACTGCTGCCTATAGCCACTCTTTGAGCATCCACCATCTGCCATCTGTCGGATCTGGTATCTTAGCCTCCCCTCTTACAACTGGTACAGAGGGAGGTACTATTCTACACCACCTTTACCTCACAACAATATATCTGAAAGAACATTAATTATTTATTCATATTACCTACAAATAAATTTTAGGTAAGTAAATATTATGAAGACATAAACGTCGCAATATTTCCAACAATAGTAAATATATATAATCATGTAAGATTTTTGTCAAGGTTAAGGTATGTACAAGTCTTTAACAGGTTTCAATAGCAGAACAATGGACTGAGAATTGTTGTTCGATGTATGTTTATTCTCCTTTCGGCGTATTACTAATAATCTTGCCAGTACACGTGTAAGAATTGAAATTAACAGCTACTCCATTCTATTGAAACCCCTTACTGCTTTTACTAATTAAACAGTTTTGCTAGAGGTAGTTAAAGATTATCCTTTTACTGATCAATAGCAGTGTTACCAACAATTTCTTTACTGATTTGCAGGCTTACAGAGACAGTGAAATTACTAGATGTACATCATCTATAAAGTTGATAACCCACTCGTGATATCCTTGTGATAATACGAGCGTTAATAGACTACAGTGGCGCTTACTGTCAACGTGGATTGTATTATTGTTTATTGACTTAGTCACTCATCATTATCATCATCACATCAGCTATTGAAAGTCCATCATAATCAAAGCAATCGTAGAACTTCTACTGATGGACATAAGCCTTCCTAGGAAAGTCAAACTAAATCTGTCTTAAAATATTTATGTCATTGTTACTTAAAACTAATTATTTCACTCCCAACAAATCTAAGAATAGAGAAAATGGGTAACTTTAACAATATCAATTATAAAGGAAGAATTGAATCGAAATTCAAATCGAATATTACAATAATATTCTTTTTACAAATATATATTTAATAACTGTGTTTGAACTACGCTAGTATGGCACAAGCCTATCGGGGAGGCGGAATTTTGTGGCAAATTGAATGGCCGCCAGCGTTCGATGTTTAAAATTTAATATTGCATCAGCTGCCGGCCGCATTATGAGATTTTTTATGACGTCATCGGTAAAGTTTTGATCAAGCCTCGCCGGTGAAATTATAAGCGTTATTCAAATAAGGAGGTGATATAACGTGTAGTTTTTATACGAAATTATTTGTGATTTGTAGTTGCTCACTGTTAGACTCATGTCAAGTATATTTCAAATGGTTTAATTCTGAGGAACTTAACTAGCAATCAGCTGATAAAAAACTAATCTAAAGTCACTTTTACTGTAGAAAAATATTTAGATTCTAATTCACATCATCAAACAGACATTTAGTTTATCTTAAATATATAATTCTACAATACGAATGAATGCCACTGTCTTTCTAAATGGCAAAAAATATTTTTGCCTTAGATGGTTTAAATTTACAATTCAACCCGGGACATGTCACTGCAATCGTATCTATATTTATTTATCTATACTACAGTTAGAATTTGAATGAATTCCTGTAAATTTAATCAAGTACGAGACTGGACGATTTAAAGGTAATTAGTTATTTTATGTAAATGTAAGCTTTGTATAGAAAATAAAAAATGTACGTACCTTTTAAAGACTTTTTTAGAGAAAAATAATTGTATAAACATTATAATCTACATTTTTCTACACTTTCATTGAACAAAGGGAAAAAGTAGTACGTATATGTTCCGGTAAAAATTTTGTGTTGCTAAGTTCTGTAAAGCTTGGGAAATTTGGATAGCCATAAATAAGTCGAAACGTAGGCAAATTAGTAAGCAATTTTTTTATCTCGATGCCGCTCCATAGCAACGAAACTCACATCCGCATGTACCAACGACAGTCAATGGTTTCGAACGGGAATCCCGAAAAAAAGTGTAAAACAGCCTCTGGGGGGAAACCGTCGGCTTACAGGCGATACCAGATTTTTTTTCTCTCCCCATTTTTTCCCGGTTCGACCTGAATCCGTGCTGGGTGTGCAGAACTGAACAATTTGAAACTCGCTTTTTGTATTGAGTGTATATTTTTTTCAGCGGATGGAAGATGGTGAACGAATTCATTGAATGCCAGGTATTTAAGCTTCTAAGTATTTTTGTCTCTGATTTATCATCAGTAAATAATAATATAATATCTTTGATCAAGCTTAATTTTTAAATTTTTCTATCTCAACTAATATTTGAAGTGAGAATCTTTGTACGTGTTATATGTAGAGTTTCGCAAAAATCGGAAGAATCTTCGTAAAATTTCGCAAGAAACAATGTTTAGAAATTTTCATCCCTAAATGAGTACCATTTTTATGGGATATTCTTACGGGTGAAGCCGTTCATAAAAGCTGAAAGTTAAAAGCCTATATCCTCCTCCATACTCCCAGTTATAAATATCGCAAAATTTCAAGAAAATTTATTTAGTTGGTGAAACATGAAGAGTTAACAAACTATAAAAATTCATAATATTAGTTGGGATAAAAAGAAAGAAGAACACATTTATTTTTATTCAAAGAAATATAACAATAACAATATAAAATAGGGTTAATATAAAAAACAAATACAGGACTTCAAGTTAGCACATGCTGGAAATAATCATAATTGCTGTATATGCCATTTTGGTTAAATTCATGAATAGAACATATAAGGTATATTTATGTAAAAACAAAAAAGTCATAGTCAAACACAATTTACTTTTAAACTAGATGGAAAATTAACAGAAGTATATGAGTTAGGAGGCGTTGGCTCCGAGCGATGTATATCCCTTAATTACATTTTAAATTATAAACTCATACTCAAATACCTTTGAATAAACAAGCCCACGGTCACTTTTTGTTTTTAGTGAAATATTGGACTTAACATTGTTTTTATAAATAAAATAGCTAACCTAAGAGACATAATCTTCTTTTCAAACTGTACACAGTAACTAACAAATGACAAAATTCGATTCAGTAGTTTAAAAGTTCGTCTCGGACAAACACCATATAACAAAAAATTAAAAAGAGGCCCTGATGACGTACATATAGGTTATAAGAGTCATTTTATCAAATAGGTCATTGAGTGGCCTACTTTAAAACTAGTCTGCCGGCACCAGATATAGGTTCCATTTACAGCTAGAGGCCAGTGTTATTGGAACCTTTATCGGCGTTGGCGCTAACAGACTCTTGTCTTAAAAGTAGACTTTAATTTATTATCTATTGCCATACAAACCACATTATTGTTTTATTATTACACCAGGTCGACAAACAAGCATAGTGAACGTCATAGTTAGCATCACAGGGATATTACTAGAGCTTTGCCAGTCTTGTGACTTGAAGATATTATGTCATATTACCCAATAATTTCACTGCCTCTATCACCCATAAAACTATGTTTGCGGTATTTATATTTGGCGATAGAAATAGGTGAGAGTGGAGTACTAATGTGTTTTTTAAAAGGACTGTATGATTTTAACGGACAAGAGTAATTCAGGTTTAAAACAAATTTGAATAAAGAATTTATGTATTATGTAAAGAAAATGAATACCGCTAAAACATATATTAAACCAGAAGTCAAATGTATCAATCAGCCTTTGTCTCGTTCGATTTTAAATTTATGAAACTATTTAAATAAAATCAATTCTTTTATTTTATATCACAAACGCCGGCCATATAAAGAGACAGTACATTAAAGTATGGGACCATAAAATCTCGATTTTCACGTCTCAATACCACCAAGACCTGGCTATCTCAGCACCATGAAAGGCCAGTCAAACAAAACAAAGCCGGGTGAACGTCTAGCGAGGCATAAACTAGCGGACTAGATTTACGAGCCACTAAGTACTGGTCTAGTAGCACGTACTGCCCATAAAACAGATTCCCTTCAAAGACTGTAAAAATCCAACGGTAAAGGATATCGGGGTAGGAGACCGGGCGAGACCGGGCGTCGCCTTGAGGCACTTAATACGTTTAATGGAACGTTAAATATACAATATATTTTGAATTTTGTTAGCACTACTGCTGCGTAACGCAAACAATAAAAAAATTACATTACTATCATCATCATCATTATTCCAGCCATTGGAAGTCCACTGCTGGTTATAGGCCTACGCAAAAAAGGGGGAATTTTGCCCACTATTGCTGCGCTGGGCAAGCGTATTGGCAATGGCATAGCGCAGCTTTCGCGAAGAGGATGCTACTGCCTATCCTCGCCCTGTACATTTGATCTGCACTGTTTCAAATGGATAAACTGCCATCTGTCAGTTTTGGTACTTCAGTCGCCTCTTACGACACCTGATACAGGTAGAGGTACTATGCTACTGTACTGATACCTCACGGCTCTACATTACCGAATCAACTTGAAATTTCTAACAGGTCCTTTTGTATGCGTCATGCAACGTAATCCTGCAGTTCTAGCCATATTATTTATCACATACGTCTGAGTCGATAGGCCCAATGGTGCTTTGGTTAGTGCCCCTTTCTTGTGCGCTAAACGTTATGGATTTGAACCCAGGGCAAATATTATAATGATGAATTTTTTGTTTGTTTTGT
>JACJUM010002543.1:2344933-2416533 GCA_020976665.1 Heortia vitessoides
ATATATATATATATATTATAATATATAATATGAAAGTACTCAAATATATATGACCGATGGCGAAGTTAGTAAGTATAAGTATGATTTTATTTGGTGCCTCAAGGGTCCTAGATTCGATCCCCACGTAAGAAGAAAACTATAAAGATTATTTGTATTTGTCCTGTGTCTGAATGTTATTATATAGAAGTATATTACATAAGTACTTTAAGCGATTTATTACGAAGTCACGTCAATGTATGAAATGTTTATTCTTTATTCACCTAGTGCATGAACGTATGCGTATTTATCCGTCCTGTCCACTAATGCTTGATCTAATCTTTGATATGCTGGGCTTTCTAATGAGTAAAGACTTCCTCTTTTTTGCCAGGATCATATTACGAGACTGAGCACTATACTTTCTATAACTAAGATCTTGAGACTTTGACTTATATTATAAACAAGCCAAAATTTGACGGAATCGATAGCGCAGTTGGTAACAATCTTATCTTGTGCTTGTGTGTAGGTTTTGAGTTTGCTTCCTACCCAAGACCAAATTTTTATATGATGAATATTTGTGCTGAGTCTATGATTAGGTGTTAATTTATTTATTTTAGAATTATATTTGTGATACTTCTTTTGTCTGATGTCCATAACAAAAGTGCTTTAAACAAATTATCTCGATGTCATGTCAATGTACGAGATATGTAAATTTATTATTATTATTTATAAAAATAGAGCGAGAGAAGTAGCGTAGAGGATTTTCTATGATTGCTTATATGAACTCTGGTCTCGTTCTAAATAATAAAATCAAAAAAAATAACACAATATTTTCATGAGAAAACACAAACATATTTTCTTATTTAGGATCATTCTAATTATTACAGGCAATCAAACCATCTCAATCTGAGTACTTTGCCATTAAATTACCCTCTTCCAATAACCCATAATACAACATTCCCCTTTGAATTACTTCAAATATCCCATTTATCTTCCCAGGGATTCTTTACAAGGATATTTGTGTTAACTAATGAACCTGTGTATTTGCGGTTGCCATCATAAATAACCCATCTCAAAGCAAACTAACGACGCTCCAGAACCTAAGTTAGCCGATTAGATATGAGACGTACGTAAACATTGCTTGATGAACATAATAACAACATGCTCTTGTATATAATCCTTATTATAATGGGTCAGGGTTCAAATAAGAACCATATGTAATTAGTAACTTTGTAGTGCTTAATATATGCAAATCTGACATTTGGCAATTTTCATAATATGCCATGGAGTGCCGGCAGAATGCCAAAGAAAAACAGTATCTCCCATTGTACCAGGTGTCGTAAAAGCCGACTAAGGTACCAGAACTGATAGATGTCGGTATACATATTCAAAACAGTGCAGCTTAAATGCACAAAACGGGGGTAGGCAGCATCCCCGTCGTGAAAGCTGCATTTTACAATAGCCAACACAACAGTAGACTTTCAATGGCTGGTATGATAAATCTTTGTCCAGTTCATACTAACATTGAAAGTTCATTTCACCATATAAGCAATATTTAGTTATAAATGAACAAGTAGGAACATTAGTCTTCTGTCAGTAAGAATCATAATCGATTGCAGACGATGCAAAGTACTGACAGACCAGAGTTAGTCAAAAGTATACTGTACAAACAAATTTGGTAGACTTGTTCAGTAAGTAAAATTGTCAGTTGTAAAATGTCAGAGTCAGATGTCATGTAACTAACATAGGTTCTCTATGTAATGTTAATTAACACAATAAAGAAATGTAATGTTGCTAGAGGTTTAGGGGGTCTAGCCTGGTGCAGATATAGTTTAAATCAGTAATGCACAAAGCCTAAGCCGTATGGGTGTCCCTCACTATGTGAGGGTGTCGCAGATCCCAGCACGATCACCAGCGGCAGGGGCATATGGGGAAAGGTGTTTAGTTCGCTATACGGTTCGGTTTTCTAGAAAGCTATAAAAGAATCTTACTTATTTCGTGTCGAACGAATAACCAAATATTTATGTGTTTGTTCTGTGTCTGGTTTTTAAATATGTATTTTTTCCAGACAAGTGATTATTTACAGAAGAACTTTTATTACTTAGGTCTCATATTTTATTACGAATAAATGATGTTAATTGTTATTAAATTTTTCATCTGGGTAGGCAGAAATTATTATTTTCCACTTGGTACAATCTTGGAATAGCTCTTTCGCTTTCCTTACTCGCATTAGTCCTTTCATATACGCTTTTTTATTTGTGGTACTTCTTCTTTGGCCCTTCTTTAATACTTCTTCTTCCTGGTTAAGATATGTTTGCCTTGTTCGTCCTACACCAATTTCTTCTATTCACTTCTATCTATATATTTCTGTAGCCATTGCACCTTCATCCTTTCTACATGTCCAAATCATTTCAACATTCCTTTCTCTGTTTTTGTTACAACTATATATTTTACACCACTTTGATCTCTTATCACTCTATTTATTACTCTATCTCTCAAACTCACACCATACTTAATCGAAGTTCTTTTAGTTTAACAGAATTTATTCTCCTCGCATGTTTCTACTGTCATATCCAACATTCACTACCACATGTCAGGGTTAGAACCAACACACCTCTTTAAACAGCCAGCCAGTCTTTTTTTGACACATTTTGGCTGTCCACAAAAAGAGAATTGAATTATCTTAGTTTATTTACGTTTTATTTATTTAGGGTAAAAACATTAAGATACTAAGACTAGTTTATCAAGTTGCCGAAAACCTATTAGCTAAAATACTTTATCATTCATTCATGAATAATCAAAAACGTACATAATTAATATAGATTCGCCATCCGAATCAACCGTGTGTCCTATACAATCTTGGCACCCAAATTCCAGTAAGACATGTCTTCAGCAGAAATTCGGCAAGCGTACAATCTTCGTGTTAACATATATATATATATATATATATATCATATATATATCATCAGAACGACTTTCTACAAAATTGAGTACACCTTTATTTGTATCTCTATATCTTTCACCGTAGGTAGTAAATAATAAGTAATATCGATATCAATTGTTATTGGATATCGAATAACTGAGGTGGAAACAATTTGAGACGCCATTCGCGAGCTCACCGGAGGCGTGTGCATCCATTTAATGAACGTATTTTAGCAAATTAAATTTGTATTCGCTTTTGTGGATAACATAATTCTAGAACGTTTCATGGAATAAATTAATGTCTTTAAACAACGATCTTGGCAAATGTATAGACGTAGAGGGTTACATTAAATATTGCGAAGCCTCTTTAAGATTGTATGAATATTATAGCTGTTGAAAGAGTCATATTTGTGTTTTTAATCCAACTTTAAAGTGAGATGATGATGTGAATTGGTTTAATATTTTTATTATTTGGATCTTGTTTTATGTGAAAGTTAGTAGAGTAGTCAAATACACACATAAAGACAGACAATCTGACTAAAATCCCAGAATTGCTTTAGATAGAAATATACTGCATACAGTATTGGACATCCTACGGTTCATATGAAGATGATGAATTAACATTTCATATATGAATCTAAGCACTCGTAGTTAGATACTAAATGCTATCGTTAGATAAGTTTTGTTGTTGTCAAAATTCAAAGCAATAATTTCTTAATTCAAAAAAGTATTAACGTCAATTTGTTTAGAAAGAAAGTTTTACACTTGTTTTTTTAGACGATGAATATATCTATCAGTGGCTACTTTATAGCTTTTTGTTATTTGCACTGTCGGAAAGTGCAAATAACAAAAAAATATATAATTGGTAACCATGACTGTATTCTTATTGACTTGATTCTTACTGACAATTGTAGTTATAAAAAAAAGGTCCCCACCGCGATTGTTTTTGGTATTTGCGATAAACACAAAAGCTGTATATCCACTGTCGTAAGGTTTTCTAGTGGTACTTTTGGGATAACTTAGACATCCTCAAGCCATTGAGTTGATTGATTACCGCGGCATCAGAGCATCTGAAGACTGACCACTCCTGAACATAGCCACCAAAAAAAAATATAGGTATGGTGACAATCGCAAAACCTATCTCAGCCCTGTTTCATTCAAACTACGCTGTTGCAGGTGGATATACCACCATCCATCGGCTTTGGTACCTCAGTCGTCTTTTAGTATACCTGGTACAGGGTACTATTCTTCTCTGCTGGAGTTGACTCCTGCCAGTATACTTATTTGCCTGTACTTCTATACACAGATAAATACAAAACCTTATATAAAATTTGCTTTATCGATATGTCATTATTAACAATATTTCTTATTTGTTTCAGGTAAGCTTCTAAACAGAAAACCATTCGCAGTGTAGGCTTCATCAGATTTAAGTATATTTTTAATCGTCACCAAAGAAATGGAAAGTTGAACACGTTGACAAATTATATATGCCAATGAGAAGTAAAAACTGATTTGGTATTTAATATTAAAATAAAAGTGTCTACCAAAATTTAATATTTTGGTAATTGACTTTCCTGTATTGTACCACTGTCGGCCGTAGTGGCTTCACTTTAAATGACAATCGAGAATTTAATTCTTTTAGTTCCCATTAGGCTCCATAACTGATGACTGATTAAGAGATGCCGTTAATGGATCAGCGATGACAGCGAAAACAAAAAACCTTCAAGTTGAACTTCACAGGCTATTAATTAGCTTTAAATTAACATAATAATTTTTTACTTCTGATCTTTTTACCTTAAGATAGTATTTAAATTCTATATTAAGATGACAATAGTAACTTGACCACCAACATTCAATGTCGCGTTATTTGTTGCAGTCAGTTCGACCGTGTCTATAGTAAATATGTAGTTGATATGTAGACTTTTCAACCCATATATGCAGTTGGCCTAACGTCTGGTATCTTACCAATATTTAGATAATACTTTAGGCGCGATATACCAAGAACTGCGTAGTTTTTGTCTCTTGAAATCAATGAACAAACTATTTGCATATCAATTAGTGTATCTCTTACGAGTGCAGACGCTATGAAAATATATTTGTATGTAAATGTTGCTGTGCGTATTATATTTTTTTATAAATTAAGTTATTTATGTATTATTTTACATATATACGTATATGTATATACACAGTCACTTATTATTACTTAAATAACTTAAATATTTGATAGTGTTTGACATATCGTAGGGTTAGCGTATGGTCTAGCGCGTTAAGAGATTTAGGCTGCAATATTGACTACTTTCACCGTCGGGTGCCGATAGATTGCCGTGAGGGACTGGCAGAGTAGAATAGTACCTTCCACTGCACCAAGTGTCGTAAGAGGCGACTTAGGTACCAGACAGGTGGTGGTATATCCATCCGAAATAGTGCAGCTACAATGTAGAAGGCGGGGATGAAATGAAATGGATGGGAATTTAATATTACGTTCGATACAACAATATAAGTCCTTGCTCTATGCAATGGGCTCCGCTCAACTTGGTTTTCATCATCATCGTTATCACACCAACCATTGAAAGTTCGCTACTGGACATAGGCCTCTCCAATAAAGTAGGTTTTTTACCCATTATTGCCACGCTGGGCAAGCGTGTTGTCAATCCCAGAGCGCAGCTTTTGCAACGGAAATGCTGCTGCCCACCCCTACCCTGTGTGTTTGAACTGCACTGTTTCATATGGGTATACCGCTATCTATTGGTTCCGATACCTCAGTCACCTTTTACGTCTCCTGGTACAGAGGGAGATACAATTTTAGTCCGCCGGTGACCCACGGTGGTTTTTATAAAAAGATTTATCTTTTTATAAAAAGATGTCATTCCATTTTCAAACTTATTAAATTAATTGCCTTAAGTCAATATTTACAACCTTTATAGAAACAAATACAATGCTCTTCAAGCACTAAAGTGGATGTACAAGTTGAGTCATGCAAATACAAATTGGTGTTATCATCGAGGAGATAGGTAGTTTTAAATTTTCAACGCGTTTAACGCGCTTAACTCTAATCATTATCATTATATCAGCCATTAAAAGTCCACTGTTAGACATAGGCCTCCCCAAGAAAGGTGGAATGTTGGGCAAGTTGGCGCAGAGAACAACTTTCGTGACGGGGAAGCTGCTGCACATCCCCGCCCTGTACATTTGAGCTGACATTTTTGCATTGATATAATACTGTCTGTCGTTTCTGGTACCTTAGTCGCATCTTACGATACCTGGTACAGGAGGAGGTACTATTCTACTTTACCGGTACCTCGCGGCTAACTTAACTCTAAATGAGATATTAATCCCTATGTAACAGCATTAGGTATAGATATACATCAGCAGTACGTCTATCTGCATTTTGAACAACTAACCCCTGCTAGCGGTCACTAGACAATGCACACGTGAATGATGTTTCTTAGTCCAGACAGACAGCTGGGTGTTTGGTCTGACAATGATTAGACTAGACACGTTGTTCTGTTTCGAATTTCGAAATAACGAAATATACAATATCATAGTTATTCAATTTGTGTTCTTAAGATATTCATTATTTCTGTTTTTAATAAACCTTTTATAATATCTGTAAAAGAAATATAAAATTTAGTTAACTTAATAATTAGTGTCGCTACCGAATATCGAAAATACGACAATTCGAGATGAGAGATGAGATTAAGAACAGTTTTGATTTAAAGAATAAAGTTCATAATCAATGGTATAAATAACAACTAATTTCGCAATAGATGGCGCAGATGGTAGCTATCCTATCTTTTGCACGAAGGGTCGTGGGTTCAACTCCCACCAATAGCGAATATTTTCATAATGATATTTGTGTTTGTTATGTGACACACCCGGACGTGTTAAATATATGTATTGTGATTCCTATTTTGTCTAGAGTCCGTAACACAAATGCTTTAAGCAACTAACCACGGAGTCAGGTCAATGTATGAGATGTGATGTGAACCTTAAGGTTGCCGTCAACCTCAAAATTAATGATTTCTACCACTATTTATTGCAAGTAATTGTTTTAAAAAACATCTATCCATCCAAATACAGCTCCGATCAGGCAATAACATCGCTCGTAAAAAATCCATTTCCACTCAATTTTATTTAATCCATAGCCTACATGATGTAATCGGAAACTTAATTGAACATGCCCGCGTAGCCGCAGAGGCCGTGAAATTTGCAAATGAATTTTTATGGGTGATGCCTTTTACGGTACGCGCTAAAAACTCAATATGCACAGATATTGGGCACATAACAGCCGATGGCAATAAATGGCTTTCTGCATCCATTAGAGAGATGAAAGTATGAAGTTTGGGATTATCCACTTATTGCAACTGCGGCTTGCAAGGGCTGTAAGTGATGAGAGGTAGCGTTCATATACTTAATGTCTACTTAGTGTCTTGAACTCAATAACTACCTAGACATTTGTTTGAGTTGAGAGTCAACTCGAGTCAATCTGCAGTTTTTTAACACAACCTGTTTCTATACAACAAAATATTTTTTGTAAGATTTGACTGTTTTTGGTACCTTGTTGAGGCCCCTAGAAACTTGAGTAATCCTTTACTCCATTTTTTAGAAATTACCCGGTAATGGTGACATAACGACTTCAAACCATAAGATTGAAGCCACAGGCTACTACGTTTACTATCACGCTGAATGTATGTCTGCTTACCCACCTGGTCTAATAAAAAAAATACTCGTATAGACTTAATTTTATCACCATAAAAGATTTTATTTTTTGCGGAAAAATATATGTAATAATTATAAGATCCACAGTCTCTGCCTACCCCGATAGGATTTAGGCGTGATGTATGTAAGTTAATGAATTTAATTCGTTTGCTAGTCTGATGTCTACATATCAATTAAAAAGTAATAACAAATTTGAGAATGGTGTAAGCAGTGATGCTTGTAATTCAAATTATGATTTTTTTTTTCGAAATTAAACGTAAATACATTTCCCTAATCACTTCCACAACTACAAAAATCCCTGCCAACTTTTCTTCTAGCCGTGTTGGCTAATCTCTTGATTTATTAGTCGCTCCATCCAGTAACTTAGACAGTGCACCAAAAGTTTGGTCGTATGTTCTCTTGCTGTAAAAGTGACTTAGTAATTTATTGGCCATGAGGAAAGTTACCCAATGAGTTGAGAGTTCCCCGCAATCTTACCTGTAGACGGGTAATGACACTTACCTAAAAACAACTTGGCTTAGCTCTTCAGCTCCACTAGTTTCAAGTTGAACATGGCTTTTTAAACCTCAACTTCTTAGTAGGTAGGGTATACATAAACTCGTGTTTGCTGTACTGCAAAATTAAACACAAATCTTCAGGTTTTAGTGTGACGATACTAGTTTATACAAACTCAGAATTTTTCTATCTTTTTAGAGAGAAATTTTAAATACATTCAGGAATTGTATACTACTGTTACAACATATATGATGGTATTATACTGTCGAGGGTTTGTTATTATACCCTTGAAATAAATTTGCAATTATGGCATAAGCCAATACGGAATAATGGTGTATGGAATAAAGAAGGAAAGTGTTTTATCAAGGAATTAGGAAGGCGTTTGGTGGACCGGGGCTTGTACTACCGCTCCGGGGCTTTTCTGATGCAGGGAATCTCGCTTGCTGTGCAGCGTGGAAATGCTGCAAGCATTCTGGGGACCTCTGGGTCGGACATGTCTCTTTTATGTAATGCATATTTTTTAAAATTTTGTAATGAATTCCTCTAATATAATTTTACAATATACGATTGATGATTTACAAAGAAAGAGTAAACATTCATTTTTTTGTGTGTCACAAATTTCATGTGTGTTCACGATATTTTAATTTGTAGCAACATTTATGTTCATATTTAAAAAAAATATATTAAATAAAATAGCACATATTTTTGTAACAGAGTAAGAGAAAACTGAAGGAATGGAACTGACGGATTGCGGTATATTCAACGGAAACATTGTAACTCGAATACAACATCGCGGATTTACATTCTACGATTGTCAACACGCCCTTTTTAATAACCAAAACCACAGGTCCGTGAATTTGAGAAAATTTAGTTGAATCTGATTTAATGATAAGAATAAATGGAATTGGAAGGAAACAGTACTTTTCAGGAAGCTTACTTCTTAGCGTGTCACTCACATAATTTAATATTATAATACAAAAGTTCAGTTAAGGTGAAGTATTATCATTAAAAGCTCAAAAACAATTTATACCAAATAGTAATAGATTCACTGCATTTCCATCAAATAAAAATGTGCAAACTTCAGTTTCCTAGCGCTGTAAAATCACAGTAATCTAAATCCGCTTTCGAATGGCTTCTGCCAACTTAATTTTCGACGGCATCAATTTGCGACATACAGCTTGATGGTTACGGTAGAAGTTCTCTAATGAAATTCTATATAACAACAGCGATGTATCGTCGTATAGTGAATTGCACTTATTACCATCTTAATGAACAGTAAAGACTTGATGCTCCAAGTTTTTATTGAGATCTTGGACGACTTTATTTACGTGGAGTTTGGAGTATTCGTGCACTTGTCTTGAACGTACTAACTATAAAAGTTCTATTTAATGTTTATTATGCGGTTCGATGGAGTTATGTGTAAATGGAGTAAAGTATTGTGTGTGTGTGTGTGTTGTGTTATTGTAGTATCCATGTATCCATATACATAAGAAGAAGTATGTCATTATACATTTTAAAAACGCAAAAGATGTTAGCAAACAATCGTTTCATATATAACATCATAAGGATTTAAAGAATTTTAGACTTTAAAAGGCCACAACTAAAATGTGATAAATTAAAATACGAGTATCAAATGCACTCATGAAACTCATAAACGAAATGGTCAACAAAATATTTTCGATAGCTACAAAAACAAGCGAAGAAGCTTTCGCTGGTTAATTATCTGTTTTCTCTTTTAAAAAATAAGTGCCTCAAATAAAGCGGTATTACGTAACTACCATGATACCCTAAAGCTAAAAGGGAAGGGGATAATAAGGGCCAATTACGAAATTAATATCCACGGGCAGGTATTAAATTCGAAGCTGATACAGATGCACAAAAAACATTTACCCCCTTTTGGACCCCACTAATAATGCTACCATCAATTTATTAGCATCACAGCAATGGACATCAAAAGGGAGATTAGTGCTAAGAGGATCGAGCAGCAAATTGAATTACAATTTTTCATTTGGTTGAAAACATTTTTGAAGCGTCCACTTTTTTTTTGGTGTTACATTAATTTTTGTTTGCTGATTGATATTGCTGAAATATACTGCAATGCCATTGCAGGTTTTAATAGGGAGTTCTTGGTATTAAGCTTTATAGAATGGTTCTGATACATTAAGATTATTTCATGTTGTATAAAATTTATTAAAGTGTCAGGCGACTGAAGTAACTTGGTTATTTTTTTATATAACATAACGATATATAATTCTTATGTACTGACCAACTGTATTTTAAGCTAAACTAGATTGGTTTGATGGTGCATAACCTCACCCATGTTTGAATTTTGCTGTTTCGTAATCATCATATCAGCGATTGGCACTTCACTGTTGGACATAGGCCTCCCCAAGAAAGGGGGTATGTTACCCGTAATTGCCACGCTGAGAAAGCGTTCGGCAATTAAAGAGCACAGCTTTCGTGGGAAGGATGCTGCAGCCCTTCCCCGCCCTGTGCATTTAAGCTACACTATTCTGAATACATTTTTCATATTTTGTCAGTTCTGATTCCTAAGTCGCCTCTGACTTGTACAGAGGAAGGTACAACTCTGACGGTACCTCACGGCATCTATCAAGTTCTTAATTCACTTGGTTCAGAAGTGGTTTTTTACTGCATTAATATTAGAAATTGAGAGTAATTTAAATATACGCCGTGTGCCTTAGTAATATATTTTAAATGACATGATTACTTTAAAAATATCTTTAATATTTAAATTTTTGGTGATTATATCATAAATATAAAATTTTTTTAAGAAACACTGAATTTATAATAAAATAATCTATCTTCTTTAATATCCTAATAATCTTTCCTATAATCAAAATATACAAGTTACCAAAACTTTTCAATTTAAGAGATATACCTGCTCAGATATACTGCTACAATAAAAGAAGCTATCGTTTAAATTTATTAAAATATGTAATATAATCAAAGAGAAATTCTGCCAACAAGTCGACATATAATAGAGGAAAAGGTTGTATTCCATACAACAGAGCTGCTAAGAGCTTCAAGCCATAAAGTTTTGTTTCACTTTGAGCGAGCCCCAGATAGTTACCGTTATGGATACAGCCAATACCGTATGGAGATGGAATGGAGCAGGTCAAGTTAGTTCAGAATATATAAACGACATTGCCATTAAAGCTAAAAGGCTACCTACTTTATTTTTATAACAGATATATTTAGACCGTGTAAATATGAAAGAAAAACTTTTTTGTTTGCTTTGTTGCAGGATTTAGTGATGTAAGTTCTATTGTTTTTTGCATATAAACTTATTAATATCATTTGCATCATCAAATAATAATAATAAATTTACAAACCATTATGTATATTAACCTGACTCAGAGAAAATAAAAGTACTTGTGTTATATTTGTAATTCTTCTGTTGTAGCAACAACAGAAGAATTACAAATATAAAGTTTAAATACATTTGTACACATATGTATTCAAAACCTAGGTACAGACAAAATACAAATATTATTATACTAATATTTGTCGTGAGTTAGGATAGAACCCACGATCTCTGCGGCACAAAAAAATGATTTTTAACCGTCCATTTTAATATTCAAGATTACGTTCTTTCACATAATCTTTTATTCTGTCAATCTTTCTTCTTATTAATCATCACTGGCTGAAAAAAGTCTGATATGACTAAATTCCATAAGAACTGGGAGTTATATTAAAAAAAAAAAACTACAAATCCTCTTTTTAAATGTAAGCAATTCATAACTTGAACAACATCGCACAAAACAACTCAGCAAACAACGCCTATTCATCATTTTGCGCAAATACCCATCCACCCAATTCTGTTAAGAGTTAGTTTCGAAACCATACATCAGCAACTTAAACTACTACTAATACTTCACAAAAATCTGCGCAACACCCTAACACAATTATTGGTTATTCAATGTTGCAATACACTTGACTTTCGGATCGGGAAAGTTGACTTTCTGTCGGTAGGGAGTGAAAGAAAAATTCGGATTCAGAATTTAGTTTTAAAACTTTTTTTTTTACTTTCACTGATGGGCTCCCCATGGCGAAGATGATGATAATAATCCTATCTTATGCGCTTAAGGTCGTGAGTTCGATTCCCACCTATGACCGACATTTATATGTTGTCATTTGTGTTTGTTCAGTGTCTGGGTGTTAACATATGTATTTATGTAATATATTCGTGATTCCTCTATTATCTAATGTCCGTCATACAATGTCCATGATGCTTTAGGTGACTTACCACGAATTCAGGTCAAAATATAACATGGTGAGTAAATATTTCTTTGAAAAACTGACGTTCATCTGACGATCTGATAGTGGAATAATAACGATATTGGTAAAAAACTAAATTATGGGACGCCAGGTACGCTGGTTGGATATCCTTAATCCTGATATTATTATTTTAAAGCTACATGAAATATGTTGTAAAATGTACAGTATACTTTCTATGCAAATAGAAAAGAGATAATTAAAGTCTTTACAAAAATCATAGGGCAGCAGCATAGGGCAAAAACATAGGACAGCAGCTACGGAGGCACTCAATGCGCTCGGTGTAGCAAGGCTTTCATCAAAGTTTCCTTCCAGAGGCTGGATACGTCGCGTAATCACAAACATTCCAGGAGGCGTTGTCATAGTAACCGATGTTGCTATACGCAGGCGCGAACTTCTCACGCTCCGCCCACATGGCCGCCTGTTGCTGTCGCGATTGCCGCACGCCAGTCATCTTCTGGTCTTCACCGACCTCACAAAACATCAACAAACAAGTTCACCCTTGCCTAACCATATTATGATCAACTAAATAAAGGTGCATTTCCATAGACTTTATGAGCACCAAGCGTGTTATCTCTTTTCAACGTACGCGACGACGTGACTACATCCCGTTCGCGCAGGTTCATGAGGACTTGCAACATCAGGTACATAATGGAAATTAAAAATGACCATGAATGATGTTTTCGACCGTAAAATGATAGCGATGGATCACTAAAACCTATCTAAAATTTGTGATTTTTCATTACGAAATTCTTTTTATAATGCGTACTCAAAATATTTTTACAGAACATCACTATTGTTTTACTTTTAAATAAACTATAACTATGACACTTCAATGCGTTAAAATTGTAGTAAGCGCGAGCGTAAAAATTGTAGTTCCAAATCCAGCCAATGGGTAGCGCTAAATGTTTCAAAAGCCGACGGAATGGAACTAATGCAAGTAAAACTACAGAATAATTTCAAATCGAATTATCATTCAATATTTTTCTCACACAATTTTAGCTACAATAAGGCTGTGAATTTAAAAAAAAAGGGACTGTTTCTATCCAAATTGATAAAGAAAAACATTTTAACACAATATAATCATATTTCTACTTCTAAGTTTTCGAAATAGACTTTTGAACCCTGTTGTGTTAATGTTTTAGGATTCATGACCTATATATTACATGGTCATTGAAACACATAAAATAGACCGTTAGACTAATGTTTCACTTCTCTACGTTATGATATGTAAGCAATTCATAAATTTGTTGTTGTAAAAATGTATACTAAATATTTAAATTATCCTATCCCACCATTAAACTAAGTTAAGTACTTCTAAGTATAATATTCCTGAAAACCATGGCGATATAATTCATGAAAAGAATCAAAATTCACAGCTGCAATTGACTTGGTCATCCATATTTTTCTCTTGTTAAACAGTAATGATCTCTATAAATAATCTATTAAGCTACAAAATGCAACTGTAATGGTGACCTAACATATTTTTGAATACATATACCAATCCTGGTGCTAAAATATCAACACTGTTAATAACCAAAGCACAAAATCCCAATATAGGTATATTCCCCTACGACTCCTTCTTAGTATGCATACAGCCTTAGCATACGAGACGTACAGAATTGCCTCATCTGTCAGCTCTCCTAGATGTAAATTAGATTGTTTGTGGCCTCGTGTAAATTTCTCTTCATCCACTAGGTGTACTATCATTTTAAAGTATACACTAAACTTGTTCTAAACAACAATAAATTTTGTCCCTGCAATACTTAGTCGTAGGATATACATAGTTAGTAGTACTTAAGGCAATTTGGCACTGTTAATAGCTTTTTTAATTGAGCACCGGTGCTCCTTGAGTTGTAATTTAGCGAGTGAATTTGTAAAGTGTAATTTTGTGCAGTTCACTAATTGAGGAGTTCAGGAATAAAAGAGGATAAGATTAGATTTTCATAGTAAGATACATATTTGCCAATACATTGTGTTTTATGTTTATTACATAAATGCTAAAAATGGTTACTTATCATGGTTATAATATTGGTGATAATTGAATATCCTAATTCTAAGTTTCAAAAAATTCATTACAAAAATTCATTATTTTAAGTAACTTATAAATACATTTGCTGCTCCGTTTAACACACCATCTCATGCTTTTCCTACTTCAAGATAAGTAGTTTAAAGCAATTACGACACGAATATCATACAAAAATAGTTAAATACATATTTAGCACCCAAATATATAATAGACATACATATTCATCGTATTATGAGGGGATTGAACCCATGGCCCTTGGCGCAGAAAAAAGCCACTACCAAATGCGCAGTTAGGCCCGTCAAACTTACTGACATGCATTTGATATTTATGTATATTTTGTTAAAACAAGATTGTCTCTACTGACTTTTTATTTCTATACTCAGAAGCTGTTACTATAGTTATTGGCGATGTAAATGATTTCATTGAACTTTTGAATAATTCAAAACTTAAAGTAAATTTAGCAACCACTAGAACTAGACAAGATAAATTAAAGATAACAATTTGGCAAGTTAATGTTATTGACTATGATACGAGTATAATCCATTTGAACCATGAACTTTATTGCCACTTCACTGTGTGTAGTGGAAACGGTACCTCTGTAACCAGAAACAAAGTAAATTTGGATTAATCGAAAGTACTTCGAAGATACGGCTGTAATCCGAATAGACAAGGTTTGCTCCTGAAACCTGTCCAAACAATATCTAACAAGTTTTCGAAGTGTTTCAATCAAACGCGCCTCAGTTTCTGACAATTAATTAAAACCTGAATAGTACTGTAATGAAGTACAATAGAGTCGGTATTTACTTTCCGTTATCGTTAAAAACTTTCTATAGTATCGATTCGATTGTTTATTAATTTTGTCGAACTTCATACACAATTGCTTCATTTACAATAATATTACTTAAAATATGTTCAATTGTTTATTTGCTTAATGCGCCATAATCATTAAAAAAATTTACATTACTATTTTCAAGGTCAGAGAATTAATTTATTTGACTATTATTTGCGTTGTTGTATTGTAATAATACATTTTTTTTTTATAAAATTCAACTATTGTAAAGAACGATCCAAGTGTTCAACAAACTCTGTTGTATTCTGTAACTAACTGCTTCGTAATCCAGTTGACAGTTTCAAAAAGTGCTTCTTCAACACAATTGTCGGTATCACCTCGATGCAGCTACGTAATCTGACAAGTTTAATTTGAGCACAGTTCAGCATAAAATCCGTTTCTATCCGCACGATTCGAAATGGCAAAAGTTACCTTGTTTATTTCAACTTTGGAGGTGCGAATGCACGCAAATGGAAGGTGAGAAAATGCCGCCTGAGTTATTGCTGTAAAGCATTGCCTCTAAGGGCCATTATTGTGTGTTTGTCTGAGTCTACTTCTTTTGCATGATTTGTTGTAGCTTACGAATGTTAATGAGTTGGGATTTACGCGCATCGAGTTTTTACCGGCAATTTTGTGTTCAGCATACGCTTTTCAACTTGGGGAAGTTACGTTTTAGTCGTTTGATAATACGACATTTAATTATAAATGGTTTGAATATATGGAGACTTATTTGTTGATTTGTTATTGTATATTCCTTATTTTCAATTGTCTTGTAATGTTGATTTTCTTTAAAGTTTATTTTTTATTAGATTTCGATAAAGGTTGAATATGTTTTAATATCTTTTCTACAATTAAGTATACTTAAAACTAAAGCATACATATTTTTGTCAATATTCCAATATAACTTTCACTAATGTTTTAGTAATAATCTGTAATAAATTTATGTTGATCAATGAACAAAAAATAAAACAGCGAACGCTCGTCATTTAATAGCGAAGGTATAGATGCTAGATAATTATGTTTTATTTTCCCATTTTATGTATTGACTAATATTGATTGCGATTATCACTATTCCTAATTCCATCCTGAACTTCATTTAACATTTTGCTCGCTCAAAATTCACTAGCGGTCTCTACTGACCGCCTCGGGCAAGTGCGGTCACGTGATCTGAGTTAGAGATGAGTTTGTTAGTTGGCATATACACACTTTGGGATCCATATCTCTGGCAATATCAAATTTCCATCATTTGAATAGTTACAAGCATATGTAAGATAATATCAATATCCATTTTGAAATTGTGTTTATGCATGGCTGCTATGCAGTTCAGGTGATTTTGTTGTTGGAACAATACTTGATATGGCAAAAATTAACAAGAAAATGGTACCAAGTGTTGCGGTTAAAAAAAAATTAATTTATATCTTTTATATTATATTATTTAAATTTGATTTGGTGACTTGACAAGTTTTTAACTATATATAAATCTCTAAAAGCTTTCTGTGTGTCGTCAACACATTGCCTTTATTCTTGGTTACGCCTCTCAAAAACAATTCTATTACAACAGGCATTCTTTACAATATATGTTTTACTACTATTTATCTGCATCATTGGCTACCTCATAAAAAGAGAAATTTCGCCCATAATTTTTACTTTGTCTACATGCCATTTTTTTATTTATTTATCAATGGCATCAATTCTGATGGAAAATCTAGTAGTTAGTATTATTTTCAATAATGCGCTATTAACTTTATTTATTTACGTCTTTTAAGTCAGGATGTATATTAATATAGCTAATAGCTTTTTGAACCATAAAACTGAATATAAATATTAATTAAAATAGATATAAAAGTACGAGTAATAAAAGACAATTGTTCGTTCCAAATTTAAACAATATAAACTGCAGTGTTTTATTTTTTGTTTATGTTTATCAATGAATTAAATCAATAATAGAATGAATAAATGAGAATGTCCAATTGTATTTTTAGATTTTTTTACATTTGTTAAGTATGATGTTCAAATGTGAAGGTATTAACTAAGGAGCATAATTGCTGGTGCTTTTCTGTAGCTAGAAAAGGGAAAGAAAATATTTAGACAAGTGTTTTCGAATATAACATACCGTACTTAAAAAAAAACAATGAAATGACTATCATTTAGACCAATTAGATGAAGAAACACTTCTTATAATTTCATATCTTTAAATTTTTCATTCTTATAATTTCTCGAAATTTTTTAAATAATAAATAAATAAATAATGTGTTACTTAAATTTGTGTAATATGTATGTATGTAATAAAATGCAACCATGTGGTAGCGGCAGAATAAAATAGTACCTCCTCTGGTGTTGTTAGAGGTGATTGAGTGGCGATATAACCGACAAATGGCGGTATATCCATCTAAAGATATGTAACCCAAATGCTATAGAGCAGGAATGGACAGCAGCATTCCCATCGCGAAACTACAATCTTCGATTGCCACGAATAACACTCAATTACAGAACAAATGCTTATTTATCTCTGGGTGGGGATTAGACTTGCCTTTGATGCAAAAGGAAGGACCACTACCACCTACACCATCGGGCCTGTTGAATGTAATTCTATTGCAATCCAGTTTTCTTAATTACAATACAAGCACAACGCAAGATGACAAACACAAGACAAAGTGGACAAACGATCTGTCAAGAACCGCAGGATTGTGCTACATGCAGGCGACATGCAATCGGTCTTATTGGAAATCTCTTGCCTTTGAAAATCTATAGACCCACAATAGATATCCAACATATAGAATACCTAGCTTCGTTCGTGCATGTTAATATGTAAAATCAAAACATAGAACTGAAGGGTGTAATTTCGCAATCAATATACAGAACAAATGATCAATAGGTAACATATCATCCCTTTGATGTACAGACTGTGCAGTTTCATGCAATCAAACTAATGAAGAGAGTTGACGTTAAATCCGGAATGGACCCCACAGTGCCGCGGGCATGTTCGCTCCTGCGATTTCACCGAAAGCCATTGCAAAGCCTAGCAAACAGACAAATTAAGCTTTTGGTCCACGTAAAGTTTTCAATGATATATATGATGATTGGGTGTGGATATTACTTTTTTGTCGTCCAAATAATTTCTTATTAAAATATTATTTTCAACAGACGCCAACTTAATACAACTATGTTATATAATATTAATTTTTCTTTATTGACTTCTTCACTTAAATCTGTATATTTTTAAAATATTATTTACCCTCTTTCCTAAAAAAATATTATTAATTCAAGTATAAATTATTTATATAAAATAAATAATGTTAAGTGACCTTCGAGTTGAAAAGATTTTCGAAGTTTATAAAAAGTATACCCGTATTACATAAAACAGCACATGCAATTGTAACAAAGCTTCCCATTATTTGTTAGTTGACAACCCTGTTTACATGGTTACTAGAATTATAAAGAGCCAAAGCCAATATCACTTCCCTCTCACACTCACTGAGGGATTTGTTTCCTCGCGGGATTAAACCCTGATTCCGTCCACAAGGCCAGGATGTTCCGACTTTAAACTTCATTTCCTAGGAACGGATATTAGGGATTAAAAGTTGGTCTAGACCTAATACCCCAGCTGCTCTCTTATAGGACTTTGTTTTGTTAAATAGAATTCAATGTCTGGCTTTCTTGTAAAGGCAGATAATTACTTTGTGTCTTTGTTGTAGTCATAAGTTAATGTGCATTATTTTAATGACATCGCGAAATTAAAACATATACTATTACTTCATAAAATTGTATTCTATCATTATAAGTTATTGCTGTTTGTACGCTATGAGTAACATAAACATGATCAAATTCAAGTAGTTATTTTTGTTGATCATTAATACAAAATCTAAAAGACGTTTCTTTTTATATTGACTTAATTCTAACATACGTTGTTAAACAATGTAAATTGCGGAAATAAGAGAAAATACTCCATTATAAACCACTTAAGATGATGCTAACACACATAACGGACACACATGACGGGCCCGAGGGCGCAGATAGTTGTGATCCTGTCTTGTGCACCAGAGGTCGTGGGTTCGATTCCCACCCAGAGCAAATATTTATATGATGATATTTGTGTTTGCTCTGTGTATGGATGTAAAATATATGTATTTAAGTAGTATATTTGTGATTCCTCTGTTGTCTGGCATTCGTAACACAAGTGCTTTAAGCGACTTACCACGGAGTCAGGTTTATGTATGAGATGTTGTGGGAATTTATTATTATTATTATAATAATAAATCATATTTTCCTTTTTTTGACGGATTCATTATAAATCAAACAAAAAGAAAATTAAGTCGTAGCAAAATTGATGTAAAGTTTCATAACGAACAAATCTAGTAGCTGCTGCTTAGGCGGGCAATTAAAAACGGGAGCAAAATGAACGAACGTGAATCGCTAATTTCACACCGCTCAAATCTTATTTCGAGGCACAATTCCATTAAGAGCGAAATTAAAAACGCAGACAGGTAACCGATTACGCAATAACAAAAGGCGAAATTAAATCCAGCAAACGAGATAAATTCAAGTTTTATTTTAAACAAAACTCTCGAACAATTTTGGAAATTGACGGCGCGATTTGGATTCATTATGCTTGTAAAGTTTTATCTTCAACGCCGAGAGCCAGCTTGAGAACTTGTTCACGAAAGCAATAAAGCATTTTGGCAGATTTTGAAGTGGTTGGGAGATTAAATGTGCATTACGCCTCGCCAGCGACAGATGTACGGAGCGCGGTTCCGCAAGGGAGCGCTCTGTGGCCGGTACCCTTCAAATTGTACAATTCTCTTACAATATTCCGAGTGTGTTGTCGCTTTGTTGACAATTCTTTAGACACTTCTTTTTGATACTTAAATTAAATTGTAAAAAGGACATCTAACCACAGAATAATATATTATTAAAATCGATTATTCGTTCTACATAAAGCTCGTTTTATTATATTCCATAAAAATTTGGATGTGTCAGACGAATTAATTGGTGAATTTAAAAATAAAATTGGCTTGAACAACAAGGAGAGCAACTATTTAACCTGAAAAAGATTTTTCGTGAGGGTTTGTAAGGTGAAATCCATGCGGACTGATGCAAAGTTTGTCAAAGTTTGTAACTACATAGAATGTATTACGTTAATATTTACTAGTCAAAATAATTTGTCCAAATGTTTTATGATATTATAACAATAAATTCCCAACAATATGTCATGCGTTAACCTAAATTCGAAACAAATCACTTGAAAGCACTATTTACATATTTTAGGAACCCACGAACCCATGACCTTTAAGCGCCTGAGGTTACCATCTGCTAATGTTAAAAATCCAATCCTCAGAAAACTTTAATCAACATGCTTTTTATATTATAATATCAGAAAAAAAGCATATGGCCCACTTAATGGTAAACGTGACCACAGTCTATAGACACGAGTGACATACATATCAATATCGTGTCACCAACCTTGTAAAATGAAGATACTATGTCACCTTTATCCAGTAATTTCACTACCTCTCTCATCCTTTAAGCTGGAACAAAGAACGCAACTATTTAGCGGTTCAAATAGGTGACAGTGAAGTTATGAAAGTTACAGTTATGAATTGTACAATTATGTACAATTGTGCAAGTAAGATAGACTAAATATTTATTAAAACCTGAAATAACAAAACCAAAAAAGTCAATCACTTACAATCGCTTTAAATTTGCCATATCCGTCCAATTGACCGTTATTTTGTTTGTATTCAAAATTCAGAATCATAATTCCGAAGTAAAGCAAAGTACTTTTAGAAATCTGGTTTGAATCAGCAAATAGTTTCTGCATCAGTGAGCTATTTGGAATGTCATACCAGGGCTGAAGCCGCACGATAACAATAATGCGACGGTCATCGGTTTAGTGAATAAAACGAGTAGGCATTTCATTATAGAGCCATGAAACTCGTTTGCTTACAGCAGACAATGAGATTTTGCGAGTGACAGGGTATTGAATTAGTTAGTTTACGGGAATGATTGCTTTGGTGACCGATTGGCGTTGTGGTTTATATCTCTGCTATAAATATATTGTATTAACATATTTAATTATACTAATATCTATGTAATATAAATGTTCAAAATCGTGAAAAGAGAGAGAAAAAGATTTTTGGCGAGCAAGACAATAGCTGCATTACCTGACTGCTTCCACCTAATTCCACCCAGCATTCAACCCCTCAAACTAAAACAACCGCAGGTACAGGAGAAGTAGATCAGAGTTGATTTATATGATGACTTCTATATAAGTATCTAAATTCTTATATAGTATTTATCTATCTGTGAAAATATAACACAAATAACATATAATTTAGCACGAAAAACCTGAAACCTGACATTAGATCAGGTTTTACTCAAATTAAATCCATATACACTCTGAAGTTTAAAGTTGTTAATAATAAATATGAGTCTTAAATAAACGTTAAGTACTAATTCCTGGAGTGTGTAAAAAATTAATGCTTTATAGATCCCAACTAGCTACTTTTTGTGTAATCAATATCTTCCACGATGGTCAGTTGTAGTATTCAAATATTAAGGTAATTTTCATATTAATTCTAAACATTTCTTAAAATGCAAAGTCGAGAGCTCCTCACAACACCATAAATCATTTCATTATACCGCAAACGGATCTTAACAGATAAATATATTTCACCACGGCCGCACTCTGGCCGAAAAAGGCTATAAATCCAACAAAAACATCCAAACCCAAATGACAAATGCACTCGCACCGACCCTTTTTCATTTACACGATGTACACAGAACGAAATAGAAAACTAAACTAAATAAAGTTACTCCAATACCCTCTCTAGAGTCCACGTCAGTTTTAGACAAATAAGGAAGGAAGGAACGTTTTCCGTTCTCCGAGAACCTTGCGAAAGTAAAGAGGAACGTTGGAAAAAAATGTGTAGTTCAACAACGAATAAAGGGTTCCGTACATTTCGTGTCGCTGCAAATTCATTTGTAAATGGCTGTCCTATCCTTTTTGCGCTGCGGAACTTTTCTGTGCACTTGTCCTCTTTGTGATATTTTTTATGTTTGTGCATATTTCAATTCATTCCTTAATCATTTATCAAACAAGTAATAGTCAAGTAAATCAGTATTGTCTTTATAGCCAACTTATTAACATATCTTGATAGTGTATTCTTTGTCTTACGATAATAATTTTCAATAATACTCTAGTTGCTTTATTCCACAAATTTGTAATTCTTCTGGGACAGTAATATTACATTTTTAACCTTTGTCCAGCCTGTTTCTACGTCATGATTTATGGCAGGTATCACATTTTTTCTTGTCATGTTATTATTCACGTGTTCTATGACTCGTACCTTTGAACTCTACTTACCTAAAAGCAAAACACTGTACGAAATTTCGAGGGACCCCAAAGCGAAACGTCACAGCTACCGAAGAGGTTTTATTATTAAGTTAGACCGGTCAAGGAGACCCTGCTCCAGACGGCTGAATGTAGTGCATCGCAGGTTCACTTAGCTACATATAGCTGCATCGTATATCGCACCCAGCATTGTACGCCGTTCAAAGCAGAACGTTCTCCGCCCGGATAATAACGTTATGTAAGCTGAATTTTTGTAGGGAGTAGTTGCAAAATCGCGGAGTTCCTTTTGTTAGGTGACTGTGAGTCTGTGACTGAAAGTTAGTGTGGGTTCATTCTTTCTCCCGTCTCCAACTTTCAAGATTTCTCAGAGACGTTCAAAATACTTATATAAATTATTATAGTTTTTAACCCCATCATCTTTATGGTTCGCATCAAAGATAGTGCGTATTTTGTGTGTTTGTTTTCGCGTTGTTGGAACAGATCCAAAGCCATTTTATCTTTAGTTCCCATAAAATGTATTTAATGTTATACTTACCTCTGCTCATAGCTTAAATAGTAGTATTTTATATTTCAACCGGCACTTTAGTTGAACCGCCGATATCTTCATCTAAAGCCTGGCTATCTTTATTTTAATAAATTGTTAGCAGTTTCAGTTACTTTGAAGCTAATTGATTTCTAACAATTCATTCTTATAGGAATTTCTATTTACATTTATATTTTTTCTTCTGCGTTTATATAATTGACTTACATAAATGATAATTCACTCATACTGAACGTCAATTCTTTAAAATGTAGCCAAATATATAGGTTTCCAAAGAGATTACGGAAAGGAATCAGCTAGATGATTGATTACGCAGTCCCAATATAGCAGTAAGCCGGCACCTCACAAACACCGCAATCAGTAGCACAATAGCTACAAATCTGATTAATTTATCTAACGAACTCTATTATTTAGTGCTAAGCGTTCATTAAACGGGATACAGCTCGGCTATCCTGGATCGTCGCAACGGATTCATCAAACTTTATGGAATGAATCATAATAAAGAGATGAAGAACTGTTGATGTGGATTCTTCTTCTCCCACGAATATTCACATTTATATTCGCATAACCTTTTGTTACGTATAATTAAAAGAAATTCTCTTTCTTCCTATGACAATATCTTTTCAGGCATCTTACGTTTTCAAATTTTAGGTCAATTTAGGCAAAAGCACTTACGTAGGTAATACAGACCAGGCAATATTTGAGGTGGCTATCTTAAAAATGTATAAAGTGACAACATATGTTCAGTAGAGGATCTTCTACAGAAGAAATGATGAAGACATTATCATACGTACATTAATCATTTTTCATTTTAGTTTGCAACCGTTTTGCAAACTGAAAAAACGACTGCGCCCCATATAAAGACTTTATTGGTGACTACTTAGGGGTAATTTAAGTATTACCTATGCATCTCGTATCATAAAGCCTATTAATTCAAACTATCACATATTATCTAGTGATCTGGTATCTTTATTGCAACTTAAAATATTAATAATAACCGACCGTCCAATAAAACACAAACTTTCACTCTGCCTTCAATTCTGATTATCAGTTCAGTTCTTAGTGAGACTTAATCTTTATTTTGATATCAAGGCTAGAGCCAATAAAGTCTAACTGAACTAAATTCTAAGCACTGTATATTAAAATGAGTAATCTAAAGCCAGAGATAGTCTGATTAGATTCTGTTGACAAATACAGTACTAGCAATCAAGATGTCGATAAACAATCACAGGATATCCGTAACGAAGCTGTTTGTTTACAGCCTTCCATGTTTTACGATGTTAAGGTTGAGAATTAAGTGTTTATTGAAATAGTCGCATAAATATATAATCATTACAGCCAATGGACGTGTACTTTTATTTAGACTATATAAAGTAGATTTTATACCAAGATGGTACCTTACTAGTTTATTAATAATTCCAGATTGCAATGCTTGCATTGTTGTGTTCCGGTTTTAAGGATGAAAGAGGCAGTGAAATTACTGGGTAATGTGATATAATATCTTCTAGTCACAAAGTTGGCAGCGACATTTTTGTCTATAAGCTGCAGTGAAACATTGAAACCGACCATATGTTGGACTTAGTCATATAAAAAAATACCTCATCATCGCACAAACGGCCTATTTATTGTTCATGTAGTTTTGTAGTTTCACGTCTTACCTTAAAAGTCACTCGACTAAAGAGTCATTCCTTTTAAAAATATTATTGTTTTATTTCCCATTTTCTCACGTCCACGAAGGTTAAGACTGAAAATGTTTTATTTGAGGGCTCTTTCCTTTGATGGTAGATTTTAATCGGTCCATTCATCTGGAGTTACACTCTCCCTACATTGAATATTTCAACAAATACCGGATAAAGGTATAAAAGACTCGGTCTTGTTTTATTTTCTGTGAAAAGATAATATTTTATCACAAATAACGTTATGGGGAATCTTGTATTCAAAAATAAACTTGAAACGTACGTTATCCGGCCATCTTTTCCATTCGTCAGTGCAAGCGGTTTATTTCGATATATTTTATGGCGCTTATTTTTATAAAGCATTTAACTTTCATCTTTTATAATGATCGTTTAATAATTTATACTGAAAATTTAATGTTTAAATTTTCTGTCGAAAATTATAGAGCGTAGCTTCGCGATGATGATACTGGCGCTCATATCCGCTCTATGCATTTGAGCTGCAACGCTATCTATTTAGGTATTTTAGTCGCCCCTTGCGACTGGTACAGAAGGAGGTACTATTTTACTCTGCTGGTACCCCACAGCATGTCAACAATAACCACACTCTATGCATTTGAGCTGCAACGCTATCTGTTTAGGTATTTTAGTCGCCCCTTGCGACTGGTACAGAAGGAGGTACTATTTTACTCTGCTGGTACCCCACAGCATGTCAACAATAACCACACTCTATGCATTTGAGCTGCAACGCTATCTGTTTAGGTATTTTAGTCGCCCCTTGTGACTGGTACAGAAGGAGGTACTATTTTACTCTGCTGGTACCCCACAGCAAATCAATAATAACCACACTCTATGCATTTGAGCTGCAACGCTATGTGTTTAGGTATTTTAGTCGCCCTTTGCGACTGGTACAGAAGGAGGTACTATTTTACTCTGCTGGTACCCCACAGCAAGTCAATAACAACTCTTAAAAATCTTCCAACTCCAATAACAACATACATCATGTTATAACCCAGTTGTCCTCAACAAACTCCATGCGGCCGAACATCATAATACCGCTATTTAAAACTACTCGCCCCCGTCTCACAGATAAACAAGTAATTCCGTTACTGAGACTCGGCAGCCTTCGCGCTAAATGTTGTAAGTCACGAGCCAACACCTGCTTCGTTCTGAACCAATTACATGAGCACCCAATCTGACACACCGCCTGCTAGATATGATAGCTTGCTTGTGCACTGAAACGAAGTTAAGTAGAGTGTTCAAGTTTAGTAAATAAGTGTATCTAACTATTTTAATTATAAAAAGAAAATAAAAGAATTTTGGTTTATTATTATGTAAATCAAAACTACTAAATACAAAACACACAAGGCTATATCCTAAACTATGTGACCAATATTTTTATTTTGTACGTTTGTAACAAATCAATTGTAAATATGATTTTGGGTTGCAAATAGTTTTATTCAATCGATACTCTTTCTGGATAATTTTTCTAACTCCAACTTCCCTGACTAAACCTACTACGAAAGAATAAATTGAAGTCGTTTAAATTTCAGCAAAGTGTTAATTTTGTTAAAAGTGAAAAAAAAATCTAACGGATGAATTATAAACAGGCGTTTAGCATAATCGTAAATCGTGTCAAAAAGTGTCTATAATTTTCTTATGATAGACTATTTCCACATGGTATCACACAATCTTACCTCACCGCTTGTTAAATAACACAAATATATAAAAATGCAGCAATTTTTATTTAGCCAAAATTAGCATTAGCATATAAAAATTACAGTTACATTGCCAAAAATTCAAAAGAATTTAAAATCTTTTAAATATATGTCACATAAATTCATCTTTAAAGCCTACTTTTAGATAGTTCTGTGCACAAAAAGTTCTTAAACCTTTGAATCTCTTAAATTTTACAGTACTTTAGGTACTTTACACGATCCAAAGATCATATAACTGGTGGTAATAAATTTTTAATTCACATTCATTATGCCAGCCATTGGATTTCCACTGCTGGACATATTCCTCCTCAAGAGAGAGGGTATATTGCCCATATTGCCGCGCTGGGCAAGTGGTGTTGGCAATCGCAGAACGCACCTTTCGCGACGGAGAACCTGCTGTCCATCCACGCCCTATACATTTGAGTTGACTTTTTTGCATGGATATACCGCCATCTTTCGGTTCTGGTTTCTTAGTCGCCTTTTACGGCACCTGGTACAGCGGGAGGTACTATTCTACTCAGCCGGTATCTCACGGCTAGCTAAATATAATGACGTTATAATTTAAGCTCAATAAACTAACGGTCCTTGTATCCCCCCTATAATCCGGTACGCGTAAATCATCACACAACTTAAAACACACAAATAACAAGTTTGATACAGCTCCCGCAGTCTGCGCCCAAGTTAGCTGCAATTTGCATACATTATCAACTCAGGTAAGTCTCCGTCGTTTTCGCGGTATACAACATATAGGGTATACCTTCATCTGAGTATAACGCCGGAGACTTGTCTCTGATGTGTTCAGATTCGAGTCGTAAATAAGCTTGCGTTTCGTAACATTCTATTAACGGTATTAAAACAAGTATTTAATGAAGTATGATGTAGAATCGTGGATATTTTTGAAATTGTTTTAATATAACATTTTTGTGTTGGATTTATAGAATCAAACCTTATCATTAAAAGAGCTGAATATATTTTATTTATTTAGAATAAATGTAAACTCATATTTTAGTTTATGAATCATTCCATGTAACATATTTTTATGTTTCTATATCTAAATATATGAAAAGAGAAACTGATAGATCGAATGACCAACTGCCTGACTAAATGACATATCAACGCAGCGCGTAATCTTTAAAGATTAGAAATTTGAAACATTGCACAGAAAAGGATACCCTTTTATAAAATAAATTTAGTTTATAATATAGCTAAGAAAGGATTTTTAAATTTCACTCTAAGAGGGTAAATTAGTATAATAATTTACTGTTTTTTAAGTTATTTGAATCAAATTTAGTATGAAGGTTTTTAAAAAAACATTTTTTTTTGAAAATCGTCCTTTAAGGGAATATAAAAGGGTTTTTCATGTTAACCCCCATTCATGCAGGTTAGGGATTAACATGAAAGTTTTACAATAAAACGCAGATGAAACCGCGGGCGCTCTTTGTAGAACATAAAGCAGTTCAGATTTTACTTTCATTTAGACGAAAATTTTATTTTATTTTTATTGGGAGCTATCTAAGATGTGAATTTAAATATCAAATTACATAAAACTACTAGTATTGACTGGACAAGATGGCGACCTCGTACGCAAGAGTACTTTTTCCTATCAAATTGTATTTATTTTTTAGGATAATAATTTTTTTTTATTTATCGAAAAATGTCTGTCTATTTGTGTCGCAATTCTTCTATTTTATTTTTGACATTTAGCATGTGAATAACTTAAACTCTATAGAAGAGCATTTGCTCCTTTTAATCCACGAAAGACATGAGTTCCCTTGGAACGGAATATAAAATAAAGTCTATTATCAGTATAGTCATACAGAAACTAAATTTTGAAATTGTTATGTGTCGTTTGTTATTGTAAATGGCATATACACTTAGAACTGCATATAATGTAAGCTGATATTTCAGATTACAAACAGATGACACTTCAATTTCGTTTATATCTATACATAGAGTTTATTTTCGTCGAAGCGATTCGTCTTGCTGACAACGTCTCTAACACTGCATAAAACTGTTTGCGTTGTAGATGAAAAATCAACATATACTATCTTTTACACACACACAAAACACAGAGTTTAGTTAAAGTTGATATGTTTGACATTCGAGTTCATTCCCCCAAAGAAAACAGAGGCAGCTAGTTTGCGATTGCAGTTTATTATATGATCAGTTATATTTTTATCATCCATCTAATTTTTGACTAGTCTTCTTCATATTAAGCTATTCCATTTTTAAGGCTACTCTAGCAGTAGTAACAAAAAAACTATATTTTACATAGAGACCACTCCCTACAAATTAAAAAACAACTATGAATGCAAACTATAAGTAAAAAATGTATTTTACATTTATTCTCCTTAAAAAGTTCCCTGGATGAAGCCTTTCTTTATGAAAAGATCGCGAACTGAGTAGTTTTATCAAATAATATATATTTATATAATTATGTTTATATATATATATATATTAGGTGTCAAATAATGTGATTCATTTTTATTATATATTTCATATTAGCTCTGGGTGGAAATCGAATCCACGATCCCTAGCGCTCAAGATAGGATCACTATCATCTGAACCATCGGGCTAATTTCTATAGGTCTAATATTTATTTTACATATATGTACATCAAACAAAGCGTCAAAGCGCAGCTTAAAATTTCACAACTCAGTATTATAGTCGCTGATCACTCACACATAACTTATTACCAGACTGTGGAAGGAATTACCGCGCGACACTCAGGTATTACCGGACGGACTTAGAGATTACCGCGCAGGTGGGGGGCCACTCGCCTGAGCACTCAGCGCAATATATCAACCCGTTCATTTCTCCGAATGTAATTTAATACTACGTGCTTTGAGTGCGTCGGTAATTTAATTTATTGTTTTTTGTTCTGGTATTTGTTATTCGGGTTTTGGCGGTTGCATTAAATGTGCTTATCTTTGACAATTATAAATAACAGTTAATACATTATCTGCAAATTCACAACACGACGATTGTGTGCCTTGAATAAAAATTCTTCCTATCCTATCCGTATTTATCGTATCCTTTGTTTTTTGTCAAATAAAGATTGTTAGGCTGCACGGTTTAAGTAAAATTGTGCCTCCCCCTGTGCTAAGTGTCGTAAGAGACGTCTTAGGTACCAAAACCGGCAGATGGCGGTATACCGATCGGAAACACTGCAGCTTAAATGCACAGGACGGGGATGGGCAAGTGCATCCTTGTCGCGAAAGCTTTGCTCTGCGATTACCCACACAAAATTCCCCCTTTCTTGGGAAAGTTTATGTCTAGCAGAAAACTTTTGATAGCTGATAAATGATGATAATTTTTAACAATATTTATCAATTTGATTTTAGTTTAAAAACCACAACATCCCAAAAGCTTAAGGGGTAATAAATCAATCTATATACGTATTTACTTCAGTAAGAAAATAGTTAATTTGAAGAACACCCTGAGACACTCAAACTGTAATATACATATTACACACATACACATACAAAAAAAACATGACCTGCGTTTTAAAGCCATTAAATTTCATTATGAGTAGTGAATGTATATATAAGATAATAATTAGTGTAGACTTCACAATAAGTACAATAATAAGATTGAAAATCTCAAATCCATCAGTTAAACTTAGATTAAATTAGTTATAAACTAGATGAATAAGAAAGGTTTAATTTCGTCTAATCGCACAACGCATGCTGTGTGAACCTATTTATTGTACACTTAGTTTTAAGTTCTGACATTTGTATACATATTATCACGGTGTAACAATTACTGGTTTACCAATAAATAAATAAATAATTTTACAGAATAATATGACTTACGCCCAATAAGACACACACTGCGCTGGGTATGTTTTGCCATAAACAAATTCCGCCTACATTTCCTAAGCCTCAACATTCTTCAGGCCCGGCAAGAGAAAATTCGAGATCTTCCCGAACTTCCGAATAGTTTTGACTCGAACTCCGCCCGCGTAACTAATTTAAAAACGACCGGCACAATTTAGGCAGCCTCCTAATTAATTGATCTGAAGATTCAGGGAAATTGCTATCCCGCCCCTCGCCAGTGTATCTTTGGCTTTAATTTAGAATTGTTAGCGCAAAGGGAATGCAATTTACGTAAAATAATTGTTTGATTTCGGATACTCCCGCGCTTACCCTTCCTCTAGTCCGTAATTCGGTTTATGGGCCGTTTTGGGGTTTCGTGGTGAGATAGTGGGAGCCCGATCTTGATTGAATTGGATGTCTCCGTGCTTAGAGGAGTTTAAGAGTTTGTTTTTTACTTGTGACATTAACAGACGATTTCTAATGGTTTTGATTTGAAACTGGAGTCAATTCTCAACCGATAGACTCGATGAAGCAAACGTTAGAATACCATTATGTATTCAAGTATATTTAAATACATATTTTATACTCAGACTCATAACTAACACAAATATTTATCATAGAAATGATTTTTTTTCGTTTGGGGATCGAACTCACTAACCTTGGCGCACAAGACAGGAGCCATGACAACTGTACCATTTGCGCTATCGGACATGTATCACATTTATTAATCCTCAGTTGTCTGTGATATGCGTGGCACACACAGCACAAGAGCTATAAGATACTTATCTCGAAATCAGGTCAATGTATCAGATGTTGTTTGAGTCTATTTTTATTAAAAAATCTTTTTATACCACCTATGGGGAGAACAGGTTTAGGGTCTAGGTAGGTACGAAAATAGAGGATGTTTTATTAAACTACTCCAAAAAAGGTATTTGCATATATAATTTTACGATTAAACTTAATGCTTAAGAGCAAAAAAAATAGCGTATCGATACAGAACTCTACATTTCCTTAAAAGAGGTCAACCAAGCGTAATTTCTGCATGTAAATTATGAGTGGTTTATAAGAGCACGGAACCTTTTAAATTTTGCGTACCTACCACAGAGCATTTGCTTACGTAGCGAGTAGCGGTTTTACTAAATGAGATCGGCCCTTACAATTTGGTCAGACAGTAATAATAAAAGACATCGGCCGTGCCCTAATGTTGGGAATCAAATTATTAAAGAAGAGTCGAATCATGGTGGGTTGGGGGAACTGGGGAATTTGACGAGGCCTTTTTTTAGCACTATAGGTAGGTATTTCTTCTTTGCAATATTGATTTTGCTATCGAAGTTAAAGTCAAATATACTTTATTCAAGTATGCCTACTTTACTTCACATTACAAGCACTTTTAAATTGTCAATAAAATAATAATAACATTAATATTTTCAATAAGGATGTAATTTTATGCATATTTATATATAAAACAGACAACCCTGATGACCCAAGGGATCATAAAAGTCATTTAACACAGTTAATTTCATATCTTTTTGGATACTGAAATGAAATATGAAAAATTGCGTAATGAAACAAGATTTAAAGAAATGAATAATTAAACACTGTGATTTACTTTTATTTTATCTGTTCTAAACGAAAAACTTTATTTAATAACTTATTAGTTAATACACTGGTGCACGGTACAAACACTAAAGAATTAAAGATAATCTGAATGTATGTCAGAATTTATTTATACCTTCACAAGTTCTTGTTGGAAAATTTTTGGAGAGGCCTATGTTCTAAAATGATCATCTTAATTCATACCAGCCATACCAAATGTTTACAGCTAGACGTAGGTTTTACTATAAAAGGGGGAATTTGCCCATAATTTCCGCGCTGGGCAAGCGTGTTGGAAATCGCTGAGCGCAACTATGGCGACTAGAATGCTGCTGCCCATCTCCGCCCTGTGCATTTGAGCTGCATTATTTCGGATGGATATACCGCCATCTATCGGTTTTGGTAACCTCAGTAACCTCTTACGACACCTGGTACAGGGGAAGTACTATTTTATTCTGCCGATACCTCACGGCTAAATTAATCTTAATTCGTGGTATGGTATGTCCTACTTAAGAAATACGAACTTTGGTTCTATTCTCCTTTAGTTTATATTCGTAGCAGAACCTAGAACCTCCGCTGCTGGACAAAACAATAATAATAAATTCATACAACATCTCGTACATTGACCTGACTCTGAAATAGGTCGCATAAAGAAGTCATGGATGTCAGACAATAGAGGAATCACAAATATAATACTTAAATATAAAATTTTTATAACCTTACACATAAAAAAATACTAATATCAACATATCAATATTTAACCTGGTCCGGGATAGAACTCACAAAATTTGGCGCAAAAATCACTACTGTCCACGCCATCGGCCATCATAGGCTCGGTAACTTCACTCTGTGATTTCTGAGCTATACTGTTTCAGGCGGATAGACCGCTATTCGCCGGTTCCAGCTCCTCAGTTGCTTCTTACAACATCTGGTACCGAGCTAGGTACAATTCTACTCCACCAGTAGACCACAGCTAATTTATACTATTGATATATTTTACTATACTTATACCGATATGTAAGTAATAAAAAGCTAAATCTCCACTCGCTCGTCTAAAATTATAGCGCATGCAAATTACCATGGAAAAAGCAATCTAGACTTTAACTCTTTCTACGCTTCCCATTGAAAAATGTTCTTCAATCTGCATTTTAAATACGCTTATTCTCTAGAGAGACATGTACAACACATAATTATTATCCTTGCTAAATGTGTGTAGTGCATCCTTATATAGTATAGCAAAGGCTATCTCAATAATTGACTGCATAAAATATTTGTTTTCAATTAAAAATTTATTAGTTTTAAACTTATATTTATTTCATGGTCATAAGAAAAAAATGTAAATACTATGCGATACCGGCAGAGTAGAATAGTACCGCGCCGTCTGTACCAGGTGTCGAGACGAATTAGTTATCAGAACCGACTGACAGCGGTATACTCATCCGAAGCAGTAAACAGTGTAGAGTGTCTCAGTGAAATGCTCAGTGCAGGGATGAGAATCATCCTCGTCAAAAGTCTCCCTTTCTTACGGAGGCCTCTATTCAGCAGTAGACTTTCAATGGCTGGTGGGTTGATTTTATTATTATCATCATCATATTAGCCACAGGATGTCAATTGCTGGACATAGATTTACTTCAGTGATCCCCAATAGGCCTGGATGTGTGATCCTGCGGTTATAAACAGATTTGTTTAGTCCAAGGTCCTTGTGGGACTAACGCTGCACTTGTCAGTACGTGGTTAATATTCTAATACGTACTAAATACCCTGCCTTCTACCACTTTAATTTACTAATCCACCGGACTGTATCGATAATTTTGGCTCCGTTACATATCTCTTCATTTCAGATTCTCCAAGCACTGGCTACTACATGTTATTATGCAATATATAATATTTATAATATAGTTGAAAGTATTAGGTAAAAACAAAATTATATAGATTATTGTAGTAAATAATTATTAATTATCTATGTGGTCCTGTTCGAAAATGTAATATCTTTTAATGCGGTATCCTTTTATTAGAAAACAATATGTGCTCGTATCGGGGCAAGTCGAACCTTCATTGAGGTTAACTACTCTTTGTTAGTTCTTGCTATACCTAGTCCTCTATTTTCACGGTCTTGTCTGTCCTAGATAATTGGGGGGGGGGGGGGGGGGGGAGGCAACTTGATCTTTTTCCATGAAATATAATACAAAGAAGAAATGATTAATTTTAACGTAACCGCACTTGGAGTAGTTACTTTTACCAAAGATAGACCTCATACCAAGCTTTTCTGCATATCCTCGCTCTTTCTATTTTTATCGCCAAAAAAAGTGTTCGCATTGTTATGTTCCGGCTTAAAGAGTGAGCGAGGTAGTGAAATGATGGGGTAATGTATGGATATCATATCTTTAAGTCACAAAATTAGCAACGTGATATTGATATCTTTGTGATGATACCAGCGTCAGTCGTCTACGGTGACGTTAGCGATCACGCGGGCTGTACGCTTGTTTTACGATTTAAGCAGATAAACGAAGCACATAAATATTATAACTGAGATGACGACAGAAAGGCAATCATTGCTAATAATCATCTTAATATAGGGCTTTACATGTAAAGTATCACCTTTCTATGTAAATCAAAACCTAAATAATACAAACGAAAGGTAGACGTAGTTGTTAGTGGCGTCTAAACAATGAGCATTCATTTTCAAACGCTGTACAGAATCGCACGTAGTATCTACAAATTTCCCACGAAAATCGTGACTTAAAATTCTATATTAGCAACAAAAAGCCTATTAGGAACCAAATATTTTGCCATCAAGTATACCCGTTTGGAGTGGTTCGGGGTCGGAGTCCAAAATTTCGGTTATTACCTACCAGCGCTCGCTGTATAATTGTGTTACCAACAAATTACAAGTTGGAATGAGGTGGAAACATGGCTAAGGAGGTGGTTCGCTCACTACTGAAATCTGAGGGACTTTAGTAATGTTCCGAGGCCATTCTTTGCTGTTAAACAAATATAAAGGGTTATTTTGTTATCAATTTATTACATTTTAATTTTCACAATACTTGAGATTATATATTTGCTTTCGATTGTATTCCTTATTATCAACGGTATCAAACGCTTATATCGTAAAAAGCGTGAGAGGCAACTAAGATACTGGAACTGATAGATGGTGATGGCGATGACATATCCATTCGAAATAATGTAGTTCAAACGCATGGGGCGGGAATGGGCACTCCCACGTTGCGAAGTTACGATCTACGATTGCCACCACGTTTACCCTAAAAGGCTCATACGGAAACTAAAATTCTTAGTCAGTTAGTATTTAAGTGTATATATCAGTCATGTATAGAACCTTTTTCCGTATATCAATCACATCCGTATATTAACTCCGTATATCAACTTTGGGAGGTATGGTAACCATTTTTGTTAAATAGACTATAGAACACTTAATTTCTTTTTCAAATCGAATCAGCGGTTTCTAAGATTAACGCGTTCAAACAAACAAAATTTTCAGTTTTTTAATATTAGTATAGATATAGTATTAGTTTATATCATCCGTCTAAAATTTATTTATAATTAGGTATAGTTGGATGTTAATTAGATGAATGCAGAACGTAATAGCGATTTCATAACTCTTACAAAAGTATGTTCAGATATATAACGAAATACAATATTTAAGTAACTGCATATGCCCAACCCTTATGTAATTTTTACCTACATATATAACACCAATAAAATCATTTGAAACACAGTAGTGAATGCAGAACTCGACGAGATTTTATATAATGCTGTAATATCTTTAACGTTAATGCGACTCGAGAGACGCAAATAAAAATATCTTCCAGAACAAAAACCACGACAATAAAGGCAGGCAACCAGTTCGAGACAGACATAAAGCTAGATTAAATCAGTTCACACGCCATTAGCAAAGTCTTTTGTGGAGTGCACACGATAAAAGCCTCAATGTACATGACGGTAGCGTTGTTTTTGGTCTGCGTTGACCCAGAGGTATCTCGTTACAGACTCGCAAATATAGTTCCTTTGTGTAGTAAATAATTAATTAGTTATGACGAAGGTGTAATAAGACAGTGAAGGGTTTCTTAATCATGTGGCACTTGGAACCTTTTTGGAGGAAAGCGGCTAGGGTCGCCTTTTGTGTGAAGAGAGATGATGGGGCGTGTTGGTTGTATCGGATTTTGCTACTCATAAGAGTTATAATGAAGAGCTTATGGCTACTAAATTTAATGAAATATGTTTATTATTAACAACTTAATCCGTATGACATAACGCACAAGTTTGTCAATTAGGTACGCTTAGAGACACTTTGAAATCTCAACTGCCATTATCGTTATCTCATTTTATATTTGAAAGATGTAGAAGTAAAGTCAACTAGAATGGTATCGCCCACTGCACCAGGTGTTGTAAGAGGCGACTAAGATACCAAAACCGATAGATGACGGTATATCCATCCGGAACAGTGGAGCTCAAATGCACAGGGCGAGGATGGGCAGCAGCATCCCCATCGCGAAAGCTGCGCTCTGCAATTGCCAACACGTTTGCCGAGTGCGGCAATTATGGGGAAAAACCTCCTTTTTTGGAGGGGCTTATGTCCAGCAGTGGACTTTCAATGGCTGGTAATGATGATGATGATTTTCATATTTAACAGAAAAACGTCTTGATCCTGCTGAAAAGTTCATGAGTCATTATTTCAAAACATTGGTATTTGTTGTATCTGAAACAGCTGAATAAAAAACAATAAAGCCCTTTCAATTCAGTTCACGAAAATTTTTCCAGTAAAAGAATAAAAGTAGAATCGATATTTCTGGTGGTTCCGTTGGAAAGAGTAGATTTTTGCTCCCCAACAATTTGTCGTGTACGTGACTAATGAGCAAGCTTTAAGCCCGGGTCTCGTTCGCGGTCGTCAAATGAAGACGTCGCCCGGCATTAAAATGAATGTATTTCGTGGATTTAATGACGCGTTGCAACGTTAGACGGTATGCGGCGGCCACTGTTCATGGGCGACTGGTATCTTCATTTTAAGATCGCTTGTAGATCTTGTTATTTCAGTCGCACCTGAACTTTTACATAGCGGTGACTTAACTGTTTACTACTGGCATCCTGTTCTCGTTCAAATTTCAAATTTGTTATTAATATCTTTAATCAAATTATAATGCAAAATATGATTTTTTCGTGTGTCAATATAAATAACTCGTGCATAAAAACTCCTACATAAATTATGACGTTACTATTTTTGACATCTGTCATTTTTAAGAAACTATACTCGATAGAGTAAATTTTAGATTTTTGCCGTCATTATGTGTAAATATCAAAGGTAAAATCACGACTCATATCCTTGTGAGTAACTATTGACAATGTCACAACGGCGTCAGCTTCGCCGTTTGTTCCGGTAACATTTACGTGTCGGGAACAAGTTGGGACATGCTAATTAAAATAAAATGGCGGGACAGTGTTTGTGTTGGATGTTTATTTAAGAGGAGCGAGGCCACGAACCGCCCGCTTTGACGGCGCGTGCGGTTAGCGGGCGCAATATCATGGCGCCGGACAAAAAATCCTTTTGCTGTTTTTTTAACGTTATTCGGGAAAGATTGGATTGCACCCAGATCTGTTTTGGCTTTAGAGCAATTTCACTATGTTTTTTTGTTTGATATTTAATGTGATTTTCCAACCACTATTAATTTACCATCGAAAATTTTGTAAGGAAATAGCATGATTTTACGTGGAATAGAATGGTATTTCTGAGAGGAGACGTTGGCATCGGAACCGACAGGTTTTTTACTATAAACCCACCCTAAACTATATGTAGCTTAATTATAACGTGGGCAGGAGCAGTTTCACAGCAAGCTACCAGCGATTGCCACCAAAATTTCCATTTGAAAGCCTATATCCAATAGTGGACTACAGTAATTATGACGATAATTATAATTAATGTGAAATTGAACCTTGTATCTATGAACTGTAGGTCATCCAGTGTCTTTTCATTAGATACATTTATTAAATTTGATTGATGACAAAAAAGAAATGCTGTTTAGTAAGATTAATAATAAGCATTTATTTGACGTTCATTGCTGGACTTAGACCTACCCAAGAGATCTCCGATAGGAACGGTTGTATGCGGCAGCATAAAGCGTGATCCTGCGATTTAAAACAGATCACCTGTCTACATCAGATAATACTATAGATATATTCAATAACTGTAAGAACGAAAGCAACTCTTATATGAGAGCATGTATGCAAAACCAAACGAATTTGAAAATGTCAAACTCAATACTATACACAAATGCATTATAAAGAAAACATTACATGTTGTAATATTTTTATTTTATAAAACATGCTTTTTAATGGATTTTTATTTCTGTATATCTATTTTTTACATTCTATATCGATGTTTTGATTGCCTTACGGCAATCGTTCTTAAGTGTTCCGGTTTGAAGGATGAGAGAGGCAGTGAAATTACTAGGTAAAGTTACATAATTTAATTAAATCATAAGGTTAGCAACATGCTACTGATATCTTTGTGGCACTAAGAGCGTCAATAATCTGCAGTGGTGCTTACTATCACGCGGACTGTACAAATGTTTGTCAAATAGATATAATAAAAAAAATATCCTTTGAGAACGATAAACGGCTTTATTGTTAAGAATATTTATTTTATATGCGTTTTTAGTTTCCTTTACAACAGCTTATTTCAGAGCTTATTAAGCTCTTCATTGACTTGTCTACGCATAGCGAAAACATATATGTATTTCATTGACAACATGAACATTCAATTGAACTCTCATCTGAACATTAATAACTATTTAAGGTGCTGTGGTCTCCGATTGCATTGGCACAGTAGATTGCTTGCGGTAGTTGCCAAGATGGCCGCGCAGCCTTGCGGTTGCATCAAATTCGTTTCGTATCTCCATTGTGTTATTGTCAGTCAGGATGCCAATTTGCACGCCATGATTGATCCAACGATATGAACAGTCCCAATATCCAGTAGTAATGAAACTGGCTGATAGTTACGGCATATTCCGAAGCGATTACGTGTCTGTTATTTGTCAATGTATTACTGATTACTCTCTGGGATTGATAAGTTTCGAATGGTTGTTGTGTAGTGGGAATGGAATTTAGAATTGAATTGATATCTAATTAAGCGTTTATTTGTTTTCAGGGTTGTTTTGAAATAATTAGTAGAAGTTTAGTATTATACCTGGAAATATATGTGCAATGAAGACCCTTGATTTCATTCTGGAGTAAAATGATAAACTGCACTGCGTGTTTCTAGAAGTCGCTTACTTTATATACTTGAAGTATATAAAGTAAGCACTATATTTTAAAGGGTCAAAAGAATTATGTTGCTGGATATTTTGACACTTTATATTATCACCATGTAATTATAGGAGTACGTCATTAATCACATTCCAATTGCAAATATTTGACACAATTTGTTATTAGTTTTTTAAGCCTAAAAGCGTATCAAAGAGAATAAGTATACAAAAATAGCTTTGTTTTATTATTTTTAATTTTATATAAAATAGCACTAATAAAGGATCTTTGAAAATTATCCCTTTAAGGGGGTAAAAAGGGAATACAAAGTTAATATAAAGGTTTGCCGTTGTTTAAATTATTCCAAAGAATTTAAGTACGAAGATTCTTTATTAAAAGTCATGGAAGGAATGTATAAAATATTTTTCTCGAAAAACAGTCTATAAAAGGGTAAAAGAAGGATGAATGAAGCATAAAAAAAAATTCTTTTGACAAAACATAATATTTATATAAATAATCTATATTGTCGATATCCATTTTTGTTAATTCTAATAACCCAACTGTTATTGTTGGGTCGCTATTATTACAAGGAGTAATTTACTGCTTTTATTGTGCCTCGTTAAAACAACGATCCGCTAATATACATGTATATATATATATCGGCTAATATCACATATACATACACATATACATTTATAACCTGCATAGTTTCGACTCCCGTGAGAATAATAAATACAACAGAAGAATTACTAATATCGACAATTGGGTATTAGGACAATTCGTATCTCCCTTAGGTATCGTAGATGGTGACTAGGATACCAGAACCGACAGATGGCGGTATATCTTTTCTTACTGACTTTACAATATGGCGGTGATGAGCCTCCTCATCGCAAAGCTACACTCTGCGATTGTGTGTAACCCGAATATAATTTTTTTTAGAAGTTTTACGCATAGAAAATGATGACCTATATTTAAGATTTTAGATAATTACAAATTTGAAGAAATAGCGCTAATTTCTCAACACACAAAGAACTTTAGGAATAATCGCCATGTCTGCTAAGGTCTCGGTAGCACAACAGTTAATGCAGTTCCCCAGAATCGGAAATATGCAGGTTCGGTCTCTATCTTATTTATTTCTAGTGAAAAATACCCTAATAGAAATCTCTTGTTGACGATGATGACCATTGTCTAGATTTTAATGCAATAGTTTTATGCTAACTGAAATCTCACCAGTCAACTTGCTAATATTTCTCTATATGCGAATGTTGGTAAGGTTGAACGTTGGAGTCAAAAAGGCTTACGCTGAGTCTTGCAAATGGCCTAATCTCGCCCTATCCTTTGGGCGATCTCTCTCAAGATGTGATAAGCAACGGATCACGTTTAGACTATATTAAAACTCCGCGGCAGACCGCTGACCCGTTCGATGTGGGCCATCAATATCCGCAACACCTATATACTACGGGATCATATTTTGCACGCGTGGCAATATGGTACAAGATGTAAGCTTAAGTGTAAGCAGATTATGCTGGATACTTTTTGTGTAGAATATACCTCGTAAACTGTTAGAAGTACAGCGGTTCCTTTAGTAAGGTTGTAATTAAGTAATACGTAAGTATAAGAGATATGTCAGTTGTTATCTTCAAAAAAAATCTCGAAAGCTTCTTATTTCAAAAAACGATTGTGTTTCATTTTACAACAAGTTCTAGTGCTCGAATCTTGTGGGTCAATGGTCGTGGGTTCGATCACCATCCAAGACAAATATTTATATTTGTTTTGTCTGATTGTTTATATGTATTTAATTATGATATTTTTGATTACTCTGTTGTCCATAACATAAGTACCCTGAGGGATTTATCTTGGAGTCAGGTGTGATATGTTATTTGATATTAATTTATTTACTATTTTTATTGTTTCTTCTATATATATTTATAAGTACATATATATATATATATATATATCCACTACTTATTTCTCGACTAGGTTTGATAAAAAGAAAATGGTGATACCTAAAGCTAACTATTTTCCAACGCTCCACCACACGACCTTAAACCTTACTTCCTTCTAGGACACGTTCTGACGCGATACATCAGCGTACTATTGGCACGGTTTCTCCTACCCCCTCCCCTAAGCTTCACCCCTCACCCTCCATTTGCATGTAAATTGAATAACGACGACGTGGCAGAGCTTTGGCCGGACGGATCCGGACGCCCATTCAAGATGTGTGTTCGTTTGGAGTTAAAGGTCTCGGTACAAAGATGTCGCAGTACCTTCACTGAGAAATCTTTGATACCTTTGACGGTATTACAGACGCATGTGTATTCTTAAGAATGCTTTGAGTGATTCTTTTGAACTGCAAGCTTCTTTACAATGGTCTTATGTATTGTTGTATTACTTATGCGTGGTATTTTTGTTCCAGGTAAGTGTTTTGTAACTCTGTACATACCGTTTACTAATTTATACTAAGGTAACTAACCAGGTAAGTACATCCTAAACTCTGATAATATTACAGATATTTATTTTATATATATATATTTTATATCATATGCATTTATTGCGTTTATTTATACAAATATGTATGCCACGTTTATTTATTCTGTATATATATTGCCGGCACCACTATATTTATATTTTTTTCTATTTCGTGTAATGATTGACTGGGAGACAATGCCATTTGACATTAAGTCCGCCATTTGTACATTTTGTAACATTTTGTGCAATAAAGTTAAATATTTAAAAAAATAAATTGATACTAATGTTAACGTTTATCTATTTCGTATATATATTGTCTGCACCGCTATATATATTTTATGTTTCGTGTAATGGTTGAATGGGAGATAATGCCAACTGGCATTAAGTCCACCATTTGTACATTTTGTTATATTTTGTACAATAAAGTTCAATAAATACCGATAATGATTCGTTAATAGCAGTAGTTTCTATTTTCAAAGAAACTGCTAATTTTAGAGTAAGTTTTGCATTGTTTTGGTAAAGTACTTGCAACAACTGATCGCTCGTTGGTCGAAATTCGATCACAATATTTAACATTATTAAGTTCGGAAATTATTTAATTTCTCCCTATTATCGTAAGTATTAGCAAAGTTTGAAATTAAATAAGACAATATAAAAACAATTTATTATTATCTAATACCTATTTATGCAATTTTTCTCCACATTACCTTTGACTGTGTCACAATTTCATTTATGTACATCCGTTAGCGATTTTTTTTTAAAAGATACAAAGGTTTTGGTGCACATATAACAATATAAAGATTTTAGAAGATATATCGGTTTCATAGTAGATGGTATACAAATTATTATCATATCAGCTATTAGTAGTCCAATGGTGGACCTAGGCCTCCCCCAGAAATACGTAATTTTATCCATAATTTCCGCATTGGGCAAGCATGGTATGCTGCTGCCCATCCCCGCCTTGTACATTAGAGTTACACTGTTTTTGATGGATATATCGACGATAGTTGCATTTTTACTGCTAAATATTGTTCGCATTGCTTCATTCCGGTTTAAAAGGTGAGTAGCAATGAAATAACTTAATAGTGTGACCTGGTATCTGTTAGTCAGAATGTTGCCTACGCATTAGTGATGGTTGTATATAATATAGATGTATCTAACAGTCTATTGATAGGCGGTGACGTATGTTTGTTTATAAATTGACACATATAAAAGAAAAGGGGAGCTTACTGGCTTTATTATATTTTGTTTTGTATTAATTTTAATAGATATAGTATTTTAAAATGAAAGGATGGAAGTGAAGTACCAGCAGAGTAGAGTAGTACCTCCCTTTCTGTACCAGGTGTTGTAAGAGGTGACTGAGGTATCAGGATCGATTGATGGCGGTATATCTATGCGAAACGGTGTAGCTCAATTGCACAAAGTGGGGGTCAAGCAGCAGCAACGCCAACGCTCTGCGATTGCCAACACGCTTGCACAGCGCGGCAATTATAGGCAAAACTTCTCCATTATCGGACCTCCTTCCAAGTGGACCTCCATTGGTTGATATAATGATAAAGATGGAATTATGATGTCTTATTTTATCTAGTTATAATTTTAATTAACCTAACCATTATACAAACACAACACAGTTTTCATAACATCTTTTAAATAATTTTTAGTATCAGTCTAACGTGACTTGGTACTATTACAAAAGTGTTAGTTCGTACGAAAACGTCTTCCATATGAAAAACCATTAACCGCACTTCCGGACACATGTAAAGGATGAACAAAAGGGTACCGACAAAATTACATAGACGTCTTACACACATGGCAACGAGTGTAAATCCCATACTTTAATTTAATGAGCTCTAAAATATACGGCCGAACAAAGGGGTGCTAAGCACCCACGTCTTCATTACTGTGTATTCTCCTAAGGAAACATAATGGATATGATTTTCTTTCACTTTAAAATATTTTACGAGGTCTAATACCTACCTACGTACTTTAAATATGCTGTCAGGTTCTTCGACTAAGGTACCAGAACCGACAAATGGCGTTATATCCATCTAAAACATGGCTGTTTAATTGCACAGATCAGGTAAGGGCAGCAGCATCCCCGTCGCGAAAGCTGCGCTCTGCGATTGCCAACGCGCTTGCCCAGCGCGGCAATTATACTCGTAGGTACATTCCCCCTTTATTGGCGAGGCCTATGTCCAGTAGTGGACCACCAATGGCTGGTATGATGAATGTCTAATGTTCTAAACAGTTATTGAGGAAAACAATTGCCGAAGAGTACCGGCTGTGAAGAATAGTACCTCCATGTACCAGGTGTCGTAATAGGCGACTGAGGTGCCGGAATACAGGTAGAGGTATTGTTAAACTCTTCCGGATACCCACGGAAAAATTTCTTTGCCTTACTTAATTTACATAAAAATGCGGTAGATTTTACATAAACTGGGCTAAGATACTGTTAAAAAGTAGTTTTTATTTTTTTTTGTAAACTTTCATCAGATTGTGCAACAATTTAGCATTTTGCTTTTGTTAGTAACAATTTTATTTGTTTGTACATACGCTGAATTTTAATTTAAATACGTATTTATTTTAAGGACTATATCTATCTTATGTACACCTCTTGCTACCTCTCATGTTCTATTTGCTCTTCTTCATCCTAAGGTTGTCTATAAGAAAAAAAATTCAATAAGGCCGTCTTTCGTACTTCACAATTATTGTTCTAATTTATATGCAATGCTGTTTCTCGTGTTCAACAAAGAGATTATTATTATTAATTGTGTTACATTTAAAAAGTTCGTCTTTTATATTCGATAGTTTAGTCATAAAAAAGATTTTTATCATACTTTTTTGGAAGCAGTCCATATTTCTATTTTATCCTGAAAATATTGTGCGCGGAATATCTGGTTGCCTCTTTGAAAACGTGCCGTGTGTGTTCGCAGCTCATTCTAAACGACAAAATTTGGCGCAGCCGCCGGGCCCAGGCGCGGCTACATTTTTCAGTTTTGTAATTTAATTAAAATGTGTTCTCCTGGATTCTGAATTGTGTTAAGTTCTTGTAAGACTTGTGAGTGTAGGAAGAGTATAGAAATTTAAATATACGTCACATAAAGATGTTTACAAATATTCTCTATATATATTGAACTAAATGTAGAATTTTATCTTTTACACATATTGACTGATGGATATTTGCATTGTTTTGTTCTTAAATATCATCATACCAGTCATTGAGAGTCCACTACTAGACAAAGGCTTTCTCAAGAAAAGAAGAATATTGCCCATGATTGCTTCGCTGAGCAATCGTGTTGGTAATCGCATAACGCAGCTTTTGCGACGGAGATGCTGCTGACCATCCCCGCCCTCTGCATTTGAGTTACATTGTCTTGGATGGGTAAACCGCCATCTGTTGGTTCTGGTACCTAAGTCACCTTTCACGACACCTGGTGCAGTGAGAGCTACTAGTCTACTCTGCTGGTACCTCACAGCTTACATAATAAATGCACAAAACTATAAATTAATTGATCTGACTTTGAGATAATTCGCTTAAAGCGTCACGGACATCAGACAACAGAAACATAACAAATATACTCAACTATATATTTAACACACGCGGATCAAATCCAAATATTCATCATACACATATTTGTCTTGGGTAAGAGTAGAACCCACGGCCCTTAGCGTAAAAGATAGGAACACCATTTGCACCATGGCGCCCATCAAAATTCATTGAAGTGAAGTTATATAATACTTTGGCATTGTCAAAGACATTGTCGTAAAGATATTCGTAACGATGTTTGCTGATAATTTCAAAACTGTGCAGGCATGTGATAGTATTATTATTTGGCAACTGCCCCAACCTCATATTTTTGAGCCAGGTATCGTAAATGACGACTGAGACCTCGACTATCTGTTACGACAAGTGGCACAAAGTAAATGCTATTATTCAGAGCCAATTATCCCACGAATTATAATTATTTACACGGAATCTTATCAAAAATAAACTTTTCGCAATACCAAATTCTTCTACTATAAGCATTACTATTTTTTGTAAGTTATCGCATTTTATCTACTAAGCCCATATCTTATGCATTATATCACTCATGGCTGACTATTTTTCTTAAATGAACACATATGTATTTAAAAATCCTTATACTTACTACAGAAGCCCGCTCCGTGGTTAAAGAGGCTAAATAACAGATGAATCACAAATATCCTACTTAAATACATATATTTAACAACCAGATATAGATTAAACACAAAAACTATCATTTAAATATTTGTTCTGGGTGGGAATCGAACCCAAGACCCTTGGATCACAAGATAAGATCACTACCAGCTACGTCATCGGGCCCGTCGAAAACTTGCTTACCTTTAGTAAATTATCGCATTTCATCTCGTTTTATGCAAATTTCTAATAGTATAATATTATTGTGAAATAATTTACTCATTGGACCTCTATTTCCCAATACACAAGCACAACCAGTTGCAATAATCATTTATCCCACAGCTTACGAGGCAGATTCCGCCAAAATTCGACTTGAACCGAAGTTTGAGTAACAACGTCTGCTTCTAAAGCAACTGCAGCTTACACGGCACCCGGCTTGCGAAGAGATAACCCTTGATTTATTCCCAACATATGCACTGTCTGGGGCTTCGACGGAATTCTACAACTAGAAGCAGCATTGCGTTTAATCGCTTCTAAAACATTCAAACTTATGAGGAGGTCGTTATATGTTAATAAAAAGTCTTTTTATTAACATATAACGACCTCCTTTTTATTAATTACTTTTATTAAAAACTTTCTTTAAAACACTTTGGTTAAAACTAGCGGCTCGCTTAATCTTCGCCTAGTTTTATGTTGATCTCTTTACGTTACGAGTTTAGATTTGTTTTTTATGTCAGCTGTTTGACAGAAAGTAGTGTTTGTTTTGTTGATGAGAATTGAACGTATAAAAAACCGAGAAATTTCGCGCAGAGAATAAATTAAATTAATTTTAAATTACACTATCACTATGTTTTTCTACGTGAAAACTTTCCGTATGCCTTTGGGAAAATATGAAAAATTATATTATTTACTGATTACTGAATTAATCAAGCCGGTCAAAGTATAGCACTTCTTTTGTTAATTATAAAGATTTATTATTCATTAAAAATTTTTATAGTAAAAATTATATGACAGGCCTGATCGGACGTTCGGGCGGTCTCTATCTTGTGTGCTAATGGTCGTTGCTTCGAGGCTTACTCACGACAATCATCTATCTATTTATGCGTATGTTCTGTGTCCGGATATTGAATATATATTAAATTATTATATTAGTAATTCTTCTGTAATCTTGTATCCATAACTACTAAGCTATTTCTCGGGATTGTGTCAAAGTACTTTTATTAATATCAACTATTCATTGATTGATGTCTAGATATAAAAAAGTATTCAGAAATTCTGTTTCCATAATTTTAGATATCAATAATCACGGGTTTGTTGCTTAGGTAATAGGTAATTCAGCGTAGTCTGAATATTAATAGAAAATAAACCAAAAAGAAGATTATAATTTTGTAAAAGATAGAAACGTGATAATTCAGAGGTTAACATATTTTAGTTATAAAATAAATTGAGATTAAACTTTTTGTCCTCTTATGTAATATCAGTGACAAGGCCAAATGATGGATCTTTTAGATATACGTAAACGTATAAATAAAGAAGATCTTACAGCAAAATCCACACAAATAATTATTTATTTAATTTTCATCTAAACTACACTAAGCCTGATATAAAATTAGCCAGTGTAAGTGCTGTCAAATTTAGTTCAATTATTTTGTATGTTTATAGACAGAAGCAGACAGTATGTTTTACTGGTTTTCCTTTCGTTATAAGTAGCTAAATACATGAAGGCATATACATAATACATAGCAAAATACATGACGGGCCCGATGGCACAGGTGGTAGATCCTATCTTGTGCACCAATGGTGCACAAGATAGGATCTACGTGGGTTTGATTCCCACTCGGAGTAAATGTTTGTATGATGATATTAGTATTTTTTCTGTGTGTTCTGGGTTTTAAATATATGTGTTTAAGTAGTATATTTGTGATTCCTCTGTAGCATGGCGTCCGTAACACAAGTGTCTTAAGCGACTTACTACGGAGTCAGGTCACGTCAGTATGCGATGTCGTGGGAATTTAATTTAATGTAATAGAAGACTGATATATTGATAACAAAGCAATACTTAATTTCGATAAATTAATGTTTGTATGAAAACCAGTCCATATAGACAAACAGTTCTTATGTTGTATTGACGTCATGTAAAAACTTAAAATATACAATTTTAAAGCATATTAAAAACTTCAAAGATGGTTATCTAAAGGCAAACTGCAGTAAATTAATTGTGTAAAAACAAAAAAAACATAATACAGCCTCAATTACTTGAAAAACGTCCCCGCTGAAAGCTTCCTGGCATCAATTAAAAGGTAATTATGTTGGTAGTACGTTTTTCATTTTAATTTAAAATAATAAAACGCTTTACTAAGGACGTGGATATTATACGTTAAAGCATTTGAAGAAACAAGCAAAAAAGACTTGTAAGCTTTAATATTTAAAATTTAAATCAGTCTGTACAAAATATTTCTTGAAAAGTAGTAAATAAGCAAGGTAATAAATTAATTAGTAGAGAATTTTCGGTTTTTTCTGAGACATTGTATATTATATTATTATTATATTTTTTGTCATATCTGCATAAAAAATAAAGCTGAAAAATTGATTTCTTTAAAATTATCCGTTAAGGTTTAATGTAGGAAAGAATGGATTTTAATCTAATGCTTGACTAGTAAATAATCTTATCTAGAAATACGTAAGTTATACCAAATTAATTAGCACTATGATACCGGCAGAGTAGAACAGTATTTTCTGGGAGAAACACCTACCTCTGCTGCTGCCTCTAATGACACCGGGTACCCATGTGGCAACTGAGATACCGAAACCGATAGATGGCGTTAAATCCAATCAGAGCAGTGTAACTCAAGTTAATCACGACGGGGATGGGCAGCAGCGTTTCCGTTTCGAAGTTATGCTTTGTGATTGCCACCATGACTTCGCAGCAATCTCTTTTTCTTGGAGAAGCCTTCGTCCAAGATTCAACGTCTAAGCTGATATGAAAATGATGATAATTACAATCAAATGAAGCGTAAAATTAAAATAATATTATTGTAATTACAAAAAAGTTCAACAAATGACCATTATATTATTGAGTGCGCAGAAAAAAGCCAAACCAGCAAAACAGTAGGCAAAGGCTCGAGTGAGGGACAAAGTGCGCCATAGTACAGATTACATGAAACCTTTCAGATTTATCCCATTTTGACCGAGGCTTCATGCACGGGGAATCGAATTACTTGTCCGATCGAGTTAAAAGGTACCCTCAATTTTTTGACGGGAAATATCACGATGCAGGATATCAAGTTACGTCCGTGAACATGTTGTGCGGTTTGGCTCTCCAATATTTTCAATTTTATGTACATCCCAACAATTAATTTAATTATTATTAGTAGTTAAAAATTATAAATGAATTTTAAATTTGAACTGCAGTTAGTTCGTAGAATTATATGAGTTCAACAGAGTGATATACTGTTGGTATATAAATTCAGTAATGTATTATATCAACCATCTAAAGCCCACTATTGGACAAAGATCTTCCTAAAACAGGGGGATTTTATCCCGTAATTGACGGATACGGTAATGTACGTACTGGCAATCGTAGAGCGCTACTTCGCGACAAGGATACTGCTGCCCATCCTCGCCATGTAGTATTTAAGCTGCGCTCTTTCTGATGGATATGCATCCACATCTTACGACACTTGCTATAGAGAGAGGTACTTTTCTATTCCGCCAGTAAATCCCGGAATCGGAACTCAGAAAGCAAGTAACATAGGTAGCATATTGTCACGGAAAGTAAAGTGCGTGATAGATGGCATTTACCTATAAATAAATTAATCGTCATATAAACCGTAGGATATCCATTGTTGGATATAGGCTTTCCTAAGTGATTTTCTATAGAATCTTATATATACGGCCTGCATCCAGCCGTTTTCGTTAAATTATCTGTCCACCTTGTAAAAAATAAAAAGAATTCATAGAACAATTGACAGTTTTTAATCGAAAGTATGTCCGATGACAAAGTTGAGAGAAACAATGAAATTACTATGAGGTATACGATATTTTATCTTCAGTTCAAAATATGAGCAACACGCTATTGATATCTTTGTGATGACACGAGAGTATATAGACTGTCATCGCGTTTATCATCAAGCGAACCATATTCTAGTTTTCTGAATTTATTAAAAAAATCACTTTTTTTCAGGGCTTCACTGATAAGTCAAGAAAACATAACAGATTTTATATTTAACTTATGAATTAAAATTTAGATTTCTGTAACTTTAAAGTCATTCTCATTCAAAGAGGGTAATGAATCGATAGCAGATTTTATTTGAAATTTTCATAGCAAATGACAGATATGTGTATACATCAAAAGCAGACAAGCTCCTTAATCAAAACTGCAATTAAAATTTCAAGTCACCGGTCAGCCGGATACTATGAATTTTACTCTATCATCAGGGGTCGCACCCTACGAAATATTCACCCCTGACAGCCTATCTGCACGACTTGATCGGGTAGATGCACAAACCGATTTATAGCACATTTACGAATTGTTGTGTAGGTACATGATCACTTACATGTGTAACAGGTGTCTTAAGTGGGAGAGATTGAAGTACCGGAGTTAGCAGATAGCGGTGCATTCATCAAAAATATGTTGCTCATAAGAAGGATAGGGATGAGCAGCAGCATATGTCGCGTCAACACTGGTTTTATAGACAAACTTCCCCTTTTTTGGAGAGACCTTAGTATTGCAGTGGTTATACGGCTGCTAAGATGGTAAGCCGCACCAGAACCGACTGATGGCGGTATATCCATCCGAAATAATGCAGTTCAAATGCACAAGGTGGTGATAGGCAGCTTCATCTCCATCACGATAGCTGCGCTGTGTGATTGCCAACACGCTTGCCCAGCGAGGCTTATGGGCAAAAACCTCCTTTCTTGGAGAGGTCTATATCCAGCTTAGAATTCAAATGGCTGGTATAATGATGATGATGATAACGGTAATAATAGAGTGTCATTGCATGGAGCCTATGCCAAAATGGTTAACGAGCATCTCCGCTAAGTAACTTTTGCAACTGCTATAATCTCGATTGGTGATACGGAAAAGATTATCTTGAGCTACTTCGTGTTTTGGCAGGTTGGCTCCGGCAGTATTTGGCACGTGCTTCTTTGACGGTACTGCACAGCCTCGATATGTACATATAACTTATTTCATCGAGTCGAATGGTTCACTAAAACACAAAATAGCTTAATGGTCTATTCAGCACCTGCGGTAAACAGACACACCCACCTTAATACATCACAAACGCACGACACTTCAATAAAATTAACAGTGATGAATGGAAAAATTGTCTGCGCTGACATCAATCATAAACGAACTATGACCCCTTTCGAAGGCACGATACGGAAACGACACGATATGATGGTTAAACAATTTAGGAATAAAATATAACTTGAGAGTTTTGATTATTTCACCATTATAAAGCTACATTTTCACCAATTTTTTTTTCTATATTAGATGTAAAAAAATAGAGATCTCTACTTACAATGGAATAATGTAAACAAATTTTAAATTTTTGTAATTTTGTAATAAATATACTTAAAACTGTTGATAATTGAATTGAACTATCTTTCTTTAATATGAAGGTATATTATTGTTAAATTATTTTAGTTATATTTTATTATAATGTTTTTACGGAAACAGGAACTACACAGGTGAAACTGCGGAGCGCTGAAAAGAATAAATAAGAAAGTAAAGTCAATCAATAAATTCACATCATACGAATGCCTTATACATTGAACTTACTCAAAAATAAGTCACTAGCATTACAAACATTAGAGGCATCATAAATATAATATTAATACACATATATCCAACACTCAGACACAGAACAAATACACCTACGAACTTTGGCACACAAGATAGGATCACTACCATATTCGTCATTGTGTCTGCTGTCGGTTGGTTGTATATATTATTATTTACCATTTTTTATATAATGGAAATTAACTGTCACCCCATTTTTATTTATTTTATTTATCTTAAAATTAGCAATATCAAAAGCAACAATAAATATGCAAAAAACAATTAAGCCATCATATATAAATAAGTTAATATCCTTAAATTGACAGTCATTCCTCCCAACATCGTCGCATTTAAACAAAATGGCAGCCTGCAGCTAATGGCGTTGTCATGATAAGCCAGCTTTTTAATCATCTTCACTGACACCCACTAAATTACAGTCTTTCAGTGCAGGTGGGTGCGGTGCGAACACATCAATGTCTATGCCTAATGGTCTACTTTTTTGTCAAGTGACACCAATACGATTGTAGTAGTAATTTGATTAGAAGGTAGCATTTGTAAATAGCAATTAAATGTAGTAATATATAATATAGCTATATAAATAAATCCGGATATTATGTATATCTATATATTATCTAACGATTATCTATGATATCTAATTAATTTAAACAAAGTAATAAAAGAAACAGAATTACATTATTTCACAAATTAATATGTGTAGTATCAATGGAAATGGTGTTTAGTTTAGTGGTTAGTTGTTTTGGTAAGTGAAACCGCGGGGCACGCTAGTAATAAAGTAATTAATTTATCACATCGTTTAGACAATTCGTAATGTAAAATAGCTATATAGCACAATGACTTTAACATGTATATTAATTAACATTACTAAGTATTTTTCGAATCGAACGAACTTTATTTGGGATTGTAAATAGTACCGTATTGTAAGAGGTCCGAAGCCATTACTATATACAGATAGATTATATATACACATATATTCACCTATATTTTTTCTACATAATGGCGAACGTTTATATACCTAACATTTTAAATGGAAACAAGAGGTTTTAGTACTCTTTTTAGCCAAATTAAATTATTTCTTGTAACCCAAATTAACCCATAGTGTCAAGGAGGTTGAAATTGCGAGTGAGAATTTTGAGTGAAACACTAAAGTCAATTACTAGTAAATATACAATTATTATTACACCCCCATAAATATTAACAAAGGGCAGACAAAAACAAAACCGCATCGAGCGGAGTCTCGTCGCGTCGAATTCAAATAAACCCAGGAACGAATTACACAGCGATCCGGTCTCAGCTTATTTGTTGGGTTGCAATCTCTTCCCTGTATGATTAAAATAGTGCATAGGACATTCCTAAGGGAAATCATTGGACGAACGCACTGCATAATTAGCTGCAAAGGCATTCAGGACGAGGGGCTATTTTCGTATCATGCGATTTTGAATTTGATTTTAGATTGGTCATTCGTTTGTTCACTATCGACGCTTATTGCATGTAAATGTGTTTTGAGCACATTTGTAACTGGTTTATTGCTATTATAATAATATCAATGAAATAGTTATCGGAGTCCAGAATTGCATTCTTTTTTGAATTACTATTAATATTGGGTTGACAAGAATATCTATATCATGGAGTCCACTTTGAATACAATAAGCGCAAAATAACTAAAAAAAGGTGATGTGTACTTTGATTCCATCATTTCTATTCGAGAGTTCTCCTTCGTCAGTTTTGTCAAAGAACAAAGGCTTATACTATTGTACATAAACAAAAATATACTTTCAAATACTTTATATGAAATAGTCGGGGATATCGTGTATCTTGAGAATTGTTCCTACAGTCGTTGGCGGCTACTCGAGCTCGGTGCCGTTTGTGCAAATGTCCTCAGTGGACATTCCACACAAATAAGTAGCAGCGAAGAGAGGCAAATAAAACCGCCCCGACTACATACTCCTTCGTCAATTATATCTCCGAAGCAAACATGGCCGCCCCTAGACTGTGAAATATATTCTGCAAGTGGTTTTGAACCTCATTAATTGCATATGACTTCTTAATTGGCCAGTAATACTAGATTACTTCTTTAGACTTTATTTAACATTGCTTTAATATTAAAATAGTAATTGTCCATATATCCATTTGTATTTCCCCCGTTTGTTCGTTTATTTATTTTTAAAGGTCTAATATTTAGTTCGAGTTGAATATTAATTTGAAGTATAATACACAATAGTTTTTACGGGCTTGGTTTGAGGACTTATCATGTGCAATGGAATTGGGCCTTTTAGGTTTCAATTCTGACGGACTCAAGGGCGCATTCAATCGCTACCCAGGACAAAAATTTATATAGAATTTTAATATTTATTCTTAATCTGGATTTCAAAATATTCATTACTCATCATCATTCAGTCTGTCTGATGTACGTAACACAAGAGCTTTAAACCTATTATCTCGGCATGAGGTAAATGAAGTTGAGAGGTGAAAATTTTTTTTTGTTGATTTATTAAAATATATGGGCACAGTGTTAGTTTTTATTGAATTATCATAATACGATCTCTCAAAGACTAAATTTTACCACAGTTTTCTCCAAACTCTCGTTTAAACTACATCTCTATTGCCAGGATCTGTAATTCATTGCTATTGGATCCAGTCTGTTTGTTTTTCCAAACGGGACCCGCCGTAGTACGACGGACTCTCTGCTTGTCTTTGGTCCGCGTTTGAGAACGATTTTTTAATTTAATATTAGCTTTGGAATAAGGGCTTTGCCAAGTTCGTTTAAAAAAATTTTATGAAATGCATGCAGATAAAGGCATTCCATTTTTTGCTGTTCACTCATGTATTAAAGGGAGTTGAATATTTTTTTTCTTGTTGTATTTTTCCGCTCTGTCATGAAAGCGGTACAGTGGCTGAGATGTTAAAATAAAATGCTTGCAAATTAATTACGTTTCGACGACATTTTTGTTATAACAGAGAAACAAAGCACGAAATTGCATCGAAGTCATCACAATATTGTTTTAATGAAACTTCTGTGAAGTGTAAAGAAAACTTTGAATAAATATTGATTGCAATACACAAATATTTTACTTAATGCTCACTTATAAAGTATATAAACAGTGTTTAAGTCTGCTTACATCACTGAAATGAGGGATTTTATTCTAGTTCAAATTCTTGTTTTGTTTCTTTTTTTCTTTTCTGTGTCTGGGTGTTAAATATGCATTTAAGTGTTATTAGTAACTTATCTCGGAATTAAGTGTTAATCAATTTATGATATATTGTGGAAATTTATTTATACTATTATAATCAGTTCGTATATAAAATATATAGGTTACTTTGTGTGTTGCAAGGGACCGAAGGTATATAAGCTTCTGCCTTTCACCACCATATTATACCATCTTTCTATATAAAAAGAGAAGTTAACTGACTCAATGACTGACATATCAACGCCGAGCTAAGGTTTCTTCTATAACTCAAAGGAGCCAATAAAAATGGATATTTGAAAATTCACTCTATAAGAGCGAGATGGCAATTTAGTATGAAACTTTGCCGCTTATGAAGTCATTCGAATAAAATTGTATAAAGATTTTTCATTAAACAATAAAATACATGCGAAATATTTTTTTTATAAATCTTTCCTCAAGAATGAAAAAAAAGTGAAAGGGCGGTGCAAAGTTAAAATGAAATGCCTACAACTTATCCCGGGTATTATATTTTTCAAAGACAATAACTGACAGGTTTATCTCTGCGTGAAAATAGAAAATTGATTTAGAGGTGACACTTGAAAAATGCTAAGGCATTATTATTAAAAAAAAGTTTCTCTTTTCAACTGAAATTGATTATTAAAAAATTACTAGAAACCAATCTCTTTTCGAAATCTGAAAACACAAGACAATATTCATAGTTAAAAAAGTAAAACAGAAGAACACAAAATTGAGGCATAGTGTAAAGGGCGAAGTGTTTTGAGGGAGCTTCGAGTTATGCTAAAATCTTCTTTATCAAAGTTTCGCGGCACAGGTGTTTGTAGAAGCATCGAATCAATATACTTACAGATATCGATGTACGTGGATTTAAAAGAAGCTGGAAAGGTATATTATATTTTTTCTTTGATATTATAACATAAATTCGGCTAAGATGGGATAATAAGCAAAACATAAATATAAAGAAGATATAGTTTCTTTATATAAAAATTATGTCGTAATGTTTTTTCGGGATTAAATTCTAATCAATGTAAGCAATTTTTTTTCTGGGTACAGTTTAATCCAAGTTGTGACATAGAATAGGTTCTATATCTACTTAAAATAAGACAACATTAGTTCAGCTAGTATCTTTAAAACTCATGCGATCTAATTTGTTGTACTGACTTCGAGATAAATAGCTTGAAACACTCGTAACAGGGATTGCAGAAAAACAATGAATCGCAGATATGATTTTAAAATTGTATGTATGTCATGTAAGGTATGTTTTGGATGAAGATCGAGTCTACTACTCCTGGCGTACTATCGACCCCTTCGATATATAGACTGAAGCTAACAAAAATGTATGTCAATATCACAGAAAATTTACTAAAAAAAATATTTATATTAGGTATATGTATGTTTGTTTTGAGCAACTTATTTAAACTTTATTTCAAGGTTGTGGCTATATATGCGTGGACTTATATAACCTTGTATCACATTCCGCTAGAACTTTAGAGAATCTTAAGTACCCTACCTCGTTTATTAAGCTTCAGATTACCCACATGCCGTGGAGTACCGGCAGAGTAAAATAGTACTTTTCCTGTACCAGGTGTCGTAAGAGGCGATTAAGGTACCTGCACCGATAAATAGCGGTATATCCATCCAAAAAAATTAAAATGCACAGGGTGGGATGAGAAGTGGCATCCCCGTTGTAAAAACTGCACTCTCCAATTGCCACTACACTTGCCCAGCGTGGCAATTATGGGCAGCGTTCCCCCTTTCTTGTGGAGGCCTATGTTTAGCAGTGGACTTCCAACAGCTGATATGATGATGATGTTACCCACATGGCAAATGTTATCTAAGCTTGTTTCTCAGAAAGAACAGGTTCATTTTTGTGTTTAAAATATACAAATTTATATAATTATTTACAATAATCGATTGCCTATTTATTATCGAAAATTGGCCTTTACACAAAGTATTACATTTAGCACAACATAACATACAGACTAAAGGACCCTATAAATCATAGGACTTGACAATTATGGGATAGTCCTGGCTATTCCCCAGAGACAGACAGACAAACACTATATTACTCAAGCAAAATTACTTGGTCGGCATTTCAAAACCCATTATATTATCTTAAGATACACGCGTTATTATTAACTATTTCTTGCCAGAATCTTAGATTTTAGAGTTATCAGTAGAATTCACAGATATTTTTAATGAAAAAATTAAATCTAACATTTAAAGATTTATGTATACGATTACATAAATAATTGTACATAAATATAAATCGCGATGTCGATACTGGAAAAGTAGAATAGTACCTCTCCTTTAACTAGGTAGCCGAGTGGGACCGAAAAAGAGTACCTTAAATACAATACGAACATACGCGCTGCAGTTTCCACTTCATCTGCCACGTGTAGTAATTTTGACCAAAATTCTCCAGCAGTGGACACGGCTTCTATGAAGATAATATCTATCAAGGAAATTTATTAATATAAAAATAAAGTTTTTAGTTTTCAGCCAAAGTCCACCCCCCCCCCCTAAATCACTTTGTCGTTGCCCAAAAAGAAAATAACTTCGCCATAATTACAATATTAGTAAAGATATAGACTTCGATGGTGGCTGTTCCATTTTTTTATATCGCTTCCTCACCTTGGGTCGTGCGAACCCTCCAAAATACTTTATAATATTTCTTCAAAGTTTCTGAAATAGATAAACTTCCGTTGAGTTTGCTTCAAGTTCGTATGTCTTTATACTGACAACAGAACTAATCTCGTCAGAGAAAGTTTTTGGGACGAAAAATATATGTCATTTGCTGTGTATATGAGTGCTATTATACTTTGGGTCTTAGATGTCTAGTGCTTCGTTGTTGTATAGCTTATTTACTTTTATAAAACTATGCTGATACTAGTGTATTTTCTATGCAATAAAAACTATATCTTGTTCTAAATGTTGATTTTCCATTAATTTTAGTTCTAGAGTTATTGTAAATTTGCTCTTGATTACAGTGCAAACAACACTACATTTTTTATACAAATATATCATAAGTTTGGTACTGAACGTCTTGTCTTTGATACTAATGGAAAGATTTGCATACTACGAATATGAACATTTTAATGTTGTACGTAAAATAGAGTTTTTACTTGTTTTCTGCTTAGATACATACATACATACTTTCTTTACTCGCATTAGTCTTTTTATACACGCTTGTTTATTCTTGGTACTTCTGACCTGGCCCTTTTTAATACTTCTTCTACCTGGTTAGGATATGTTCGCCTAGGTCGTCCAACAAAAAGTGCAGTAATTACGCTCCAAAAGTTAAAAAATAGCCTGTACCGAATTTTGTCTCATTTAGCCACCAACCAGCATATTTCTTTTAAAAATGAAAAGTTGCCAACGCCAACTCAAAGTAGAGACTGAAATAATATTTTGTTATTTTTATTCAGCCACATATTTTCTGTGGTTGTGTAATTTATTCAGCGGTGTATACTTCTTAAATGTGTTGAAATCCGTTCAAATATTTTATGGAAGACATGCGTTTATATGCATTTCATTTAATTACTTTTTTATTTTATAGTAGTATAATATAGCTTTTTTGGATTTAAGATTTATTTATATATATTCTATTTAAAATCGAAGTTTGTAAGGGTCAGAGTAACGAAACTGATAGATGATCCCATTTCCATATGAAAACAGCGTAGCTCGAATGTATGACGGTATGCAAGCATTTCATAAAAGCTCATATTCAACGATGGACTTTCTAAGGTTGATATGATGTATTTTCTCATATTCAATTATAGATACTGGTGTACATATACATTACCCAGTAATTTTATAGCGTTTATTACATTTCAAACTGGAGCACAACAATGAGAATATTGCTATTTGGCGGTAAAAAAGATGTGAGTTTGGTGTCAATACAGATGACTTGTATGAGGTCTATATTGGTGGCATTGCTTATGATTTCCATTCATTATTTTTAAAAGATGTAATTATACAGGACTTGGTCTAATTTAGATAACAGTTGCATTTTCATTTAAAACCTTTAATTTATAGTCCCAGAAAGGATAGAGAAACTAAAAGAAATGGTATCTTCAACCCAGGCCTTCATTAAAATTTAGGACCTAGACCCAAAAATCCAAAGTTACGTCAATTTGAAACTTGGTATATCACCAATATATTATACGCATTAATAAGTATATTTTTTGATATCTAATTAAGAAAAGCAACACCATTTAATGCACCCTAAGTAGCTATCAGAATTAAAATGTCGTCAGCCAGCAAAATCACTCATGTTCAACGCCTACTTGACATGATAACATGGTTAACAGTAAACCAAGTTACATTACATTATACGAGCCAAATATCATCAGAACAGGCGTGGAGTTAATATCTGCCTAATAAATAAGCAAATATACTGGTACATTAATATTCATGGCGACATTACTACGTGCCCTGTGATTGGCTTCGAGTTTTGTTTTTGAACGAGCTGCTTCACTTCGAATTTTGGTTATGCGAGTAAAGAATTAGGTAGGTCACTATTGTTTTGATTTATTAGTCTTGTACACCACGGGCTGTGGGTTCGATCCTCATTTGTGTGACTTTTGAATTTTCGTGTTAAATATGTATGTACTCGTAATGTTTGAAACTTTTTCTGTTATCCGTAACACAAGTGCTTTAATCTACTTCTCTTCGTGTTAGGACATTATATTTTTTTTGAACATGCGTATCAAATAGTGTCATGTGCAATAGTGGACTGATTAAAATAGGCCTCGCAAGAAAGGGGGATCTTTGCCTATAATTTTTGCATTGAGTAGACCTCGTAGCAATCGCAGAGCATAGCTACGCAATAGGAATGCTACGCTGTCAGGTATACATATATATCTATCGGTTCCTGTATTACAGTCGGCTCTTACGTCACCCCTAGTATTGCGGGAGGTACTATTCTACTTTGCCAGTTCTTTTATTATTATATACATAAATCTACCTTATTATTATACATCTAAGAAATAGGCTCTGAACCGTTATAATTAAATCTTGCATGTGACCCTAATCTTACTTGCTTTTTAAAATCCAAAGATAATAACATTATTTATTAGGTATTTACTGTTTGTACATGATTACTGAAATGATTTCGGCTTGCTCTTTACTTAACTAAGAAGATTAAAAAATATATATCTAAGCGACAGCCTTTAGTAATAAAAACTACTTTTTGATGGCTTTAAAACACCGTTTATTTGCAGCAACCGTTTTTAAGAACATAAATCGTCTTAAGGTAACTAAAATGTTGAACCAAATAATGTAAGTGATTTTATTATGGTAGTGATGGCGCAGATGGTAGTGATCCTATATAGTGCACCAAAGGTCGTAGGTTTGATTCCCATCCAGAGCAAATATTTATGTAATGATATTTGTGTTTGCTATGTGTCTGGGTGGTAAATATATCTAAGCAGTATATTTGTGATTCCTTTGTTGTCTGGCGTCCTTAACACAAGAACTATATGCGACATATAACGGTGTCAGGTCAATGTATGAAATGTTGTGGGAATTTATTATTATTATTATTATGAGTACCTGCTGAATGTGTAAGAAAATATTAGGCAAATTTAAGATTAGGATAAAAAGTTAAGATTTTTTTCAGTTAATTGAAGCTTAGTAAGGAGTTTTTACTGGTTTATCGGTACTTAGATGAGTCCGCTTGCTTTAATAGAACATATATGGACCATATTGAAACTGCAGCTGTCGAAAATAAAAATAGGAATGACCGAGGCGGCAAGAAAAACTTGGCTGTGACTTGGAACAACACTAACTACTGTATTTAAGCTAGTAAAAAGTCTACACTGCCAACCAACAGCTAAACTTTGCTCGCAAATTGACTCCGCGTATTTCCCTTAAGGTGCAGTTTCTTTCATCCCAGCTCAGCTCTTGTGTTTTGGTGCAAGTTTCAAACGTTAGACTGTTTAAGAGAATATAGTGCACGTACGGAATGCTTGTAGTTGAAATTTCGAAGAAAGCCGGTGCAGTACCATTACAAAGTTAAAAGAACTAGCAGAGATGACTTTGATGTTTGACTTTGCAATGTCTTTTTCTAGGTCATATCGTGCTTTTCAATGCTAGCTGGATCTCATTTCCATGAAAATTTTTCTTGTTTTTATTACCTAGTTATATCGAATTTAGATTATATATCCAAAAGAATGTTTATTAATATCTGATTTCTTTCACAGAAATACATTAGACTTTTCTCTTTCATTTTCAGAAGTGTTCTTCAAACACTTTTCGCAAGTTGAATTTGCGACGATTTTAATACATTTTTCTTGCTTTCTCAACATTAGTTAATATACTTGTAATCGTATAATTAATATACTTCTATTTACACCATAGATACATATTTTCTAATCATATTTTCAGTTTAGTCAGTGTGTGCCCTTCGAGGTTTATTAACTTCATTACATTATACCTTCAAGCTTAATGACAAAAAAATCCACTCACTATTTCTTACGAAAAATATTTATGCTAATAAATTATAACCAAACTGACATAATGAACGATAATTCAAGTATGAATTAGTGACCAAACAATCGCCAAACGCTTCTGAACTACAACGACGCATTAGGTCGTATTAAGAAATACGAAAACTAAGCAGAATGGTATTCTAAGGACTCGTGCATCGCAACTTTGTTTTGCATGAGTTTACGTGTTCCCCGATTTAAGATTTCACCCGTCGAACGGATTAAATGTTTGCCTGTTTGTTAACAAAGTTCACAATGGAGTTGGGAAGTTTGGGATTTTTGGGCGATAGTTCGACTACATTTGAATTTTCGATCTGCACGTTTGTATACTTTTATTTTTTCAATTTTGGAACAATTCCCTTTTACATTTTGCTGAATGAACTCCTCGCGTGGTTTTTGAATGTTGAACACGTTCAATCCTAACTGGAAAGAAGTTTAGATATTGTCATTATTGACGTTCATTATTATCGGTTATTTCTAAAGGTATAGTAATCATGTGCAGGAGGTGGTATTTTAACCTAACCAGGGGAACCTAACTAATCCTTTTTAATTGTGTTTGTTTTTAATATAAGAAGGTTCATATGAAATCATATGTAAAAATCAAGTTAGATGCGAATATTTAAGAAAACTTGACGTGACTTTATTGCAAGATTAACGTTTTTGTCAATAGTTTATGTTGACAATTATTATTAGTCATTAGTTTGACAAATATGGTCATTGAGAGATCGTGTAGTGTAAACATTGTTCGAACATTTGTACCCTGATAACACATAAAAAGCCATTATAGTCAATGGTATTAGAGATATGACATGTCAATGGCACTGAACTAACCTTTTGCTGCAAAAAACATGGATTCCTACCTTAACTAAAACAAATTGCTAACGTGAATTTTAACGTTTGCCTTTGTTTTAATGTTTCGTATATTACGAAATAGTTTCAAATTTATCATCTGTCTGTCTGTCGTCTTTTATGGAAATCAGTTATGTGTATATGTTCTAACATTTTTACGCACTAGTCCGGTAATATGTTCGAGAACTGTAATAGCCAAGAGTACATCAACAGAAACGCCTACATAACTCAACAAGCAAAGTAATACGCTTCATAAGAAACACTTAATTATCCCCTGCGAAACACGTAACATCGCATTCCCTTTCGAAATATTAGGAGAGTAACCAAAAACTTGCTTGCCAGCACGCGCGGCACATAAATTTGTTACAACTGATTACGAACTTTCCGAGATGTTGTCATCAGCCTCCCACCTTCCCGCGAAATTTTTTCATTGTTGACGTCTATCCCGTACTGTTAGGGATCACAGTCCATGAGCCGTACGTTGCTCAGATACGTGATGGGAATAACCCCCTGCCTAATATTCATCGCTTTAAAGCGCCGGATGAGAGGGAACGAGCGAAGCCCGTACGAGTGAAAGGGATCGTTGCTCAGCGAGATTTCGTGACCTCTCAGCAGCTTTGGTCCGCAGAAATATGGACGGTAATAACATAAATCCCTTTGGCATATAAAACACTAAACGCCCCCGAGTGTCCTAGCCCGTGGTCTTTCGAATGAAACGCTTGTAAAATATTAGTGCATTTATGAAAATTGCGAGTCACTCAGGTAGGTACACGAGGTATGGCTAGCACGTGAGAGGATTCCTGTGATACAACGAACTTTTAATTAAAAAAAACTTGTGTTTTAAAACACTTTATTATTTTGACTGCACTATTTTTTTAAGGTGTTTTTTTATAAATAGAATTGCTAGTTATGAATTTATGTTTATGTAAAGATTTTATATCAAATGAATGAAAAATGAAACATGGGCCTTCGTTTAGGAGTCAATTAATTTTTGACAGAATAACTATCAATCCATGTACAATGTACTAATATTGTACATTAAAGATAAAACACATACAATCTTTTTATGGATACATTATTTATGGACGTTATTAAATACACATTTTCGCAGATTATTAAAATTGTTAATACGGAAACATAATTTGGTAATCCCCCCAAATATATTTGCTGTCGACGTTCGGAGTTTTGTCGTTCTAGTGAGATAGTTATAAAAGTACAAATTATTGGATGTATAAAGGTTTTCATTTGTAATGCCGGTAATCGAAAGTAGTATCACTAAATATCACTAAATTTAAGTGTTTATCAGTAATCTATGTGTACTAATGTAAATGTTTACACCTCTTATAAATCCAAACTAATCTGTCTTTAACGTTTTTATAGATAAACAACTAAATTAATTTTGACAAAATTCAGTATGGAGTAAGCTTTCTCAAAGAAGGAATATTTTTATCCCACAGCGATCTATAAATTTTTTACAGACATTGACACGACGAGATCGCGGACAATAGTCAGTTAAAAAATAATGATAAAACAATTTACGAGCAATATCATTATTTCACTATCATTAAAGCTATTGGAAATTAACTGTTGGACATAGGCGTCCTAAAGAAAGGGGGAATTTTGCCTACAATTGCCGCGCTGGGCAAGCATGTTGGCAATCGCAGAGCGCAGCTTTCGCGATGGGGATGCTGCTGCCCATATTTGAGCTACACTGTTTCATCTGTCGGTTTTAATACCTTAGTCGCCTTTTACAGTGTAATTCTACTCAGCCGGTACCTCACGGCATTATATTCAAAATTATCTTTGACTATTTATCTGCATTTTAAGGCTTAAAATTAAGGTTTCGGTTGAAAAAGATATATAAGACATATATTTTTTTAAGTTATGCTCTATTGAAGGTTCTTGGTCTGTTATTAATAAAATAGCCCAGTTTTCGTATTAATTACTAACGGATAATACCTCAATATTTTCTAGTAGATTTAGTGGGTTCTAGCACCAAGAATATTCGTACTACGTCTATAATAATAATTCAACTGAAACGGAACAGCCAATGCCCGGTTCAAATCATGTTCCTTTTTATTGCCTGTAAGCCCTTAGTGAAAAGCTTTAATATTTGTCACAGGAAACACCCTTTATTTACCCTATAGGTAAACATCCGGACCGAAGGGCAGTCTCATTGATTCCCTGCGAGGGTGCCCTTTGATATTTCTGTCGTAGCCATGTAAATAATGCTTATGTTTAATATTAGACTCTTCTCTGCATATTTGGGATATGGAACAGCCTTTGGTGTCCTCCATTTCCATTTTAGGACCTATCTGTATTGTTACATCTAGAATTGGCTATGTTAACTGAGGTTCTTAGTACTCTTTTTTAGGGATTAGTTTGTTTGCCAGCCGGTTTATAAAAGGAGTTTTATGACGTCACGGCGGATTCAGCATGGTCCTTGTTAATCTACTGGAAGGTTTCAACGCTGTGGTATAGGTTTGTTTTGCTAGCGCAAGTCTTTCCAGGAGTTCAATTGTTTGGGCCTCAACCACTCTAGTCACAAACTCCTGTGGAGGGTTATACTCAAAATCTGTTTTATCATACTCCTATTGCACTGAAAAATGATTAATATAAAATGGTATAAGGATCACTTGTAGACTAATAAAATAAGCATTTTATGCATTGCATATTTGATACTATTGTTATTTACTAATTTAAAGCTATAATTTGTGATTCATACATAATGAGAAGATGGAATTACCAAAAATTGTTTATTTATAGCTTTTGCTTAGTTTTTGGGTTTGTTATTACATTGTCAACTTGAAAAGTCGCCATCAAAAATGAAAACGTAAAGAAGCTCAACACTAAAGTGAAGAGTTCCAAAAATGCAATACCTAAAATTTGAAGCCTTTCTAAAATTTAAAATTCTAAATCACACACGACAAAAATGGAGGTAAGTCCCGGCTTAGAACCATTTGGCCCGTGCACTTCAGCCGGCGGATTTGAGAATTCATTACGTTCAAAATTCGTTTGCAATATGAAATTCCTAAGACACCCCAGTTTTCCAACAATTTGCAATATTTTCCAGTCGCCGATATTCGAAAATTTCGCGAGGGTTCCACTGATGTTTTAATCACGAGACTATCTTTGAGTAATTTATTGTTGCTTTAGCAGTTTTCTGACCGATCCTGATCTCTCATCGATCAGACAGCCTTAATTTATTTTTTACAGGATATTGTTTTTTCTACCTTTAACAAAATTTTTAAATGCCTTCAATTAAGCTTTGGATTAATTTGGAATATACCCAGACTCAAAGCTATAGTCTTTTATACCTAAGACCAACCTTAGGACCTGTAATAAGAGGTTCTAAATACTCTGTCTACCAGATGTTAGTATATATTCAAAGCTGTCAATGTATTTTTTACTGACAATTGTTTATTATATTTCGGATCAAATAAACCCTGAGCTTGACTGGATTATGTAAATAATAAATACAAAAACCTTTTAAAACTATTATATCTCCTATTGCTGCTGCATTACTGCATAAAGCACAGAGTTTGCCCTCATTACAAAATACCCCAAGTTCAATCCCCATCGGATCAAGTTTATGAAAAGTACTTTAATAATCGTCTGTTTTGTTCCGGTGGGAACTCTCTAGTTCAGTAATTTGTAGTGCACTGTTTTCAGAGATATTCATACAAGACTGGACAATAGGTATGTTGAGAGTTGCATCACTGCATTATTTGGTTTAGATGCAATAATTCATTTTGTAGATTCGTAACGAATACAGATATAGCTTTTTTAAGGTACTTCCAATAAATTTGGCTATTCATTCCTGTATCCAACTTTACCAAACTCTATCCAATATTGTTGTTGTGTATCTTACCAAATAAATAGATAAATAACTGTTTTTATAGGTAAACCATAAGTATGGTGCTACAGATGTAACTTAATAACTGAACAGATAATATATCATGAATAGCACCCACAAATCTCAAATATATTGACAAACAAAAATCCTTCTCACCTCTCGATACTGAAGACGGTTTTAATTAAAGCAGCATCTTCAATTCCGAACCTTATACCCTACATTCAAAACTCCATTCGTTGCCGGCAAAATTTAAATATTTCACACTTGAAAAGAGCCTTTTCGATCGTTACCTTAGGCGTTTTAATGTCCCCCGCCATTACTTCAAGTTCAATTAGATGATATCTGACGTTTATAGTTCTTTATGCATTTTAGGAGTCAGATTGTGTTTCTTCATTGTAAGATAATGCCATTTAACGATCCACCGATCGTTACCGTTCCAGTCCGTAATGAAAATTTTGTTCAGGGTTTTATGACGGTGCTCTAAGGGCACTCCTCTTTTAATGAGCACTTTTCTGCATGCTTGTTTATTTTTGGATATTCGTAGTGGACAGGTATTTATGAGGAGCGAGATTTGCAGCCGGAATAAATGTAATTTTAAGTATGACACTTATGAAATAAAATGTAAAAATGTCTAAGATTTAATGGTATTATGATATTCTATCAGATGCGGTAGCACGATTTTTAAATCATTAACTAAAGGTATTTGATTTTTTAACTGGATATCGGGTGATAGTGGGATAACCACTAAATTCAGTTAGTTGACCAGAACTTTGGAAATACTTAATATTCTAGACCTCACCAGCTAATTGGGGTTAATTGACCAAAATAATGTGTTAATTTTGAAACATTTATCAACCAATTAACATGTCAAACAAATTGGCAGGACCTTCCACGCCAGTATTCTCGGGACAAAAGCAATCTTAAATCAAAGTGGCAAGATTCATATTCAGCTGGCATTGTGTGTTATAAAGTGCAAATACCGGGTTCGCAGTAAACATCGTAACTCGTCCGTCTCATAAACTGTGCCGTTGGGATTTACTGGTGCAAGAGAAAAGAAACAAGAGATGGGGATAGTTCCATAAGTTTTGCGGAAATATTGGCTATTACTGTTAGGAATCATTGGTCAAGTTTTATTTGGAAAGACGAATTAATTCTTAGCAAAATAAACAATTCACTTTAACATTCTGCAGTATGAAAAAATATTTTAATAATTGAATCTATTTATGAACAAAAATAATAAAACTAAGCTTCCATTTCAGTACAGCTGTTCGTTTGTAGAATGCGCTCCCCCTTGAAGTAAGATCTGCTCGTTCTTTTTCTATTTAAGAGAATGGTGAAGAAATATTATGTGTCACTTTTGATTTCCCTTGTTCTGTAACTATATCCTTTATATGTATTTAAATGTATGTGTATATTTATATACATATATTTATATGTATCTATGTTTATTTATTTTATTAAGCACACCTCAATATTCCACCAGCTTTAACATTATTTCTGTTGTTTTTATTAGTGTAAAATAAAGAGTATATTATTATTGTTATTACAAACATAGAATATAGGTTACTTAAAAGGACTTGTAACATAACGGTCATAAGGTTTTGAAATATCTTTACGTTGTATCGAAACTTGGATCATTTATTAAAATAACGTAAAAAGTTTAAAGAAAGCCGATTCAATTGCGCTTCGCCTAAATCTCATCGCTTGTCGGGATCGGGACGAATCAATCAGGGCTCCTGTCCCTCGATCATTTACTTATTCAGATTGTATGTGACGCCCGCCGGGTCTTTACGACCCATCAGCGCTTGTTCTAGCGACACAGATTTCTGGGACGGATTGCTTGCTTTGAGGGATATCCTTAGCGATACGAATAGTTTTGTATTGTTTTTTATTGTGTATTATTTACGAAGAGTTCTGGTCTTTTGGTTTGTAAGAGCTAATGATGTAGGGCGAGATCAGTTTTTATATTTATTTAAATACTACTTTATTATACCTTTATATATTGGTAGTCATTATATATCTTCTTTTATTTGTGATTCGATTCCTATAAAAATTATGGCTTTCAATTAGTAAATAACAATAGAGTCAAATATGCAATGCATAAAATGTGTAAGCTTCATTAGTCTACAAGTGATCTATGTTCCGTTTTATATTCATCATTATTTAGTGCAATGGGAGTATGATGAAATAAATTTAGAGTATAAACCTTCACGGGAGTTCGTGACTAGAGTGATTGAGATCCAAACAATTGAACTCTAGATTTTGAGTAAATATCAAGTAAAAAAACAAGAGTCTCTTTAAATTTATCTTTATGAAACCTAAATACTAAAATATTCAATAAATTATTTTGGGGCTATATAATAAGCTATTTGATATCGATTGTTAGACATAAGTCTTCCTAAGTGATTTTCTATAGAACTAATTGTTTGCAGCCTGAATCTTGCTAGTGGCTCTAGTCAAATGATCTGTCCACCTTGTAGGTGGATGCCCTACACGAATGAAGGAATCAGGAGAAATCTCATGGGGCTATCTTCACTGGACTATTTTGTTATTTACATTATACTTAATACCTGCTGTAACCATCAATGCTTGATGCCCCAGTGACTTAAACTTATATCCTACGGACATATCATAGAGGTATTAATTCAAATCACTTGTGATTTAGTGTTATAAGCGACTTATCACAAAGTCAGGTCATTGTATGAAATGTTGTAGGAATGTGGGAATTTATGTCTTTAGACTTTCGTTTACTAAAATTGAAAAATTGGAATTATTCTTTATTAGTATTCGTCTTTGTTTGAATTTTCAAAATTAGAATACACTCGAGTAAATTTAAACGATTAACATACAAGTAATGTCATTTTTTTTATTTCACGTTCAACAGGGTGGCGCCACTGGCAATGAAAAATACAAAGTTTCGACACTGCGAAATTCACAAAATGTGTGTGTTGAACTTGTCCAGTGGAAAGACAAAGTTACGATTTTAGAGAATTTTATTTTAAAAACCAAAAAATATCCTTTGTCGCTACATTGCATGAAGACTAATAGAAAGAAAGAAATGCCAAAACTAGCAAATGTATTTGATGCAAAAGTTTACGTTTGTCATCAAAGTTTTAGCTTAATCATTAATTGGTAAAGTCTAACTTATTTCTGTTCAAACTTAATAAATATTTAAACTAAAACTTGCTGATATATATTGTGATTGTCTTATTTTCTTTGCTGTTCGTGTACCTTTTACAATATTTATAAAATTAAATACTTAACTTTGATTAAGACAATGTTCAACGAATGAATTAAGTGGTTCAAAGGATATTTTTATAGCAAAGAACTAATAAAACTCTATAATTTCCTACAAACAGCCGTCTGCACTTAATGATGAAATTCCAGGAGCCAGTTTTCTATCTCAGCTCAAATATTAACTCGCGCTTGCCACTGAACAAACAAATGTGCCAGTAGCTTTGATTCAACAGAACAGCGCCTTGTTTTATGCCTAATGCAATGTGAGTATTTATATAGAGCCATTTAATTTAAAATCTAGACTCCTGTTTAGTCAACTTTAGATGTTTAAGAACGATATGATATTAAAAATGGATTCTTCTCTTCTGATTATAAAGAATACGTAGATCGCGCTCATGCTACTGTTTTTTTAACTGTGAATTCAGTTTTTTTTTATATTGTAGAATACAAATTGAATTATATATATGAAACGTGTGTTTAGGTGATAATTTATTTAGACATATTATTATGTATATCAAAAACCCCAACAAAATCTGGCTGAACATGATAAAATCAGAAATTATCAAACAGATCTTCATGCGGTATTCATCGATGACTGATTTGAACATAAATATGACATTAAATATAAAAGTTCAAATAATTAGTACTGAAAAAAACATATTGCGCACAAAAAAAAAACATGCCTGCAGATTTATGCATCACAATGATTAGAGAAATATGTTAAATTACCTTCAATAGATTTAATAAAGTATGAGTAATAATAATAATGAGAGTAAACATGGTATACCGGCAGGTGTAAAAAAAGAGGCGACTGATATACCGGACCCGATAAATGGCGGTATATCCATCCGAAACAGTGTAACTTAAACTTTAACATGATAGAAATGGCCAGCAGCATTTCCGTCGCGGAGCTTCGTTCTGCGATTACCACTAAGCCGGCGTGTCAATTATGGTTCAGCGTATCAAAATTTATCTTTTCATGGGGAGGCCTATCTAAAGCAGTGGAGGTTTTACGACTGCTATGTGCAAGGGTTGCTGTGAGGTACCAGCAGAGTAAAATAGTACCTCCCCCTGTACCAAGTGTCACAGATGGTGGTATATCCATTCAAAATAGTGCAGCTCAAATGCACTGGGCGGGGATGGGCAGTAGCATATCCAACACGCTTGCCCAGCGCGACAATTCCGGGCAAATTCCCCTTATCTTAGAGAGGCCTATTTCCAGCAGTGGACAAGTAATGGCTGGTATGATGATGATGATCTGCAAGGGTAAAACGATGATAATAATAATTATGAAATATCATACGGCTTGCATCTCGTGCAATCTATTCTAGATTTTATAAATGCAAGCTGTATACAATCAGTCATCGAGAAAAATCCTTTATAATTATTATTATCATATCTACCATCAGAAGTCTGCTGCTGAATATAGACCTTACCAAAGGAAGGAGAACATTTATTATATTGCATGGTGAAAATTATAGACCGAGCTTCACGACTGGACACATGTGCCCCACCCTGTGCGTTTGTTATATATTTTTTTGGTTCGATATACCACCACCTGTCTACTCCCGTACCTCACTCTACGTCTCCTTGAACAGAGGGAGGTACTTTTCTGCTCTGCCAGCTAATAATGCATTTAATATTGTATCAAAATATTGTATAAACATTCTTACTAAGGACTTTCTGCTTCAATGCCAGACCTCAGTCTGTGCATTATCAAGAAAATCAATTACTTATATACTGTGTTTAAAAGTGAATTTACGTGGTATGTTCACTGTGCGCTAGTGCAGTATACCAGCCTCGTCTCGGATGCAAATCGGTAAAGCGTGATTTATAGTCAAACGGCGAATGTTTGCCGACCGTATAAATACACTGATTCCGCAGGCGACAACCTAGTTCCCGATTCTGGAGAAAAAATACAAACCGTTTTGGTAATATGTTGAAAAATACTTCTCATTTTTTTTTGCTCTCTTACCAAGTTGTGAAATAAAATATGACAATAAAATATATCACATACCTAATGAAGACAACAATAATAGACAGCCTTATCATATAATTGCATGTCTCGCAGACACCCTTCCATAAGATAAATAAGTGATATGGAATAGATTAATCTGATATTAACCACAAATATCTATAATATTTATTAATTATATGAAAGTAATTATATCGCGTCTTCAAGCTAGGGTAAAGATAATTGACCCCATATAAAAGGTAATCTACATTGGTATCTTACTCTCATCTATGTCTACCGCCATGTAGCAGTGTTTGCATTGCTGTGTTCCGGCTTGCATTGCTGAAGTGTAAGAAATGAATTTACTGGGTAATGTAGCATAATACCTT